>OZ007587.1:80916036-81318536 GCA_963931845.1 Maratus michaelseni
TAATAAAGAATTAACTGTTGCAAGCAGAATGAAAGGGAGATTTGATTCTAAAATAAAAGTTTTTCGGACAGACTTTCAAGATGTAGCTCGTTGAAGAAATAAGCTTTTAGAGAGAGGTGGAGAGACATTAATTCGTTATGAATAAGAAAAAGCAGATATTTTACATAGCTACTGTGCTAAAAAGGAGAACATCCACAAAAGGCAAAGGCACAATACAATAAACATTTTACAAATAAATAAGCCTGTGCTAACAATTATAATTGTTCTGGGATTTTTTTTTAATTTAAGATTTTTCATGGTTCATACAGACTTGCGAAGAAAACAAGCCAAGTCTAGAAATATTCTAAGGAGTACATGAATTTTAAAGGACTTCCATCGTGTAACACGCACCCCTACCGTAATTTTTAATACCTCATTTAGAGAGAAAGCATGTTTTATCTATTAAAATCTAATGTCTAGTGCTAAAATGTATTAAATGTATTGTGTATTGGTTTCATAAATTTGAATACAAAATTGCTAGTGAAATATTTTATGCAATGACCAATAGTCATCAAATACTCATCGTGTATCACGTGCACCTAGATTTTAAGAGTAAATTTTGAAAGGAAAACAAAAAAACCGAAGCATACACAAAATAATACGGTAACGTCACTGCTTAAAGGAAAAAAAAAGCAATTACCATTTATCTTTGTAAACATATTTTTATTTTACTTCCTTTAAAGGGAAATCTCTTTAATACATGATTAAGAAAGATGATTATACAAGCAGTATTATTCTTAGTCTAAGATATGTTTCCATTTTCTACACTTCCTATACTTGAATTAAATCATCGTTCAAAGCTAAATTTTGCTTTAAGATAATTTAAAAAAAAGTATTTTGTTTATTTAAGGAGTTCTAAGTACTTCTTCGTTTCTAAGGAGTTTCTAAGTAGTCTAAGGAGTCTGTATACACCCTATTTTTGCAAAAGTACATGCTATTGTGTGAAATGTACACACAGGGACTTTCAGAAATAACGAAAAAAAAATTCAAGGTATAATACAGACCAAGACAATAAGAAACGAGGATCCCAAAATTACCATTTCTGTCAAAAATACAATGACATCATATGAATACAAAAAATGCTCTGTATTTCGACCAGTGACACTGTAAGCTCCGTTGCAGATTATACAGCATCTTAGTGTTATCTAGGCGCAAATGGTGCCCGATTCAAACACTTTTCGTGATTAGCATCCTATTTTTCAGAAAGCAAAGAAAATCTGCTGAAACAATCGTTACAATATCTTCCAATATTATAAAAAGTTATGAACAAAAATCCCGGCTTAGATTGGAACACCCTGTATTTTTGACTGAATAAGTGGATTGCGATTCTAGTTTCCTATACAAAAAAAATTGCTTGTCTTAGCGTGTATTATCGACGCTGAAAATTTGTTTCATTAGTTTTGAAACACTGTATACTATTACCATAATGCATGTTCACGTAGAATTTTTAGAAAGTTTAGAGAGGAGGGAAAAGAGTGAAACACTATAAACCTCACCATGCAATGAATAAAGTGAGTTTAGAATTAAAAGTCTGTCCCATTAGCTCTGCATCACTATATAGTATTACCATGTCCACATAGGATTTTTAAAAAGCTTGTAGAGGAGAAAAAAAGTGAAAGATTAAACCTCATCATGCAATGGAGAAAGTGAGTTGAGAATTGAAAGTTTGTCCCATTAGCTCTGAAACATCCTTATAGTATACCACAACAAAGGTAGATGAACGTCAACAAAGAACTTAAGCTTATAGAGAAAAAAAGACACACTAAATCTCATCATGGGACGGTTTAGAATTTCATGATAATTAAAGTCTAGCAAGGAAAAGGGGTAGACATGGGAGATTAAAAGCTACAAAATTTGCAGATGCCAGTTGGAATTTTGCCACCTTTCACCCTTTTCAAAAGTGTTGTATGACGTAATATTCGAGGAAAATGTTAACATCTCATTGAAGACATGCGACTTTTAAAAAGCATAAAACGTAAGTCGTGGGCATAAAAAGCGGATAGACCAGTTGATCCTGCGTCATCACGACATTGAGAAATAATAATAATAATACAGAGAAGCCCTCGGTTATCTTCTAGCTGTACTTGATATTTTAAATCCCTTAATATCTTCATGGGTAATAATGTTTTTTTTTTTTAAAAAAGAAAAATAATCAAACAAATTTTACTCACGCAAAACATTTAACGATGAATGAGTTATCGAACACTTGTTTTATTAATTTGCCTAGTTTTACATGCAAGTCCAGAGTTATGAATACTATTAATCTAGAATCCATGCTCAGATTTAAGTGGGCGATTGCCTTCCCCCTTCCCCTCCTCCTAAAAACGCAACTCATAATTATTTAAAGATGTCGGAAAATTTTCTTTTCGCAAGGAAATTAAGAAAATTTTAAAATGTTCCAATGCAAATAAGTTTAACACCTTCTCACAGTGTGGAATTTTCACAATCTAGTTCACAAATTACAATTTTCACAATTCATTTTTCGAAAGTTAAAATTTACACGCATTATGACTGAGTTGGATAGCTATCCAAGTTACCCTATTACACGAGTAGTTTTGTCAGTTACGGCTTGGTCTAGGTTACGGCGCTTAGTATTAGCAGGAAGCTCTGGAAGCGGCCGACTGGTTCATTGCCTTACATAAGAAATCGGGTGCTGTGTCGTCGTGGCTCATTGTACTAATAATTTTAATCCAAAGTCACACAGTTTTGTACAGCTTTAAACATTCTGTTGTACTTTATATAGTTTTAAATAAAGAATAATATATTATAACTTTTGTAATAAAGATAATTTTCACGAAAGTAAATAGACAATTTGAATGCAATGCATAAAGCAACATATTAATTCAAATACATCGCTTTGTCGATGCACACACAATTGCAGAAATATTGTAGAAAATATTGCAGAAGGAATTGTCTTAAGAAAATAGAGCTAATGAATCAAACAAACAAAATTCAAAATATTTTCACAAACAAATATCTCAAAAAGCAAAAAAAAAAAAAATAATAATAATAATAATAATAATAATAATCCGAAAATAATCTAAAAATTTGACAAAACGCGTTCGACCCATCCGCAGTAATTAAGTTTCGCTAGATTCTTAAAATTTCGCACTATGTTTTGGTACGAGCGTCGCGTAAACGTCACGTATAGAACGCTCAGAATCTTTGCTTTTTCTTACCAGTTGCGTACTATTATCATGAATTATCATATTATTATCTGTATAATTATTATCTGTATTTAATCGCAGAATTTCTGCGATTAAATTAGACAAATATTCATATTTTGAATTACTGGCGCTGTAAAATAAAAATTTCAGTACCGTACACTCGTCGCGAGGCGAGATTTTAATGAATAGAAAAAAGACAAAAACAAATACGATTAAGTTCAACGTGGAATCGTTTATCGTGAAATCCCAGTTAACGTGAAAAATACGTTTGGTCCCTCAAACATATTATAATAA
The DNA here is from genome assembly GCA_963931845.1 of Maratus michaelseni. Classification (NCBI taxonomy): domain Eukaryota; kingdom Metazoa; phylum Arthropoda; class Arachnida; order Araneae; family Salticidae; genus Maratus; species Maratus michaelseni. Next base: position 80,919,537 of record OZ007587.1, read on the forward strand.
TATAGTTATTTACATGTTTAACATGAATAGTTTTTCCTGAAAATCGATGAACATGAAAGATTTTTTAAACTGACTGAATAAAAACTTATCTTTTTTTAAACAGAAATCGCATTAACATTTCAGTTCGTTCTTCTGTAGACATTCTCAAAACTGGCTCCTAGATCAGTTAGATCATCCGAACATAGCATTCATCATCAGCATTAATCATCCTATTATTTTATTATTCAGCAAGTATTTAAAAAGTACTTAAAATTTTATTTGGTCACCAACAATAGATATAAAATAATGCTATATGTATTCAGCATTATGCCAAGTTTTTTTTTTTATGAAGTTTAGTTGAAAATTTATCTACAACTCTGATGCAAGCAACATTACAAGAACTACCTCGGAAAAACAATAGAATAATAACGTAGATGAACTATAACACAAAACTTTCTTTATAGACGTCTGACATTGTGTCGACATGTTTTTCTCGAAATCATACTTCGATACTAATTCAAAAGTTTCGGTAACAATGATATGATTCAGCAGAAGTTTGTCAAGATTATGGAAGTAATCGGTACAACAAGGTAAAGAGGTTATTGGGTCTTTCGGAAAGTAAAAGGAGAGATTGCTTTAACAAATTTCTGACATTTTATTAGAAATGCTCTTCATTGTAAATAGATTTCATTAATAAAATATCCATAAGAAGAAAAAAAAAACTGAAATAAGTATTTTTATTTTAAAGAAAATAAAAGAAAGAAAAAAAAGGATGAATGATGGAAAATAGAACATTTGAATGCAAATCATAAAGCAATAAGTCAATCCAACTACAGCACTTTGTCGACACATACACTGCAAAAAATAATTGTTGATTTTACAGTATAAAACTGGCACCCCAGCTGCCAGTATTATACCGTAAAATTAACAGTATTAAAAAGTCAAATAAGCAGTAATACGCTGCTGTGCAAGCAGTAATACGCTACCGCGCTGTAAAATCAACAATTATTTTTTGCATTGTACAACTGCAGAAATTAAAAATACTAGATGGTACCCGTCAAAATTTGACGGTAAATAACTTGAAAGCTCCTTTAGAAATATACTTTTATTTTTAATTAGCTGCTTTTAAATTAATTAAATATTGAAAATTTTATGAACTGTTATATTGCGTAAGCGATTTCTATAGATGTAAAACGATAGATTGTGTTGTCAGTCCAGCCTACTCAACTAATGAAGTGAAATAATTTTAAGCTTGTAATTTACATCCCATTATACTTGAATTATTTTAGCAAGAATTTAACTAAAAATATTAATTGAATGATTTATTTTTACTTACTACAGTCTCAAAAATTAATATATAGATATACAGGGTGATTCATAAAAGATGGGCAGAACTTTAAGGGGTTATAGTACACTTAAAGACAAATAATATTAAATAGGAGACTAAGGGTCCCAGACGTATTCCCAAGGAGATAGGGGGCATTAAAGTTTAGGGTCCGAAATTTCAAATGATTATAAAACATGGAAAAATTGGTCGATTCGTTTGCGGTTTTTGCAAAAAATTTTCTTTATGCCAGTATTTTCTTGAAATAAAATTTTAAAGTTCAATTTCAAAAAATGCCGATAGGGGGCGCTTTAGACTTTGGAGTAACAAACAACTATTTTTTAACGTTATTTTTTGTATTTCTTTAAATGATTTCGAAAGCTTAGACTTAAACTTAAATTTTGATCTAAAAATCTGAGTCCTAACGAGTAGTTAAGTAGCGTAAACTGAAATTTGAAATTTGAAACCCTTCTCCCCCCAGAACAAAAATCAGTTATTCCCGATCTTTGTGTCGTAGATTAGGCTCTAACTACTGCCGCGTTTTGTTAAAATTATTCTTTATGTCAGTATTTTCTTGAAAATAAATTTTAAAGAAAATTTTCAAAAAATTCCGATAGAGGGCGCTTTAGACTTTGGAGTAACGAACAAGTATTTTATACCGTTATTTTTTGTGTCTCATTAAATGCTTTCTAAAGCTTAGACTTAAACTTAAATTTTCAGCTCAAAATCTGAATCGCTGAGCGTGGTTCAGTAGCGAGGGGAGGGGGTTCAAATTTCAACTTCTGAACATAGTTCAGTTTGCACTACTTAACCATGCCCAACGATTCTGTGCTGTGATACGAGGCAAAAATACAACTTTCGTCAAGGACTGCATAGTCGGAATTCACTCATAAAGGCACTGGCACAGTTGGAAACGTCGCTCATGCAAACGTTAAAGCTCCATTCCTGACGCTAGTCACCGGGTGAAGAAGGAAACAGAAAGTATGCAAATGTCAAATGGGGAAGAAGAAGAACACGTATGCAAAATTTCGACACGATTCAGGCATAAAAACCACTGAACGGTGAGTCAAGTGTAAGTCGCTGTAGTAATGAATCGGAAGATGGTGCCCTTCACGAATAAGGAAAAGGCTGAGATGCATTTAATTTACGGAGCGGCAGATTGAAATGGTGCAGAGGCACAACGAATGTACGGAGAGCGATTTCCTAACAGGCGGTTGCCTAACCGCAAAACTTTCGAGCGCTTGCACAGACAGTTGTGTGAGACGGGATCATTTCTCGCTTCCCGGTCGAATGCAGGTCGTGCAAAAAAGGACGAATCAGTAGTTGTTGCAGAAGCCATTCTGGATGTAGTAGCGGCGCAGCCAAGTACAAGTACACGAACAGTGGCTAGCCAGGTGGATACCTCACAGTCCACGACTTGGAGGGTACTGAAGGATGAACATTTGCTCCCGTTTCATGTGCAACGAGTCCAGAAACTGTCTCCAGGGGATTATCCAAATCGTATTGAATTCGCCCGCTGGTTTCTGCAGCAGAACGCGCTAAATCCACATTTTGGACGAACTGTGCTTTTCACCGATGAATGTACCTTCACACGTGAAGGTACATTTAACACACACAATGCACATGTATGGGCGGATGTCAATCCACATGCTACGTATCCACATGCTCATCAGAGACGCTTTTCCATCAATGTTTGGGCAGGAATCCTTGGAGACCACCTAATCGGACCGTACCTTCTTCCTGAACGCCTCAACGGTAAAACATACCTCACATTTCTGCAACATGTGCTGCCAGACCTGTTAAACGTTGTTCCTCCACGCATCCGGCGGGTCATGTGGTTCCAGCACGATGGAGCGCCAGCCCATTACGTACGAGACGTCCGCAACTATCTGGACATCACATTTCCGAACAGATGGATTGGTCGAGGTGGTCCTGTTGCTTGGCCTGCTCGCTCGCCAGATCTTTCACCCCTCGATTTCTTTTTTTGGGGACGATTGAAGGCTCTTATGTATGAGACACCCATTGAATCCCCCGAGGAACTGGTCGCCAGACTTTCCGCCGCTGTAGGGGAAGTGCTCGAAAAGCCTGATGTTTTCGCGAATGTTCGCCGTTCCATTCGTCGCCGTTGTTCTGCGTGCATAACCTCTGGTGGTCACAATTTTGAACATTTATTGTGATTACATGTTAATAAATATGCTTTGGTAACATAATCCTAATTTGTGTCTTTTTACCTCGTATCACAGCACACAATGTGTGGACATGGTAAACTGAACTGTGCTCAGGAGTAGAAATTTCAAACCCCTTTCCCCAGAAACTTAACCACGTCTAACGATTCTGACACAGGTAATATGAATATTAAAGTATGCATACGAATATTGGGTCAAAAATATGAAAATTAATTTTTATATAAAAAAAATAGATAACTTTTCTTTTCACATGTATATAAATTAATAATCTTTTGAATCACTCCCAGATTGTATCTTCATTTACTTTTAGTGAGGGATAGATAGATCAAGTCTGTCTAACATATATTTTAAAAAAGGATTTGCTTTAAAATGTTCAATATTTGCATGCTTTTCTATTGCAAGCGGCACTGACTTTTTTAATTCATATATATATATATATAGAAGTTAATCAAAGTGATTTATGTGCCAACTAGGCAAAATTATGGTATCATAAAACTCAATACTTTCAACCAGCTATAATTGAAAAGAATATTGAAAAGAATATGTAAAAACCATTCCATAGAACTTGATATGTTTTTGAAATTCATAGATATTATAATTATATATATATATATGTATATATATATTTATTTATTTATTTATTTAAAAATGAAAACACATGTGTAAAACAAAAGGATAAAACATTATAAAAAACAATGGAATTGACACTGCAGAAATTTTTATACTTGATAGGATGAAAAAGCAAAAAATGGAAAACTATGAATATCTTATAGAATCTTCAGAAGGGCTTTATAAGAATAATCATATAGTAAATATGTTATTTCATCAAATATTGCCAGCATTATGCCTATATATATACATACATACACACTGAAAAAAAAAAATGTTGATTTTACGGTATAATACTGGCAGTTGGGGTGTCAGTATTATACCATAAAATCAACATATTTTTTTTCAGTGTATATAATATATATATATATATATATATATCTTCTTTAAAATTATTTTGAGATAGACTCCATTAATATTTGTATCTAAAATTGTTGACACTAGTGGAAGATGTTATGTAACAAAAATTAAATTTCGAGAAAATTGGATGGAATGTTTTCTGTTGCAAATTGTTTTGATTCATTTTCTTCTTGGTATCATGCGTTTTAAATGTGTGCAGGTGGATGAGAGAAGAAAAAAAATGAAAAATTAGATATTAAATGTAATTACAACACACATTATTAAATGTAAAAATATTAAATATTAAAACAAAAGTCTCATATCTTCAAAAATAATTTGACACCTAGTACTTTATCTTTACCCGTATGATTAGATTACCTCATAAACCTTTATGTAGGGTAAATTGACCATTTAGTGGAACTTTCTTTAAAGTTTTTTGAGTAATACACTGTGCATGCGCGGCAGTGTATTACTGCTTATTTTACTGTTTATTACTGTTAATTTTACGGTATAATACTGGGCTGGGATGCCAATATTATACTGTAAAATAAACTTTTTTTTTTTTTTTAAGTGTATAACAAAGTTTAAGTAAAATGTCCCAATAACATCTTCCACTCGTGTTTTCAATTCGTAATGAGCAATGTGTTTTTACATCCTTTTATTTAACTTTGTTTTTGTATAAAGATGGAATTTTGCAATAGATTTTTCACTCACTTCCTGATATGCTAGAATCTAAAAATTATGTTCACAAGTGCGTTTCCGATGACAATACAGCATTTTAATATTTTTAGAACTTAATTATAAATTAATAAGTTAAGTTTAAGGCATTTTTCCGTTAGCCGACTGCAGATGATAAATCGGCAAATAATCTTTAGGGTTACAACTGTTTACGTGTTGAAAAAACAATGGAGTTAATGATGCGCCAAAGCACTCTCGCTAAAATATCGTAAATAGCTGTGAAACGGCAACGACGACATATTTTAAACACTAAAATGTAGAAAATATAAATAAATAAAAAGTAATAACTTTTAAAAAAAAACCTCTTTCATTTAATAGTTTAATATTAATTAAATTATGATTATACGTTGAGAAAGAAATGAATAAATCCTGAATAAACAGTTTAAATAATGCTTTCTCCCCCCCCCCCCCCCCCACCTTTCCTGTTACCCTATCTAACCCCTTTCAGGGGCAAGTAATTTTGATTCTGTACTGTTAAATTCACACCAGAATATTTAAAAATTTTATTTGAAAATAAGAAATGCAGTTTTACAGCTTTATTTCACTAAAGTTATAAAAGAGAAAAATTGTTTAAAAAGTCTGGTACAAATCTTGATTAAAATGAAGTGGTAAAAAATATATCTCACCGCCCTTTGTAGGGTTAAAAAAGAAACGGCAAAAATAATTTTTTTACATAAATTCACGAGTTCATGGTTTCTATCAAGCGTAAATTAATGAATGAATTTTCAATAATCAGGGCCTACACTAAACTAACGTATTGTAGTGGAAATGTTTTGGAACTGCGGGAATTGCAGTCGTGAAATTAGGCGTGATTTTTAGGATGAAGATTGAATGATTATAAAAGAGTTTAAAAGAAAAAGACCAAATTTTACTTTTTATTTATTAAATTTATTAATGCTCATGCTGAAGTAGAATCATTTTTTGAGCCCAACTTTCAAAGTACGATGCTTTTTAAAATAATACATTCAACATTGCTATACTATATATAATTTTTAAATGTCAAATTCAATCAATCAAATATGAAATAAAACTACTCTGCTTCTAAAAATTTCCCAAACTGAAATAAAACATACATATGCATAAGGAAGCCAATAAAGCGGCATATCTTTAATTCCGATCAATGAAAACATTTTAAAAGAGAAACAAATCAATGTCATGTCATCTTACAAGGGAAATCTTTCAAGTAAAATCGTTTGATTTTCTTGGAAAAATCACTTAAGTTTGTTTACAAAATGGAAAAATCACAAAAATATTAGTTTCTGAATCACGAAAGAACTTCACAGAAAAATTCGTTACATGTAACAAAAAACAAACACGTCATATACATTATTTCTGTTGTCAACATCCCTTTTTCTATGCATTTACAAAACGCACAACAATGAATGAAGTATCATGCGAAAATCTTTTGAACCGGCTTCTGACATAGTACACTCAGATTTCGTTAAACATGGTTTTTGATTAAAAATGGCAGTTAATTAAAAATTAAATCAGCATTGTTTTCATAAATTAAATGAAAGCTTTTTCTCAAATCAATGTTGCCACAAAAATAAAATACCGCATTCTATCGTGCTCAACAATGAGTAAAAAAAAAAAAAGTACAAAAAAGATAAAGTGGGACATTTTTGTTGCACGGGTTTATTTTATATTTATGATTAACCCCTTCGCGACGAGCGTCTTTTACAGAATTTTTAATCTTTTACCACCGGTTTTTCAAAACAGAAATTTTCGCCTACTTGAATCGCAGAAATGCTAAGATTTAATGAGGTAAATCTTACAATATAAAACAAATGGTGGGAATAATAAAGGATTCTGAGCATCTTATGCGTCACGTATACGTGTCGCTCGTCCCCAAGGGGTTAAGAAGCAAAATTCAAATGCATAGAAGAAAAGGACGCGATCGATCGAAACAGTTGTATTTCACGTGTTATTAAATTCTATTTTATATGTATTTAATTTATTTTACTTTGTCCCGAGTTTTTCCCCGAAGCGGATGACGTCCTCTAATCCAGTTAAAATGCGATTGTTATATATTTTTTTTTTCCTCGCGCGTGCCCTTTGCTATCTTCGATCAGTTTTTAAGCATAAAAGTTATTTTATTTTTCAAACACTCTTACATAAGCATTCAATATTTATCTTGAAAATCACGACTTTCATAACCGATATTAACCCCCCCCCCTCCCCACCCCAAAAAAAGTTCCAATACATTAGTTTGGCGTGGCACCAAATTACTATTTTTTTTTTTTCGTTTTTGTTCTTTTACGCTTGATAAAGCACGAGCTAGTCATTTTATTTTATTTTTTTAAATAACAATTTTTGCTCTTAAAAGAAAAAAAAAAAAAGGATATCCAAGAAACAGGAAAGAAAAAATGAAATGTTATTTAATCTATATTTTAGGATTTCTAAATTGATTTCCCAACGTATAATCATAATTTAATTAATATGATACTATTAATTGATTAAAGCGTATTAAAATATATATATATATATATATATATTACACCTTTATTTTGTATTTACATTTTCTACTTTTTAGTGTTTAAAATAATTCGTTATTGTAGTTTCACAACCAGTTGGCCTATTTTGGCGAGAGTGGTTTGGCGCATTATTAAATCCATTGCTGTAACTCACATACAATTATAAACATAAAACAAATATATTGGTCGATTCATCACCCGTGGCGGACTAACGGAAAATTGCTTTAAAATTTATTAATTTATAATTAAGTTCTAAAAATATTAAAACAGCGTATTATCATCGGGAGTACGTTTGTGAACATAATTTTTATAATTCTAGCTTATCAAAAAAATGAGTGAAAATCGATTAAAAAATTCCATCTTTACTTACAAAAATTATGGAACAAGGAATTTAGAAGGAAAGATATTCCATGTTCCATGACAAAAACAGAGTTGAGTTAAAAGTAATAATAAAAGCTTCCCTGCGCGGAAACTGCTCTAGTAGTAAAACCAGTTTTACAGGAATAATAGTCTATACGCAGGAAAGTTATGACATTTTATTAACTTATTCTTTTTGATACTTTATTTAATATGTAGCTGATCATAACTACATATAGCGTGTAACAGAAGAGATAATCAAATCCTTAAAGGATGATGATACACGTCAACATAATGTTTAGAGTAAAGTTGGGTAAAACCGGGTAGGCGGGTCAAAACGGCTACCTTGTTTTCTCGCTGATGAGTGCTGCCCAGTGGACAGCACTCGTCTTAACCACGTCCCTTTTAGTGTCCCCTAGCAGTGTGTCACCGACTTTTGAAGTGAGTTAATCTCTGTGTCCATGCAGTGCAATTGGAAATAAATTCGCCTCAAAAGTTTTAATATTTTGCCGTCTTTTGTGCTCTTCAAATAAATCCAGCTTGGTGGATGGATTTAGGTAAATAAACCACTGTTTTCAATAGCTTTCGCACGATATTTGGGTGCCAAGAAGAAATGTGTACGCCCAGTTATCCAGGAGAGAGACTTTGTTGATTTTTGGTCGTCTGTTGGGGCAAAACCGGGTGCACCGAAAAAAAAAAAATTGTTGATTTTACAGTATAATACTAGCAGCTGGGGTGCCAGTATTATAGGGGAGACCGGTACACAGTGGACCACTTTTTCAGTTAACATTTTTTTTCTCTTTAACAGACTGACCGATCTGTATGAAAATATTTTTGAATATTCCTTAAACCTTCTTACATCCATCCGAATTTTCTCACAACATAGTTTTCAATACATTTTTCAAAAGAAAAAAATATATATTTATTTATATATATATATATATATATATATATATATATATATATATATATATATATATATATATATATATATATACACTTGTAAAGTGGACCAGTGTACCCCAGAAGCGGAGTACACTGGTCCACCCACCGGGGTACAGTGGACTACTATTAGGTATTATCTAAAATACAATATAAATCTATTTTTCATTAATCTAATTCTTTTTTGTTGCCCCTTCACCTGCAAAATAACATAGTGATATAAATTTTGAAACAAAAACAAAAAATTTATTATATTTTGAAAATAATAACAGATTAATACAGGAACAATTGCAATTTAGTTGACGTTATTATTTAAGTACAAAAAAATCAGCTCACATTAAAATTTGCAAATGAAATTCCAAAGTACTTATGAGTAAGATTGCGCCTGGAATTTTCAAGAAATAATTTTGGGTCTGAGAGCAACATTATGAAATCATTGACATCAACAGCAGATTCATCTACAGTTTCAGGAAAAATAAACTGATTTCATTCAATTTGCGTCTCATGAATCTTACTTGAATAGAATCATCAACAATTAGACTACAGTTATATTTATAGGCAGTAAATACAAAACAAAATATTTCTTACTATGTTAAATAAATTGTTATTTTTATTTGTTTACTTTATTTTACAGTTAAATCTACTTTAAAACAATCTTTCTTTATAGAAAATAAGCAATTATTAAATATTTTGAACATTCTGCATTAGAGGAGCAGAGTGGATTGTGGAGCACTGTGCCCCAGGAGTGGGTGGTCCACTGTACCACATGTTGAAGTTCAATAAATAATCATATTAATATTGTTTATAGCTTTCTTTTAAACATATTAACTTTAAAGTAAAATAAAAACAAGTATCTTAGCTTTGCAAAAAAGCTGTTTTATTTTATTTATCTACCACCTTTAATTACTAAAAAAATAAAAATATGATGATGAAATATTTTACTTTTAGAAGCTCAAAACAACAAAGCAGGATAAAATAGTTCAATCTGAACTAAACATATTTTCTGAAGGCTATAAATAATCATTGCAGTGCTGTTGTCTATTAGGACAGAAGAAAAGCTTAAAAAAAATTTAAATAAATAAAATATTAGGGGGTGGTCCACTGTGTCCATAGGTCCACTGTGTACCGGTCTCCTCTACTGTAAAAAACTTTTTTTTCTTGCAGTGTACCCATGGTTATGAATTGAATTCTGAAATGAATTGTTTCTTCACTCAGCAGGTGATGGAGAATACAATGTTCAGTTTGCAAAGAGTGGGCACTTGAGGAGTGCAGCGGATATGAGAAGTAAAAGCTGAGAAAGCCATTTCCATAGACTGCAACATTAAAAATTGCATGAAAATCTGAAAAAAAAAGTTACTGATCTAAAAAATTGTATATACGTTTTAAAATTTGATTCAAAATTTATTCCAATAAAGCTTTTTGTTACTGGAAGTGTAAAAAAATTAATTTTTGATTAGCACCCGGTTTTACCCCTACCATCAAAATTCGGAGCTGTTTCTGATGGTCCTAGAAAACGCCTTTTCCTAAGTATAGAAGAACTTTCCTGTCACAACAAGTGTGGGTTTTCAATAGCCCAGATGTCCCCTAACACTTTTGTGGGGTGATGTTCCGATTTTTCCGCCCTTCTAGATGTTTTCAAAAAAAACTTTAGATACCCGGTTTTACCTTACTTTCCTCTATATAGAAACTAAGGGTGGTAATTCAGTTATTGAGTGAGAAATCCTCCAAGGCATAACTGGATTTTAGTTTCTAAATTTAACAACATTTCTTGGCGAAATTTTCAACAAACCAAGTTTGCGTTGCAGGAAATGGGATGCCAACATGGGAAGTGCTCGATGCGCCCTATAACTCGGTCAGTAAAACCGTACGTACTTCGGTTACCTACTCTGAATTATAGGGCGTATAGTAACATTCAGTTTCACAGAAAGCAAAGTAAGTGTTGAAAGCATCGTTATAACATCTTTTATATTATATGAGTTGTAATTTCCCCACTGGGCGAAAAATGTCCAGGCTAGGATTTGAAACAGGGACCTCTTAGCTGAAGCTACCAACACTCTGCCAAATGAGCTATTCTGAACGAATCTGGAGGACCTAATTCACTCAGCTAACTTTACTGATCATAGTATCTGGTCTGATCAGAATATGATCATAGCATCTGGATTGATCAGTATATGATCATAGCATCAGGTCTGATCAGTATATGATCATAGCATCAGGTCTGATCAGTATATGATCATAGCATCAGGTCTGATCAGTATATGATCATAGCATCAGGTCTGATCAGTATATGATCATAGCATCAGGTCTGATCAGTATATGATCATAGCATCAGGTCTGATCAGTATATGATCATAGCATCAGGTCTGATCAGTATATGATCATAGCATCAGGTCTGATCAGTATATGATCATAGCATCAGGTCTGATCAGTATATGATCATAGCATCAGGTCTGATCATTAAGAGATCACTGGTTCGAATCCTGGCCTTCACATTTTGCGCCCAGTAGGAAAATTGCAACTCATATGATTTATTTACCAATTAGAATAACTGTGTTAAAATTAATCTAATCTTTAATATTGTTGAAATTATGAGAGAAAATCCCACTATGGCTTGGGGCGAGTCACTTCACATTTTTGACTGAAAAATGGATTCAGACCACTGGCTTCCATTTCAACATTTGTTTGTCTTGATGTGTAAAATCAAATCCAACTTTAGGTTGGGAACACTATTCCCGTATCTACAGTATACAAATGTAACGATTTCTAAAATAAAAAAGTTAAATATGTGCCCGATAAGCAAAAATGAATTTTTTTTTTTTTTTTTTTTTTTTTTTTTTTTTTTTTTTTAAACAATATACGAACTATGCAACTTTTAGAGAAAAGAACAAAATCATTTTGAATTCAATATACAGATGGGTAATTCGTAGAAGGCAGAATAATGTAATTAACATATTAGTTCACTACTTAATACTTAGCTGAACTCTCTAATGCATGGTGTAGGTTATCAACTACATATTAATTTTTCCCCCGAAGGTACAGTATGCATAAATAAAACATAATTTGTAAAATACAAAAGTGTCCATTAAGGGAAAACGAATTAAAACATTTTTGTACAATATACGAACTATGTAACTTTTAGAGAGAAGATCAAAATCATTTTTAATTCAATATATAGATGTGCAATTCGTAGAAGGCAGAATAATGTAATTGACATTTTAGTTCACTACTTAATACTTAGCTGAACTCTCTAATAATACATGGTATAAGTGATAAACTACATATTAGTTTTTCCCGAAAGTACAGTATGCACAAATAAAACATAATTTGTAAAATACAAAGAAACATATTTGTCCAATAAGGGAAAACGATTTAAAACATTTTTGTACAATATACAAACTATGCAACTTTTAGAGAGAAGAACAAATCATTTTTAATTTAATTACAGATGTGCAATTCGTAGAAGGCAGAATAATGCAATTGACATATTAGTTCACTACTTAATACTTAGCTGAACTCTCTAATGCATGGTGTAGGTGATCAATTACATATTAGTTTTTCCCCCGAAGGTAACAGCATGCACAAATAAAACATAATTTGTAAAATACAAAAAAAATATATGTGTCCAATAAGGAAAAACGAATTAAAACATTTTTGTACAATATACGAACTATGCAACTTTTAGAGAGAAGAACAAAATCATTTTTAATTCAATATATAGATATGCAATTCGTAGAAGGCAGAATAATGTAATTGACATATTAGTTCACTACTTAATACTTAACTGAACTCTGTAATGCAGATTTAACATTAGCCAGGGGAATTTGAGATCTAACACATCAACCCACTTAAGTCAGTTCTAATAAAACTATTCCCCTGCCGCGCCAAAATTTTCGGACACATTTACAGACTCATTTTTAAATGTAAAAGCATGACACTTGCTGGCGTGATTATTGAAGTGATTTGTAATAAGATATTTTTTTTCATTTTTCGATAAATGATTTACATTTTGAGTTATAAGAGATTGTTGTCTCGTGACGGTATTTCTTTTCCTTAACAGCGATGTCGCGTCCAAAAATTTGGATCAAAACGCCAACTTTAACAGATTTTCTGAAAAATCTTCTGGGTTTACCGAAAAATAGAAAAATAAAACAGTTAGATTACAAATTTCTGAATAAGAGCACTTACCAATGTTATTTGTTTGAGAACAAAAATTAATTTAAAAATTAGTCCGAAAGTAGCCAGTTTAGATTAGAGTACAAACAGTCTTAAGCCAAAACAAAGAAATCTCGTTATATTCGAAAAATTAAAAAATATTCCGTTTTAACAACGAATTATATACTCGACAAAAACAAAGCCAGCTAATAAAGTCTTATACCAAAGAGCAATTTTATTTTGGCGGAAACGTATCTGCAGAAAAATGTGCAGGAATTTTGAAATAGCTAAGAGAACCTGGTATATTACTTAATCAAAAATTTATGTATGCAGAAATTAAGCCCACCTGTAGAAAAGTAATTAAAAAATTAACAAGAACTAAGAAAAATACTAAGAAAATCTTAATGGGTAGTCTTCGGTTTAAAATGTTGACTTATCAGAAAATCTGTATCGACATATCAGCCATGTTCAATTTTAAAAGCGCCATTTCAAACGTCTTATCTCTGGTGTGTTTTTTCTCTTCAAGGTTATAAAAAATAAATAGATGCTATACTGAAAATAATTTGAAAGAAAACTTTTATGAGTGTTTCACAACGATAAAGATAGAAGAAAAAGGAGAGAAAATTACAATTTTATATTTAAAAAAAACTGATAAATTGCATATTTAAATGCAATATGGCACATAAATTTCAATTTAAAAATATTACATATATTCAAGCGTACACACAGAAAAAAAATAAAACCCAATTTCGGTCGAAAGATTCTTAGATATGTGCCCAAATTGGGTCATGCCTGTTTTGGTTACCACTGTGTATCCATTTTGGGCACTGTTAAATACCCATTTAAAAAAAAAAAAATTGAAAATGGGTATTTAACAGTGCCCAAAATGGATACACAGTGGTAACCAAAACAGGCATGACCCAATTTGGGCACATATCTAAGAATCTTTCGACCCAAATTGGGTTTTATTTTTTTCTGTGCAGGGCCCGATAACCTCTGAATCTAGGAGAAGCATATCATTTTGCTCCCCCCCCCCCCCCCGCTTCATTTGGCAAAAAAAAAAATTTAATTCTTCGTTCATGAAAACTCAACAATGATGCTAATATTATTCCCGGGAGTAGCTTAGTTGAGGTCACACGTATTTCATTAAACAACTTTTTTATGTTCCCTGTATATATTTCAGATAGTATATTTACTATATAGCTGTATGCCCAATTTCCCAGGTGGTTTCTAACAGGCATAATAGGATGCTAAATGATTAATTAACATTCTGTATATGAAATTCATATTTCCCTGTTAAATAAGTTTGGCAAAGTAGTGCGTAGATTTTCCCTTGGATTAACCAAACTTTCTTTCCCCAAAAAATTATAAATTCAATGTAAAAAAAGGAAAATGGGCATTAGAGAGCTCTCTTTACAGTCATTTTGGGGCCCCTTTTAATTTTTTTGTGGAAGCATGTGCTTCATCTGCCTTTTGGATAATTAGGCCCTGGTTACTTAAACCTTCAATATATAAAACTACAAAAGCGTCCTGCCAAAGAAAAGAGCTCTGCGTACACTTTATAATTTCTAAATAATTTGAATGCGTATTTAAGTTATGAGTTAAATGTAGTTTAAATAAATAAATAAATTATATATATATATATATATATACTATATCAAGTCACATAAAATGTCGATTTTTAACTCTTTCCAACGTTGTTAAAAGGTGTTTATGGATTCGGTTTGTTTGTGTCTGTCCGTGCTCTAACTCTCGTAAATACACTCGGATTGTAATGTAATCGTTATATGTCATTGAGGTTTACTATAGAATATTCGGTATTGAAAATGAAGCATCTATAGTTCGTTTACAGGAACACACAAAAGCATTGCGTTACATTATGGTCTGCGGGGAAAAGATGTTTGCGGGACATTTAATTGATATTATGATACTTTAAACATAATGAAATTAAAAAGAATCACTGAGGTGCACTACAACATATTTTCTATAGATTATGGAATGCGTAGCACTTATCGATTATTTACGGAGATGCACAAAAGAATTCGGTTACATAACTGACTATGATTGATAATTGAAGAAAGTACGTTTCCCACTGTGATAATGGATTTTTAAACTGATCCAATATTTAGTGTATTACGTGGTGTGTACGATTCTATAGATCATATATATATGATCTATAGAATCGAATAATTCGCACACATTACAGGATATGGACAGCAATTGCTGAAAACTGATTTTTATTGAGTTAGGGGTTTTTTTTAATTGCTTATTTAAATATATCATTTTATTATATGAAAAAAAAAATCTTAATAATGTTGTTTGTTTTGGAAAGTGTTTCGTAATCTATGCCTGATGCATGATTTTTTGTTTTTGTTATTAATAGATATGATTGATGTTTAAATATAATACATGAACGTGGCCTATTTCTAAATGTTTCATTTCCGTTATGTAAAACACTAAA
Organism: Maratus michaelseni; assembly: GCA_963931845.1. Lineage (NCBI taxonomy): Eukaryota > Metazoa > Arthropoda > Arachnida > Araneae > Salticidae > Maratus > Maratus michaelseni. The sequence goes on from OZ007587.1 coordinate 80,935,098, forward strand.
ATACACTTTATGATTCATCACTTTATCTGCAACAAATTTCAATAATGAAAATAAAACTAAATATTTTGGAAGGAAGCATTACAAGAGTTAGAAATTTAGTGGTGTAAAGGGAAGTTATGTTTCTGGTACAATCAGATAATGGTGTTTAAGTCAAAGAATATGTTTAAGTTTCGCAAAGCTCCAGTGGCGTGCAGAGGAGACAAGGAGTACGCAGTTGTATTCGGCTTTCAGTTGAAAAGGTCTCTGTAATAAGGTGCCGATTTTGTATTATGTATATAGATAAGGCCCTATAGGAGGCCCATAAACGCAATTTGTAGCTAGCTCATTCGATATTTCTACAGGGCCTCACAATCTTTGTACACACCCGTGAAATCCCTTAATATTTTGCGGCAATTCATATCAAAGCAACAATTACGAATACTTATAAAATACAACAAAATATAAATTTAAGAAAATAAAATTATATGATAAAACATCTACCAACAACACTAAAACTAAATATCCACTTGGCTATGTACAGCTACATTTCAGGTAATTAGGCATTCATATAATTCTTTTCAAAATAAACACGCATGGAAACGAAATTTATTATTAATCTCTAACATACACTTACGTTTATGAAGAAAACTATATTTCAAATTAGTCACGTATTCATCCCACTTCAAAAGGCATTCACATTTACTTCGGAACGTTGGCAATGGTATATCCAATTCTTCGGAAGACAGCATATTTCTTCTCAAGTTATACGCTAATTACCAAATTCAAGATAACTTAGAGAATACGTATTTCGAAGTATTTCGCATTATTCCAGTGCCCAACAAAAGGATTCTTGATTATCTTGGCACCGCTGCCCGCAGCATTATAGAGCAAGTGGCTGGGTATCAAGTTCAGCATTTTGATACAGGCATGACATCATACGTCCGACGACACGTAGCAATAAATTCATTCAGTTAAATTTAGACAAATACGCTTGGCTAATCGTTTGTCTGCGGCCATTTGAAGCGGAATAGAGAAACGGCCTTACTTAAGACGATGATAGAATGTGATTCACTCTTACGCATGTTCAGTGAAAATATTAATATTACCTTGAACTGCTATCTGAATTAAGTATGGAGAAACAGAAGTGGCTTAAATATGCCTGCTAATATAAACAAAAAAGTGCCAGCATATTGTCTTGGTGAAAGGGGGATTATTTTCATTACAAAAGTAGTAAAGAGTTTTTCTTTTTCATTTTAACGGTTGGTCAAACTTATATAAGTGTGACAATAAAGCCAAAAATGCTGAGGCAAGCAGTAAAACCACTAAAATTCTTTTTTGAGAGGGTGTGGGGTGGAGACACAAAAGTAGAGTTCCATAAGCTTTCGTAATTCAAACCTATCCAACAATTTCAAAGTTTTTTTTTTATGTGTAATAAAATTTATATATGTAAAAAATATATATAAATTTATTTTTTCTCCAGAAAATAATTGTTTCTTCTGAAAATCCGCGATTTTTTTTTTCTGTGTGTGTGTGGGGGGGGGGGGGGGTGTCAGCGAAACACATACGCAAAACGAAAACAAAGTTGGAAGGATGGTATACTATAATAACAGAGCTTCTTCAAAAAAATTTCTACGAATGCTTAAAGTTAAAAAATTCATGACAAGTGAGAGTAGGACTCGCCCTCTGAGTGTTCCTCACTATTATGTTACATTACCGTTACAAAAAATTCCGTTACAATGCGACAATTTGTCATTAGTACAGATTACGGAAATTCATGAATTTGTCACGTAATAAAACGGCATAGATGTGATTTGTAATATGATTTTCGTTTTTTTTTTCCTTTACATGTGCTATAAAACCTTTCTTTGTGCCAAATTTCAAAGTTCTTAGGTCAACCGGAAGTACACTATAGGTTTTATTCTCAAAACCTGTAGTGTACTTCCGGTTGATCCAGAACCTTGAAATTTGTTACGAAGGAAGTTCTTTATAGCACATGTAAAAAAAAACAACCCTAAGATCATTAATTTATAATTTTTATGTATGATATGTAATCCAGATTATGGAAATTCACGAATTTCTCACGCAATAAAATGGCATAGATTTATAATATGATTTTCGGTAGGTTTTACTCTTAAAACCTATAGGGTACTTCCGGTTGCCCTAGAACATTGAAATAGGGTACGAAGGAAGGTTTTATGGCACATGTAAAGGAAAAAATCCGAAAATCATTAATTTGTAATTCTATGTTGATTTATTATGCGATTTTCCATAATCGGGATTTCCCAAAGCGAGACTATAAGGGTTCCAATGTTTCCTTTTCACGTACGGAACCCTAAAAAGGCAGTTATCGTAACTTGGGGTTAACTTGGGCTCTGCATGGTGCTACTTGGACCCAAACATAAAATGTTTTAAATCTATCCAGCTGGATCTATTGTGCTAGTAGCTAGTGTTGTTATCAGTTAGAGTACTGGTGGGCGACATCAATACTCTCAACTCAGTACACCCAGAACTGATTTAAGTTTATTTTATTTTATTTTTCGTGGCTTGCTTTGGTCCAAGTATGTCTCTACGCAAATTTAATTTTTCGACATATCGCCGTGATGGCTACATTAAATTGCTCTAAAATTTGCGCAACACATCTTAAATAAAGCTTCTTTTAAAATACATCAGAAATTATTGTAAATAATTTTATTCTTTTGACGCATGCAGCATTTAAAAAAAATAATAAAACTTCCTAAGTAAGTGGTCATATAACTTGAACATTTATATTAAAATTGTAAACTATTTTCATGAGCATAATCTTTACAAAAATAAAAACATTTAATGAGAAAATATATTTTAAATGGATAGATTTCTTTTAAACGCTATTGAAGCAAAAAATTGTGCTGAAACATAGTATAAAATTTAATTTTCATATGTTTAAATAAACATATGAATTTGACCTTCTCATTCATGGTAACCTCATAAGGTTGCATTGCAAAACAACCTTCAGAGAACAGTGCATCGATAATTTTTATTTCTTTATTACATGTAAATCTCATGAAGTAAAGCTTTTGAAATATAGAAATAGATGACAGAATCATTTTCTTTTCAAATATCCAGTTGAAAAAAATCCCCTTTGACAAATTTGTTTCTGTTCTGCATAACAGAATATTTTCTCAAAGAATTCCTGCTCTTGGGTCTACACAAGAACATGAGCAAGAAAAATTATATATCTATCATGTTAATGAAATCCAAAGTTTAAATTATCAAAATAATAATAATAATCAGGCTTTAATGCTTTTAAACCCCATTCAAAGTTCGTCTTGTAAGCTATAATAATAATTTTCTAATACAAATAATAATAAAAAAAAAAACATTATTTGCTTTTAATAATCCTTTTTAAATCTATTTTAAGTGTATAATCCTTTTTCATCCATTTAGTAATAAATCATTCATGAGACGATTACACGGAGACAAAATCATTCAAAGAGAGAAACCATTAATTGTTCTTTCTTAGATTTTTCTTTTCTTTTCTTTTCTTTTTTTTTAATATGGTCAGAAAAGGATCTTGTCCTATTTTAATGCAGATATTACATAAGCTAATTTAAATAAATAATCTTGAAAGAATGAGTTTTGCAGAAAAATAAAATTGACTTGTGAAGGGTTTATTGTAAAATATCACCACTCTTTACTCGGAACACTCTAATCCAGCCATACTCAACCTTTTTTTTTCTCGCGGGCCGCAAACGTATGTTTGCGACGTTAGGCGGGCCGCAGTACACTTAAAAAGGGGTAAAAAAGAGTAATTAAAATAGTAAGATACATAAGTAGTATAACAAAGCAATATAACAAAGTTAATATTATCAGTAGGGTTGAATATTTGTTGCGGAAGAAATGTTACCAAAAAATTCTAACACCAGTATTTCCAAACAATAAACTTCGTGGTAGATTTCTATTGCAAATGTTGCCGAAATATGCCACAAAGTTTGTTGTTTTGAAATAGTTTTGTAAAAATAGTTTGATTCTAATTTTTTCGGCGACAAAGGTTCAACCCTAAAAAGCAGCATTAGCTACATAAAAAGTACAAAACGTAACAAAATAACAAGGCAGAATTTCCGAACAACAAAAACAAAAATCAGGGAGTTTTTTCTAATAAATCAACCTTTGCTCAATGAAAAAACTGTGTTATTAGTTTTCAATTGTAAAAATATATATTACACATTTAATTAATTTGGAATAATATTTTATTGGTGTTGAAGATTAAGAAATGTACACACCACTGTAGCGCAACCAGAACTACATGTAAAAAGAACTTTTGACTAAAAAAAGAGTCATTTAAGATACTTTAAGGTTACTTTTAAATTATGTACAACAGGCAGATTTTGTCTTCCCATGAAAATATATAAAATAACAGTGAAGGTCTTAAGCGCTTTTTATGCGCAGCTCAATTAATTTTATGAATAAGAATTAATGATTGAGTGTTTCGGGCCGCACATAAAAGGTTGCCGGGCCGCAGGTTGAATATGGCTGCTCTAATCTAATTCACAATACACTTCAAAATGTCATTCATTTAATTTTGTTTAGAATAAAACCAGTCTGTGGATTTAAAAAAATACCTCAAAAGGATCTTATTAAACCTCGAAATAAATAACTGCAGTTTTCTGCATTTCCATAACTATTACTAATGACTGAAATGTGAAAGTTTGGACCACACCTTTTTAATAATAGGGATCTGCTATAATTTAGTTTAGCCGAGCATATCAACCTTTTCCAAACCAATAAATAATACTTATACCAAAGCTGTGCTTACTCTGAATGAAAAGGTATTTTAGGATTGAAGCTTGAGAAGAAAAATTCAACAACACGATAGCAATCGGCAGCAAAAAGAAAAAAAAAAGTTCTTGCCAACAGAAAATGACGTTCTCTTTCATAAAGTTGATGACGGATAAGCATAATTACAGTGACCATATGTCGTTTATTTCACCGCTGTTTCTTTTAGACATTTTTTGAAATGCCGTTTTTTCTTTTATTTTGAAGAATTTTTTTTTTTCTCATATGGTAGGATTTACTTGTTTATTGAATCAGATGATCGAAAACAAAACTAGCAAAAAAAAAAAAAAAAGGAAGTCATGTAGATCTTATCAAACACTATTTTCGATTGTTCAAGATTAATAGAAGCATACATCATACCTGTTTTCAAAGAGACAACAAGAACGAGAAATCTTGCATAGATTATGAAACACTTTCCAACAATAAATAACAAACTTAAGTAATTTCCTCTCTTCATACAATAAAACGAGATATCTAAATAACCAATTTAAAAACACAGCTCAGTAAAAATTTATTTTCATCAATATCTGTCCATATGCGGAAATGTGGGCGAATTCTGTCGTGCAGCAATGCATATGATCTATAGAATTTATACACCATACATAATATACTAAAAATTAAATAAGTTTCGAAAATGCGAATCACAGCGGAAAACACACTTTCCAGCAATTATCGATCATAGTCAGCCCTGTAACCGAATGGTAAAGGAATTCTTTTGAGAGTCCCTGTAAACTAATTATAAACGCCACCCCTTTTCTTTACTTCTGAGAAAACGCGCTGTAGTCCCCCACAGCGATGCGTATAAATCTCATTATGTTTGAAATAAAGTAACATCAGTAAAATTCACCGTACATAATTTTTCCTTATAAACCATAATGTAATGGAATTATTTTGTGTGTCCCTGTAAACGAACTATATATACTACTTACTCTATACCCTTGAGAAAGCATGTTGCAGTCCTCTTCAGTGATGTCTATCAATCTGATGTTTGAAATATGATACGATCAATAAAAATGCACCGTAAACGATTTCCCCCGTTCCATAGAGCTTAATGTAATGGGATTCTTTTGCGCATCCTTGTAAACGAACTATAAATGCTACACACTTCATTTTCAATAGAGATCATGCTATACTAAACCTCAATAACATAAAAATTACATGGCAATCTGGCTATATTTATGGTAGTTAGAGCACAGACAGACAGCTAAACAGAAAAACCGAATTCATAAACACTTTTTAACTATGTTTGAAAGCGTTAAAAAAATAATAAGCATTATAAGACAAAAAAAAAAAAAAAAAAAAAAAAAAAAATTTCTATTTTCACAACTACTACATTTACTAAGTTTAGACTGCATTTCTTTAATAATTAGTGTTCTAAAAAGTTTACTCGAGTTATTTATTGTTTTGAAAAAATAATAATAAAAATCTCTACAAAAATCGAATTTACTTTAAATGAAAAATCATTTTAGGTCAGATTTGTGTAGCTAAATTCAACTGGACGATAATAATCGATAACAAGACTTGTTAGCAGAAGACCGACACGCTCTTGTAGCTCTTCCTGTTCGTATTCACATACTGTCTTTCACATTAGTGATGACAGACAGATATTTTGAAGAAAAATCAATAATGAAAGAAACAGTAATATATATATATATATATATATATATATATATATATAATCCACAAGATTAAGTAATCGGTGAACTGTAAGAAATATCATTAACGGTGTTGGTCCGTCAGATATCAAATTCCCCCTCAGTAATCTATGAGCGTGAAATTAATTTGTATTTTAAAAATATCTCATCAAGAAATACATATTTTTAACTTTCTTCTGCATACTCTTTCTAATAGTGCGTGTTTCTTTTTTAGATAGCAAACTTTTTCCAAAATATATACTTAATTTTATTTCAAGTGTTAAAATCTTACTCGCAGCTCATCAGCTTTGGCAAGATTTTAACACATAAAATATTAACAAAATATTTCTAAAATCTAAGCTTAATTTAACTAAAAAAAGAAATACACATTTTAAAAAAAGTATGCAGAAAAAAGTTTAAAATGTGTATTTCTTGATGAGATATTTCAAAAATAAGAATGTATTCCACGACCATAGGTTTAAACATAGGAGAGCGGAAGAATCTTGTTACTGAAACTGTGTTTACAAAATCTTTTTTCTTTTGTTTCTACGTCAATTAGAAAAGGAGATACAGCTTTTTGTAAAAACACGGGTAGAGGGGGGGGGGGGGTATATTTACAATAATTTGTACTTTAAATACTAATTTGAAATAACCGCATTTGATTTTGTTATAAACTCAAATTAAGTATTAGCCGTCTTAAATCAAGTTCACAAAAATTTATTAGATATCGCTTATTTTTTAAAATATATATTAATTTAGAAGTTTTTTGAGAAAGTTGCTGCGAGCGTTAGTCTTGCCACCTTAAAGCTTTTGGGAACATCATTGACATTTATCAAGCAGCTTCAACAGATAATAAAGTTATTTTTAATTGTTGAGTAACAATTTGTAGAAAAAAATGAAGTTGGACAATATGAACTCTAGACAAATTACACTAGGTACACTAGGACAATAGCCATTTTTGTAATAAACATTTTTATATGTATTTTTTCATGTAGAATCTGAATCTGCTATCAAACATTTTCTATCACGTAAGGGTTTTACAAATTTTTAGAATTTAAATTTTACATACATTGTAAAATACGTGGTGAAATGTAAATTATAATTTACATTTTGTGGTCAAATAATGAGGAAATGATTGACTATGTAGGTTAAAACATTTATTTGGATATGCATTCTGACACCAAGAAAGATATCATCCTATTTTGAAAAATAACATTGTTTATATTAACATGGGTTATTGTGCAACAGTTTCATGCTCGTATTAGTCCATAGTTTATTGTTAAGTGATCAAGAAAATTTTAAAAAAATGATGATTATGTTTTGTTTGTATTTCAAACGGTCAATTTTTGTCAAATATGTCACTGTTGACTTTACGTAACTGCTGTGTATCTAATAAATGTGACGTGATGAAGAGAATCTGATTATTCCACTGAATTCAGCATCCTAAAATTAGTTAAATGCACCCATTTACAAGCCAGATACAGAAAAAGAAGCTAAAATTTGTTGACTAGTGTTATTAAAGTACAAACAGCTTCTGATCCAGTTTCAAGCATATTTGATGGCATATAATTTCCTTTACTTTAAGACTTCAAATATTTTATTTATTGATATAAATAAATACAAAAGCAGCACTTTAAAGTTGCATGTATACCAATAGTACCTTTGAAATGTCGATTTCCCAAAGCTTTAACACTTTAAAAATCAGACAAAATAGCAAAAACATGATTGAGAAAAGTATAAACATTTAACACAAAATAAGAATAAAAATGCAATAATTAAGAAATTTTCAGATACGGCCTGTTCCAAGCGTCCTATGCGAAATTTCATACGAAAATTTTTAAATACGCAAACTTTTTTAAGTATAAATGATGGGGAAAAAATCATTAAAAATGTTTACTTTAAAAATCCTTAATGAGTCTCGTAATTTCATTATTTAAAATTTTTGTTTTTCAAAGTGCAGATAATAGTAAAATGCATTTATTTATTTAATTTTTTTTTTCTAAAAAGATACAATTGCATAAGTGATACGTAATTATCTAAAAATTACAGTTAAATGTATCAAAAGTAAGTTACACTTCTGTATTTGAGAGACAGTAACAAGCCTATATAAGAGTACGAGTTTCGTGAGAGTTGAGTACTTTAATAAGGGAACTTAAGTTGAGATAACTTAAACATAAGCAATTACTGCAAAACGGAAAAATAGAAATAAAATTATTAATTTTATAAAATGAGTACTTACGTTTAATAAGAAATGTATCTTTTAAATTAGTCACGCATTCACCCCACTTCAAAAAGCATTCACATTTACTTCGGAATGTTGGCAATGGTATATCCAGATTCAGAGAACACAGCATATTTCTTCTTTTAAGTTATCCATGCACTAACAAGAGATTTAAAATACGTATTCCCACTTATCTTGAAAGTATCTTACATTATTTTAGTGTTTAACAAAATAATTATTGATCAGCTCGATACTGCTGCTGCCTTCGGTGTTTAAGCAAATGGCTAGATATAAAGTTCAAAACTTTAATACAACTTGAGCCATACGCCCAACGAGATTACGTAATTCAAAGCACCTTACATTATTCTAGTGTTCATCACATTTGTAGAGTTACTACACCGTATTGTAAAATACAGAAAGGGCCGCCCAATTACAGTCTAATCCTTTAAATCTTAAAAAGAAAATTACGTAAATTAAATTGGTCAGTTTGCATTATAAAAGATCACATGGAATGATTTCCTTGGAGTTTAAGTGGTTTCAATGCCAACGAAAAGTATCAGTAAAGTGGCTGAGTAACATTGAGTTGATTAGTTTAGGAAATCCAATATTACTTGCGCACTAAAATTGAGTTTATTGAACGGCTAAAAGTTAGGCGTTGAGCAGATTCTCTTGAAAATATGGTTATTTTGTTCAGTGATTCGTCAGGTTTAGATAAAAGTTAAAGCTTTAAGTAAAATTGCTTCTTTTCCATCACAAATTTTCAATAAAGTATCAGGTAGTACTAATTTAGTCCCGATTAGTGAAAATAGTTACACGTGACAGTTCATAATCGGAAAGGGAAAAGTCATAGTTACTAACAATTTTCTGTAGAATTTTGCCTCACCTAAACGAACCAACTATTTACCAACCAAGCTAAAAAAGCCGCAGTACAGATGTAGAGCATACAGATTTTAAGCGGACAAGAGAAGTTTACGAACGTATTAAAAATGCACGAAGTTCAATCACAATTAAAAATATAGAGGTATGTATCCACATATGTCTTTAAAAGAAATATGGTCAACTGTACTTCAAAACGATCAGTAATTTCATCAAAAATAAAGATAAATTAGCGAAATTTTTGCGTAAATATTTTTTTATGTGGCTCCAATCGAAAACCTCTTTTATATTATTCCTTTACTTATTATTGCATGTCCTATCTTTTAAGTAGCTTCTATTCGAAAAAGTAAGAAGTTTCCTAATTGCAGCCGTCCGGTGGAAAGCAATTCAGGAAATTTCGATATATTTTCACCGATCGTAACCTGTAGAGCCCAAAACCACTCACAGAGTTCGTTGGCCAGCTCTATCCACCATCTTGTTTCAAAATGGCGGCCATTTAAATATATCAAACTAAAAATAAATATATTAAAAAAATTAGAAATCCATTTTTTTCCCTTCCCTTAAGTGTTATCTAATAAAAGGACTCTAGAGCATTTTTTGTTTCGCTTCTATCTTAAAACATAGCTCAGATATAGTAGTTTTAAATTCTAGGATGGCTACCATTCTGAAACAAGACAACATGTAAAAACAATAAGAGATTCTTCTATAATTGGGTATTGGGTTTAATATATAAGTTTTAGAGAACGCGGTTGTTTTAATTTACTTTCATTATTGTAGCAATTCTCATACGTTTAAAAGCACATAGTCATATTTAAAAGAAAAATATATTGGTATTCCTAAAATATTTGAAGACAGGTGTACGTACGTACGTAACAGTCAAATTCTCGACAAGCTTGGTGATATTTTGCCAAATATCGCGACATTTGGGACAAAAGAAGGTCACTATAAATGGCACCCTTTGGCCATATCTTACTAATTTGAGAAATTCACATTCTAAAGAAAAACTGAATGATTCTTCTCCAATAGAGTTCCACGTATTTTAGTTTCGTGTTTCCAAGTACAATGAGTTGAAATTTTAAAAGCAAGGAATACGAAAGCTACCCTTTCCTTTCGGTACAGGTCTGAAGGACTTTTCATGTAAATTGTTTTTTATACATTCGAAGATTTCGATTGCAAGAAAGAAGATCTATCGAAATTGTTATACGCGTGCTTAGCTGAGTGGGGGGCATTTTTTAAAAGTCTAAAGCATGTGGTCTTGAAGGGTGTTAAGAGTGAGAAAAATGCTGTAAAATGCGAGACACTGGCTCTTATTTTATAAAATAAAAACAATCAAAGCATAACCTATTCAGATTTTATTTTAATCAACTTTGACAGAAATGAGAATATAGTAAAGTCTGAGACTATACAAGTTAAAACAAAAACATGGAGTGCGTGAAATACTTCCCAAAATATTTTATCACAAGTTTCAAGGAATTGTAAAGACAAGAGTAAAGGCAGCAAATTAGTGTCTAGAGAAATATTTTTAATTGACTTTTGTAGAAATGAGAAACAATTACGTTTATAAGACGGTACATGGGTTAAAACACGAACACAGGACTCCTTATATAATGCACGAGGCAATGGAGCCGTAAGACTGTGTATACTGATTTTGTGTCTCAAAGTTGCTATGTATTTTTTTAAATCTTATTTTTATTTTTTTTTTTTCAGATTTTGAGTCTGTACTTATTACAATCAATATTTTGTACTTATAGAGTAAGGTGATGTTAAAAACAAAATATATAGTACTTGTTTTCTAAAGCATCTAATTTTTTTATTATTTTTTTTATGTTTTTGGTAGAAGGAAGGGAGGAAGGGGGGAGGGGAGAGAGCAGGGTTGGCAAGTTTTTGACGCATGACGGTTTTTACCGGTTTTAACCATGGTTTTTACCGTCATGTCAAAAACCTCCTTGTCAAAAATGTCGAAAACTGTCAAAAACCCATTTTTTAGTAGTTAGTTTTTACATTTTTTTTTCATTCTATCTTTAATATTAAGTTGTTTTACATAAAATATTCAGATTCAAAAAGACTCTAAAGTAATATTTATCCATCCAAGAAAAACAAAAAAGAATTGCATTAGAATAATACGTGTACATCTCTGTTAGAAGATCTCTGCAACAATCTTAAGCTCAGGGTTGGCAAGTTTTTGACGCATGACGGTTTTTACTGGTTTTAACCATGGTTTTTACCGTCATGTCAAAAACCTCCTTGTCAAAAACTGTCAAAAACCCATTTTTTAGTAGTTTGTTTTTACATTTTTTTTTTCATTCTATCTTTAATATTAAGTTGTTTTACATGAAATATTCAGTATCAGAAAGACTCTAAAGTATATTTATACATTCAAGAAAAACAAAAAATTAGAATAATACATGTACATCTCTGTTAAAAGATCTCCACAATAATCTTAAGCTATTTGGCATAGTCTAAAAAAATTAGATTTTTTGAAGAAATCCTGTAACCTATAAGAATTAGATTAAACAATGTGTATAATATCGGTACAATTTATTACATTGTTGAAAACAAAACTTTAAGATTCTACTTATTGAAGTGCAAATGAAAATCACCGTAATTGCATTTATGAAATACATAAGATATGCATTTTAAAATATTATCTAAGAATATTCAAATTTATTCACTGCCAGTCTAAGCTTAACATCTATTGTCATACAATGTAACAACATTTTTGCATCTCTAAAATAATTTTAATGCACTTTATTAAAATTGTATATTGAATGTTATTTAATAATTATAATGACCTTTTATTATCATTTAATATTAATGTTAATTGCAGTTAGTAGAATCTATATTGGTGAAGATTATGACAAATATTGTTATTTTCTTTTACTCTTGTATTTTTAAATCTTTCCCATATTAGGAAATGATCTTCATTTAAATAAATTTAACAAATGTAACTGTAAATATTAATAATAACAAGAACAAGGTAAAATCAATCTAGAAATGTATTGTATGCTGCACTTACACCATAAATTGGAGGACAATCGAAAATGATAGGTTTCTGACGGAATAATCCGGTAAAAACACGGTTTTTACCACTGTCATGTCAAAAACCAGTTTTTGACGTCAAAAACCCAACCCTGGGAGAGAGTAAGTGAATACCAGACATTGGGCTCCGCTTTGGCTTGATCTACTCTGGTTAAAATAAATATTATAATAAATAAATAAAATGAAGAATGCAAACTTTTGTCTTATCCACAAGGAATTGTAAAAAATATATGCAGCAAACTAGTACCTATAGAGTTTTTTTTATCAAAAATGAGAATCAATAAGGTCCGCGGAACTGCATACGGGTCTAAAAAGATAATGATCAAAACATTAACTGATTTTCGTAAAGGTAAAACTTCGATCATAGTTGGCCACAATAAATTACAAAAAAAGGCAGCACGCATTTTTTTTTTTACTGTTTCCAGGGTTCAGACAAACATCTGACAAAAATCGATGCCACATGAGAGCATGCGAAATGACAATTAAACGACTGAGTGAGACGAATAGCCTCGAGCTACATATTTCGCTTGAAAGAAATACAAGTGTATTCTCTCGTGGTTTAAACGAAAGAGTCCCACAAAAATAGGTCAATATGATGAATATAGGGATGTATAGTGTTAACCATTTCACGCTATTTAATCTTTTCCGAATGAAGAAAGAAAAACAAATGGTAATATTATTTGAAAATACTTTAATAGTAATATGATTACATTAAAGTTTATAAAGCTCATCTTTTAGAATAACTTTCTTTATGCGGAAACTATTTATTGGATATAGGCAAAGACTGTTTCAATTACAATGATCATTCTCAACACAAAATATCTTGAAGTTGAATTTAGCAATAAAGTTAAATTTCACTGCGGTACATCATAGAAAATCTCTATAATAAAACCGTATGTCATGTGACTGTCCTCAACAGTTCCGGGATGCCGCTTCACTGTTTCATATGCCAGGCAGCCATTTTTATTCAAAATTATTTTTTCTAATAAAACTGCATTTTTTCTAATAAAACTGCATAAAAGTTACATTTTTAGAAAGATCGTTCAAAATAAATTAATATTTGAGAGATGACTTACGTTCAATTATGTATACATTCTGCAATAACTTCAGTTTCAATTAGGTTCGCTGTTCAAATTCTCTATCCATGAAAATAAACAACAACAAAAAAAAAAAGATTCATTCGTTGTGAACGTTTAAAATATTAAACCATGAATTTTTGGACCGCTGCCTGGTGTAAAAAAAAAATAATCAGCACCAGTGAGACAGTCAAAGTTTACCATAATTCTGTTCCATACAACTCAACTTCCTTCGGATCTTTTCTTGATGTAAGTTGAACTCCGTGGTTGAACTCATGTAATAATATTTAATGGATCAAATTTCGAAACAAATTGTCAGCTTTTATTTTTCGTGTGTATTAATTAGAAACGATATTTTAATTTTGAAATCAAATGTTTTGATTTATGATAATATTTCTTATTTATCTATTTTCTATTTTAAAGAAAAATGTGAACGTCATGTATTTTAAATTGGAACAGCTGTCACGGACGCACCAGGGTTGGCGGAATTTTTGTTTTGCGCCATTTTGGCGAGAAAATCCCATTTTCAGGTACCTATTAGAGATTACTAAAACAGCATATACTTTTATTTTATTATGAAATAGTTTATTTTATATTAAAAACACACACACAATGATTAATTTATGATAAAGTGGGTTAAGCGGTTTTTGTCAAGAAAGATGAAATACATAACAACAAAAAATATGCGAAATGCCACCACGATCGCAAAAGTTCTTGATTTGTCTATTAGATTTTTCCGGTTTGGCGAAGGATTAAGGAAAAAAATAAATTATGAATAAAAATAATTTGTTACAATGCTTAACATACATTTAAGGGCGACCAAACTGGTCGCCAGTGGCGGCTAGTTTTATATAAATACGTAAAATTTTATTAACTTTACTATGTATGAGTCTCTATTCTAAAAAAAGGTAACTAATCCTGCTGCCGTAATTGAATCTGTGACCTTTTAACTTTCTCGGCTCATAATATAATAAGCTAAAAACAACCATGAAAACTGGTAGTTTTATAGAGAAATGTATGATAAACACGCTGAAGCAGAGAATTTTTAAATCGAAGATTTATTTTAAGTGCAATTTAAATGTTGAAATCGGTCAAAATAGATCAGTTAAATTTTTATAGGATCAAAGACTAATGCATACCAATTTACCCATCTTTTACAGGCACATACTTCACTAGATTGAGGTTTGCAGTGTGCAATCCTTTTAACTTGTCCATTTTTAAAAGTTTTTATTCAAAATTTCATTATCTGAATAGAGATTTAATTCATAGTTTGAAATAGCCTTTCTTACCTGTTGTTGCCAGATTTAAAAAAATAATATTTGCAAACATTTTCAATTGAAAAATATAGTTACAAGTGAATTTTGAAAAAGAAATAAAACCTTAAAATAATTAAGCTATTACATGCGAAAAGCATTTAATAGTGAAAATTGCGTCATATTTAAAACTATATATTTAAAAAGTCATAGTTAAAATAATTTTCTTATAGCAGGTAAAAGAAAACTTTTTTTTTTTTTTTTTTTTTTTTTTAAGTTATAAGTCTGGGAGAGCCGCGACATTTTTTACTATTTCCTACAAGCTGATATTCAAATGTTTATAATTGATCTTTTTTTAATCAATTACGAAAACAGCCGTCAGCTGTGGCGACAACGGTGGATGCGGCCTTGGCCACCGAAAAATCCCCCTAGTCAAAGGTAAATGATTGTCAACCCGATTGCAGAAGATTGCCACTGGTTGTGAGAATATTTAATCAGGGGTCGATGCAGGTTTTTTTCTTGGGGCCCATTTTATGAAAAATAAAGGTTATTTTTGTGAAATTTATTATATTTTTGTGAAAAGTAACATTTTGTAACGAAAGTTGAAATCCAGCTAATAAAATTCGAACGAAGCATTTATAAACAAAAACTTTTAAAATTCTTTTGCTGAAGTTTTCCTCTCTGGTGAACTTGTTTGTTTACAAATTACACATTTTAAAACATCACAAAATAATAAATAAATAATAAATAGAAAGTTTTTATGGAATAGAATTTTGTGAAAGGATCTATTTTAGTAAAAGGAATTTTGTGAAGTTGCCCATTTTATTAAAATGATTTTTGTGAAAGGGCCCATTTTATTAAATTGATTTTTGTGAAGGGGCCTTAAATAGGCCCCAAATTTTGTCTGGATCTACCCCTGTTAATTTTTCGTAATCTGGTAATATTTTTAAAACAGATAAAATTAGCGTGTTTTTAAAACCTGCGGGGACTGGACAGGGGTTGGCGAGCGTAGTGTGTATGGGACAGAGCTCCCTGATTTAATAAAAAATAATTTGAAGGAGTGAGCAATTTACAGATTTTCATAATGGATCTTTGTAAAATCAATTTTGATTATTGTTATCACTTTCCATTAAAGCATTAATGTTAAAATTTCACATGGATCCACAACGTGCTAACATTAACAATTTATTAAAAATTAATTTGAAGGAATAAGATATTACAGTTTTATAATGGAGCTTTGTAACTAAAAACAATCTATTTTGGTTACTGTTATCCACTTTCAATTAAAGTATTAAATATTAAAAGTTCGTATAAAGTGCTAAAATTTTGTCCCGATCGAAGCATTTTTATGAAAGTTAAAGATGAACAGAAAAAGAATCTGCTGGGACAAATCGAAGTCAGGAGAGAAGAGGTAAATGGGCACGGCCACTTTCTGCCATAATGCCTAAAGGGAAAAAAAACTTTCAAGCAGGACTTTTGAAGGAAAATGAACTCTCATTCACACAGGTTTCATTCAACAAATAACCTAACAAACCTTTCATAGCCGAATCTAATACGAAAACTATTGCACCAAACCATTCATATTTTGGAGCCAAAATTTTAATCTCTCATCTAAATGGGTACGTCAAATGGAAATGAAAATAATTTTCTGAATAAAAAAAATCTATTGCCATCAGAATAAAGTAGTATGCCAAATCTTAAGTATACATTGACCACAGAATACTTCGAAACACAAAAAATACGATTTTTTGAAATCGGCTCATGCAAGATGAATACAAACTATAATTAGTTTCCATACTTTAACCCTTCTAATTCTCCATTAGAACAAAACACTTCATTCTTTTTTTTTAAATAATTTAATTGGATTTCATAATATGGCATCGAAAATTTAATACAAATTACTAAACATTTTAGCACCTTTTAGAGCTTCTGAGTGCCTCCGATACAAGCATGAGCATACCTCTTAATACCTGGGAAGCTAGGGGAATTAACAATAATTTTGGAATAGAAAATCTGTTAATTTTATTTTATCTGATTTCAAAATCACTTGATACAACAAAGCACAGCACATACTTTTTAGAGAACTTATAGCAGTAAACTACTAAACTCTGTGGCTCTACAATCACTAGAGAGGCCTACAGTGCCCAACTTTATTTTCTTGACCATGGGCCCTGGAGTGCTATACAGCATATGCCCAGGTTAGGTGGTCAGCCTAACACGGGACTCCTAGTGTTTCGTTCCCAAGCAAGCTTGGTATTCATTTTATCGAACCCGAAGGGATGAAAAGTTGAATGAACCTTATCCGTCTGGAGTCGAACTCTAGACTTGTAGTGTGGTTAGCGTTCATAGCTGTAAAGCAAATTGAATTAAAATGTTATCCGCATTCCAGAAGCACTCATTTATTTAAAAAAAATCTGAAATGACTCCACTCGACTGTCCGAACATTTTATAGAATACCGTGGATTTAGATAAATTTGACACAATGGAATCAGGTGGATTCGAACATTGGACCTCCTGTTTCGAAACGGGAGTCATTACCTCTGAGAAACTAATGCTTGACTAAATCACCGAAATATTTATCATTCATACTGTCACATTTTCTTAATGATTTTCTCTATAGAATCGGTCGTAAAATGATTTGAAAACCTAACCAGTCTGCCGATTTGTACGAAAATCTATACAGCTCTTGCGACAGTGGACATAACATATTCGCCGAATGGAAACTCAATCGGAATTACCGTTTGGAAGCTATCGTGTTCACACACACACTACATGATTACAATATATTCCTTACATTATGTGTTAAATTAATAAAACAGAGAAATTCAAAAAGATTGATGAAGTGGCTTATAATTTTGTATGCGCTAGACCGAGACATTAGGAACGGAAGCTAAGGCTACATTTACAAATAGAGAACAGCTGTTGGTTTCAAAATAGAGCTCTAGCAGCAATGTAATTAATAATGTTTAACAACGAGAAAAATTCATTTTGTCTTTATACTATCGGTATGTATGCAAAATCAATAAGAACACCCAATAAAAACATTTAAAGTATTTGCCTATCTTCGAAAGTGATTTAAAAAAAAAAAAATAAGTATTGAAGAAGTTGGACTTCTAATCTCCATTATAGAACATGGCTAAAAAAGCTAAATAATATGTAAAATAGCTTTATACATTTCAAATATTTTGAATTTTTTTGCTCAAAATATTCACAAAAACAACAATGGCACAGGCAAAACATCAAAACTCAAATTTAAATCAAGATACTTTTATTCTATAAAATTTTATGACTGAAACCTCTTTCAAGGAATAAACCACTGTAATAAACTTAACCCTGTTATTTACAAAGTTATACAAGTTAACATTGTAACACACACAAAAATCTTCAAAATTTATGACAATTCATAATTTATATTAATGAAAAAGAAAACCTATAACCATATACAGGAGAGGTTCATCCCCCATCAAGTTATATAATATTATGTGTATGACATTTTAAATAAAATTCTTCTAGACCTTAGATTAATTGTATACATTGAAAAAAAAAATCACAAGAAATACCTTTTTCTTCACTTTCTATAGGAGCTTGTACGTACATACAGAAATAGTCTCAAGTTTTCTATGGCAACCGCTACGTGCACAGCTTACAAATAATATAAAACTAACGATTTCTGAATCCCACGTCAACCAGTGTCAATGTTTTTAATAAAGAATATTTTATCCAAGTTCATGGAACTACACTTCCTTGAGTTCTAACTTTAAGAATTTCGCACTTCTGAGCAGTGCAATTCTTTCTTGATTTATACTGAATGGCTGACCGGCCAAGCAAAAAATGATTAATAAGATACCCTACACTAACAGAGTCAACGCATTTCAATCGAAAAGATCGAAATAGTATTAAAATAAATTTTATTTTTAACTGGGAAAAACTTTGATTTGATTAAGTTAGTTATAATAAGTTTAAAAAATGAAGTATTTTAACTATTCACCTACATTATATATATATATACACAGACATTGATAAAGTCTTACAGATGTACACAGAAAAAAAAATAAAACCCAATTTGGGTAGAAAGATTCTTAGTTATGTGCCCAAACTGGGCCATCCCTGTTTTGGTTACCACTGTGTATCCAGTATGGCCCAGTTTGGGCACATACCTAAGAATCTTTCTACCCAAATTGGATTTTATTTTTTTCTGTGTAGTAAGCACATATAAAGTTTGATTCCTGAATTAGCATAAATGCGTGCTTCCTTTTAAGTTTTCATCGTAAAATTACAAATGGTACAAACGAAAACTCGACAGCTTCTAGTTCCAGAATTTGTTGAAGCAAATGAGCGTTGTCGATTAGACTATTTTGACTAACCCTTAACTGCTGTGACAAAAATTGTCACATAGATACTGTGAGTTGTCTCTGAGACAGCTTGACCGAAATATTAATGAAAAGCTCTATTAAATCTTAGGATATTGTTTCTGTACGAAACTTTATGTACAAGACTATTACAATTAAAATTCACCTATTCAGAAAAAAACTAGTGATAGTACTAAAGGCTCCAAACGAAACAAAATTTCAATAGTATCCGTGGGTAAAATAAAAATTTAAAGTTAAAAAAACAGCGGTCTGTCAAACCACTAACCAGAAATTAAGGATTAATTCCCTAACTTGATAAATTGGCTTACGCAGCAAAACAGGACAAGTGATGTGGTTATCGCAACAAAATTTACCCCTCACCCCCCCCCCCTTTCCTTAAATTTAAAGCTATATTCTATATCAAAATCAATTGGCATAAACCATATTATCAGATACTATATTCTGGATCAAAATCATTTGGCACAATCGTAATAAGCAGCAGAGCAGTATAGTAATAGTAGTTCTTTATCGATAGTATTCCATAATCGATTGCTATTACACCATTTACTTCTAAACTAACATTTATAAGCTTTGTTAAATTATGATCAGCCTACACGAAGTTTACGAACACGAAGTTTACACTACCACGAAAAGTTTAAAGCTTTGAGGGCTTTCATGCATTCACATAAAAATGCGTATCAAACTGACAAGATTTTTTTTTTTTTCGCGGTTTTGTGCTAAATTACTTTTTACATTCCTCCATCAAAGAACTTTCTTAAAACATAATTATCCTAAAATTATTTTTGTCTACAACTAATTTGATTTCGGGTAACGTAAAAGTATTGAATATTTATCAAACATCTAATAATGAAATTAATAAAATTTTAATCGAGAAGGATTAACTTTGTTTGTACAATTTTGGAATGATAGTTATACACTCTGTATTCTCACATATGCATACTATAGAAATATTTAAATGAGTTATTATCTAGGTCTTGTGTATAATTTCATTATCAAGTATAGAGAGAGACTTGTTAATTTTGAATGCTTTTTTCTGTCTTGAATGACCGAAAGTAAATAAATAAAACCCTACAATGAAATTTTTCTTTAACATTCAAAGAAAATAAGTCGTAACTGCATGTTTACTATGGATTAGAGTTGTGTTTCTTTAATGTATTTATTTTCTCTTTCTTTTTTTTTTTTTTGTATTATTGACATTGTTGCAAATGTATGACAGCAAATGATAATAAAAAACAGTGCACTTTGCAATGACATTGAAAAATTACTTTCATAATTTACATACGTCCAGAAAAAGTAAAATAAAATTTTATGTAAAAATCGTAATATTTTCATTCAATTGCGTAAGATTCTATCTCAACTCATTCACTTTACAAAAGATTAAGTACAATTCTAATGTAAGTATAAGAGAGAACAGATCCATTATGATTCATTGGTGTACAAGGTAAAACATTTTAGAGATATTGTCCTTCAATATATTTTCTGTATACTCTTCTTAAAAGATGTCTCATTCTTTTTTCAGTTGTGAAAATATTTCTAAAACATATATTTAGTTATTTATTTGTTTGGTGTGTTAAAATGTTATTCGCAGGTCCTCAAACTTTAATACATAAAATATTAAATTAAGCATATATTTTAGAAATATTATTTATATAACTAAAACAAGAACGAAAATTCATGCGTCAAGCATAGATTATGTAACACTTTCCAACGCTTCCAAAATAATTTTACAAATCATACCGTTTAATAAGCAGTGAAAGATGACATCTAAGTAAACAATTTGGAAAACGCATAACATATTTAAAAACATAATTTCAAGAATTTCCTACGCATACAATATTCGGAAAAACATCCGAATACTTTTATTGAGCCCTGTATAGGATCTATTGATTTGTATATATATTACATAGGATGCTAAATTTTAGTTCAGTTAAGAAACGCGTAGCAGTTTAAAATTCTCCTTCTGGAGTTTCTGTCAATAAACGGAAATGTGTTCGTGAACTTTTGTGCTTCCCTCTATAGGATCTACAGAATTTATACACACCACGTAACAAACAAAAAGTGAGTTAAATTTAAACTCGCGTTCAGTAACTTAAAACGCACTTCCAGGAATTATTGTTAACAGACAGTAGATAATTCTTTTGTGTGTCCCTGTAAATGAACGATGACTGCTATACACACAATATTCTGTAGTAAGCCTCTTGTAATGCACCTTAGCGATATATATAAATTTCAATGCGTTTAAAATAGTGAAACATTATTTAAATAAACCGCAGACGATTTTTCTCCATAGACATAATGTAACGGAATTCTTTTGACTGTCCCTGTAAAGTAACTATAAGTGCTATGCACACCCTATGCCATATTAAGCTTCTTGTAATACACCTTAGTGATATATATCAATTACAATGTGTTTGCAATTGTGTAACATCATTAAAATAAACCGCAAATGATTTTCCCCATAGACCATAATGTAACGGAATTCTTTTGTGTGTCCCCGTAAAAAAACTACAAGTGCTACACACTTCAGTTGAAATAGGGAACGTGCTATATATAACAACAATAACATATAAAAATTGCAAGGCAATCCGAGCATATTTACGGGAGTTAGAGCACGGCCAGACGGCAGACAAACCGAAGTCATAAACACTTTTCAACTAGGTTGGAAAGTGTTAAAAAGAAAGAAACATCCTTTAAGAAGAGTATACAGTAAAAAAGAAGCTAAAAATATTAATTTCCTGATGCGATATTTTAAAAATACGAATGCATTCAAACGCCCATAGGTTTAACATTAGAAAGGGGGATTTGAGATCTCACTGATCAACATCCTTGATTTTTTTTTTTTTTTTTTTTTACACACATACACTTGCATAAAGTCACTTTTTCAGGACGTTTACACTGAAAGAAATAATGTTGACTTGTCATTTTTAAAAACCTAAATTCTACCGCATAGTGGACAGTAACTAGGAAACTAAGAGTAGATGAACATTAATTAATCTATTGAACTGATTATTATTTCGACTTTCCACAATAAAATGCATATGAGGGGGTTAGAATGACAGTAGAGTAAGTCAAAAAAATTTAAAATATAGATAACCATATTTTCTCTGAACGTATATTAATTTATGTTCAATGAAACAGTCAAATAAGTCATAGTTCACTTAGGGAGTAGTGGCTAAAGGGAAAAACAAGTTGGACCACATAATGCAACGGCAATACCACAAGTTTCACAAAACCCTTCATTTTTCAAATTGCTAAATATCGACTTACTCTATTGTCATTCTAACCCCCTCATATATTGAATGGTTGATTCGTTAGTATAAATGAGTAAATGAATATGTATTTCCGAACTGTGCTTTTCTTATTTTAAAAGAAGCGATTTTTATGTATACACATGTATAAATATATATTCAAACCGTCATCTATTTACAAAAGTTACTTTACATTTATGTGAACCAATGTGTTATATTGAATTAAGTTGGTATATGCACAAGAGAAAATGCATTCAAGTCTCACTATGAACGATTCTCCTCTCACATATATGACAAAGTTGATAGTTTATGTACTTTTTAGATTTTATCAACAAACACTTCAGTGGTAGCAGATCGATGCAGGTTTTTTTTTTTTAAATGGAGCCCATTTTGTAAAAAGTTATTTTTGTGAAATTTATTATATTTTTTGTGAAAAATAACATTGTAATTAAAGATGAAATCCAGTTACTCAAATTTGAACCAAGCATGCATTTTAATTTCTTCAAGTCCTTATACTAAACTTTTCCTGTCTGGTGAACTTGCTTTGTTTGCAAATTACACATTTTAAAACGAAACAAAAGAAAAATAATTAGTGAAGGGTATGTTTTTATGGAAGGGAATTTTGTGTAGGGACCTGTTTTATTAAGAGGAATTTTGTAAAAGGGGGCTTTTTTATTAACTGCATTTTTGTAAAGAGGTCCTAAATAAACCCCGAATTTTGTCTGAATCGACCCCTGTAAATCCTCTGCAGCAGATTTTACGGTGAAATATAATCATTTGCAACAAATAAACAGTATAATACAAAGAATAAAAACCAGTTAAAACTCATTTTCTAAACTCAATAATTTCTCGTAATTATGCAAAATGTAGAACAACTAAAACAGACACACACTTCATGCTTTCTTAAGTTGAACGACTGATCTGTAATCTATTTTGTCATATTTTTAAACAATTTTCTCAACGGTTGCAACAGAGTTACTGGAGAATTTTTTTTTAAAGCTAATGCTCTCTTTACAGAAACTATTTCCAATGCACTTTTTCTGCAGAGAAATCTTTACGAGGAAAATAAGAGTCATTAACAGATTAGATGCTCATCCAATCTTTCACGCTTTAGAGCTCAGAAATAATGAATGATGAAAATTCGGTCGCAAGACGTTGTTTCCTCATATTTTAAATATTTAACGATGAAGCATTGATTTGACATCATTTTGTCATCTGAAGGTTTAAAATAAAATAGAGACAATGAACGCTAAAACAAAACTGACAGTATCTATCTTCATATGAAAATAATAGAAGTGTTAAATCTTTTACTTTCTCTTTCGAAATTAATTATTAAAGGGTTATTTGATCTTTAACAGTTAACTGTATTAAGGATATTTTTATCCTGTGTTACAAAGATTTTATCTTTTTAGTATATATACTTTACAAATCTATGGTAGAATTTGTTTTAGAGAAGAGCGTTGGAATTATTTTTTCCTGGAGAATTCATTAGAAATACAAAAACAAAAGCTGAAAATTATGACCCATCATAACCAGAAAAATAATGTATGGTAATTTTTACAATCTTAAATTAAAATATTGACTTTTAATTTATTACAATATGTATGATGAATCACGTATAGAACGCATATGAAAATAAATTTAATTAAGGAGGAAATGTGATTTAAAAGCCTATCATCCAATTAAGAATGTATTTAATGAAAAAATTATTAAGAGATGTTACCCGCATTTTTGGGGGTTATAAATTTAAATACATAAGATCATTCCACAAAATTTCGACTTTTTTTTTTTTTTACTGCCATATAATTTTTGGTTTATCCCATACTTTGCGTGTGAAAAAACCTATGTAGAAAAGAAGTTAAAATGTATTTGAAAATAATTATTTTTTGATTCGAGGGAGTCGAAGAGACATGATAAAATATTTCATACTTTTTAACCTAATAGAGATAAATTTTAAAAGGATACGAAATCTACACACTCTTTCTATCCGATCATGTAAATGTTGTGGCTTTATTTTTATTTTTACAAAAAATTTGAATATTTTAAACTTGTTGAAATATTGGTCAGACGGTCAATTTTTGAAAAAATATATTTCATGAAGGGAAAGATATAACAGTGGGGATTTTTTTATATGGGTTTTTACTGCTTATAAACATGTCTAGAAAAAAAATTAAATGACATGTCTTTTACCTCTTGAATCACAATTTAAAGTTTAAAAAAATTCAAAAATCCGGATTTTTGACAGCTTGTAACTCGAAAAGGAAAAGTGCTATTTATAAGCAGTTTGGCAAGGAAAGACCTCGCCATATATAATGTTTATAATCTGCAAACCTCATTCTTGTCTTCCAAATGGTCTGTGAGATACAGTGCCTTGAAATTGCAGAAATAATCAACAAACACAAAGAAAAAAAAAAACATTTTTAAACAAAACATTTTATTAATTTTTTTTTTCTGGGTTTATTTAAGGAAATATTCCTGAAATACATTGTATTTTTGTGTTATAATTAAAAGTTCAAGGGACCGAAAAATTTCTTAACAGCATATATAATTCCTGTATTAGAATATTGAATACGCAAAAGGTTCATACCATATGAATCCAAGAAATCTCCATTTTTGCGCACTTTAATGACAGAAAAATCACTAAAGAAAGCATAATAAGGAAATATTTGATTTCA
This sequence comes from Maratus michaelseni, assembly GCA_963931845.1. Classification (NCBI taxonomy): domain Eukaryota; kingdom Metazoa; phylum Arthropoda; class Arachnida; order Araneae; family Salticidae; genus Maratus; species Maratus michaelseni. Next base: position 80,960,281 of record OZ007587.1, read on the forward strand.
CGGACTGTTACGGTGTGAACATAGGAATATAACTGTGGTTACTTCGTGTATTCAATATTATAATACAGGAATCAAATTTGTTCTTAAGAAATTCTATCTCTTGAACTTTTAATTTTAACACAAAAATACAATGTATTTCAGAAATATTTCTTAATTCAGAAAAATTATTGAATAAAATGCCTTGTTTCTGAATGTTCTTTTTTCACCGAAAATTATTTCTCCAGTTTCAAGACTATATCTCCCATAAATTATAAGAAAACCCATGTTTAACAGGGTTGCAGCCATATGATATTGAAATCAGCATCTAGTAATCTTACGAACTTTCAATCATCGTATTAAAATGTATCTGATGATAAAAATTAAAACATTGGAATTGTTAACCTGACTTTTTGAGTTAAACATTTAGAGTAAATAACCAATATTCAATACATATCTGCAACCATGATATTGAAATCAGTATTTAGTATCTTACAATTTTTCAATCACCGAATTAAAAATGCATTTAAGGGAAAAAAATTAAAAATATTGGAATTGTTAACCCGATTTTTTGAGTTAAACATTTAGAGAAAATAACCAATATTCAAGGAATATCTGCAACCATGATATTGAAATCAGTATTTATCTTACAATTTTTCAATCACCGAATTAAAAATGCATTTAAGAAAAAAGAATTGAAACATTGGAATTGTTAACCTGACTTTTTGAGTAAAACATTTAGAGAACATAACCAATATTCAATATATATCTGCAACCATGATATTGAAATCAGCATTTAGTATCTTACAATTTTTCAATCACCGAATTAAAAATGCATTTAAGAAAAAAAAATTAAAACGTTGGAATTGTTAACCTGATTCTTTGCATTAAAATTTATATATACATAAATTATTAGAAAGTAAGCCATGATATTGAAATTAACATCTAGTATCCTACTTGGGTGGTCACACCTACTAAGCTCACAAAAAATAAGAGAAAAAAAGAAGGATTTTACTTACTTTCAAATAAACTCTTGCGTAGCAAGTTTAAAAAGGATTCATCAACACAGAAAAAAACACACTTACCCTTTACAGTTTCATGCTTCACGAGCGCACGAATGTATTCCGTGGACCATATCCCATTGCAAAAGAGCTTCCGCAGTGGGGCAAAACAGCATACAGATTTCATGGCGAGAATTGAAAGTATAATCGAGCCAGGAGGTATTATTGTCCTTTTAAATGGCCCACATATATGAAGTTTTTGGTGTTTAAGGCATTGATTATGAGAACAACATCGCTTATTTGCGGTCAACGGTGCATTTGTGGATGATTCACTACACAACATGTAGAAGATGAAATAGGGTGTTTTAATAGCTTTGATTAAAAATCAGCAAGAGACAAAACTTGAAAACACAAAAAGGGGGGATTTTAAATGAAGATTTTTTTTTATTAATGATCTTCAAGTTGTACTAATCCTGTGAATTATTTTAAGACTGATTAGAATGACAGTGTAAATTGCTGCTGGTATGTGTCCGAATAAGCACAGAAAAATAATATCTTAAAATTCATCTTTAAAAAAAGATCACGTAAATGGATCGTAGCAGTGGAGATGAATTTCCCAAAGCTTGCGTTAAAAGTTCATTCTCTTCCACATAACATTTTCAGTCAGTGATAAAGCTAAAAACAGACTAGAACGTTTATTTATAATAAGAACACCAAATTCAAAACTAAAATGAATATTAATAGCTGTAAATAAATTTCAAAGATTGCATTATAGAAAAATCCAAAACAACAAATTATTCCGAAACCACTGTGATAAATGCAAAACACCAGCTTTAGTGAGAAAAAAGCACTTATAATAAGAGATCTTACTTATATTAAAATGAGGAGCCAAAAATCCACTGAGAGAAATTTGCAACACTTTTGATGACGCAATATACGACGACACACTATCGTGTTCTTAAGCAGAAAATGCACTGATAAAAGAGTAAAAAAAGATCAAGGTTTTTAAAGTAGCTCTTATAAACAAATCAAATCCAATCAGCTTAAAACTCTGTCAGGCGAATAGCTATCATATTTCAAAAAATCAATTCACAAATTATCACTCAAGGAAATTAAATACGGCAGACTGAATCAATCCTTAACTCAAGAATTTATATTCAATATATATAGAATTAACGTACCTAAAATGAATTCTCAACATAGACACAAATATTTTTAAATAATTTTTAAAGTAACAAAATCAGCATAAAATATAGTCAAGCAAAATAAAAAGCATGAATTTTGCTAAAATAGTTTTTAAAAAAAGAATAATAATAGTTGTTTATCCAAAGAAAGATTCATACTGAGCCAAATTTACAATTGGCAAACGGTTTGCAGGCAATCCGAAATTATTAACAAAAAACTCAGCTGATTAAACTCAATAAAACATCAAGATATCACAATTTCGGCATTAAAAGGAAATATTCTTGTTTATTCCAAATAAATACGTGATATCGTAAGTGTGGAAGGGGCATGTCATATCGCAAACATCTAACAGAACAACTTAGCAACGCACCGTATTCTAGAGGAAAATTCACAAATTGCAGCAAAATTCACAATGAATCCAATTAACAACTTGCAGAAGATTTGCCGGCAATTCAAAACCACTGTTGAAAAGCTGAAGTTGGTTCACAAAAGTAGAAATCAACCGCATATTTTACAACAAAACAGAATAATCTTGCATGGGATTCTTCACATTATAATTGCAGTTGAAAACATTGAATATTATTATAATTGATCTACTAATTACTCGTATCTTTACGCAACACAACTTAGCAACAACCTATACCCTGAACAGACGATCTTTTCCAGCGAAACTCGCGACAAAAAATGTTCGAGATGCACGTGCAACGGTATCCACACGCGCAAATGACGCACTGGACGAAGCGCAACAAAATAAGTAACTTTTTGTTCAATAGAAAAAAAAAAGCGTGAAGACTTTAAAAGCAAAGGCTAATAAAATATAACTGCCATAATTCATCTGAAGACTGTATTCCATTCTTCTCTTAAATGTGTATATTTCGGAACAGCGGAAGGTTTCAAGTTACTAAGAAAACAATGGAAATAATGGCCGAACTACTGAATTGCGCCATTGATAAACAGTGATTGAAGCAAAAAAGAAAAAAAAAATTATACTTCAAATCTGCATCAGAAGACTATCCTGAATTGCGAAAATCGGGAATTTTGAACTGAGATTGCAAGTTAAGGCAGGCCATTAAAATATGAATAAAAACTTATACTGCTAAGTCTATAAACAAAAATTAGATGTTAGATCTTGACATAAAGATGCTGACAAGTGTTGGTGTATATCGCTGGACAGGTGGCGCTGCTATGTTGTCTCTCCTCCCCCCCCCCCCCCCCCCCCGATTTATGCGATGGCTATATAACGAAAACTAATAAACGCAATTTCATCAAACTTCATATTCTTTAGACCTTGACATAGATGATTCAATTTTGACTTGATTAGTCAGCAGGGGGCGCTTGTATTCTGTGCTTGGAGAAATATTCTTAGCTTTATCCACAACCAATTGTTGCAATTTAGCAAGCGTGATTTTTTTTTCTATTATTATTCACTGATCACTGTAATTCTATGCTAAATTGTTGCTGTGTGAGTATGCTACTTAACTTAATGTATTAATGATGAAGAAGAAAGTTTTGTGATGGCTATACAATATACTAGTTAAGAAATCAAACTTTTGAGTTGTGTTTTTCTCTAAATTGATTTCTATAGACTGGGGTGTTTTTTATCCCCAACCTTTTGGATACTGGAATCTGGAACTATAGATAATTAAGGATATAAAGGAACTAATGATATAAAGATTTCAATGTTTTTATGTATAGTATGGCGGTTGACGACAGAGGTGGAGTGCGGGGGAGGGGATATATTTTCATGTATCAGTTATTTTCGCATATATATTTAAAAAAAAAAAACTTTTAAATTCACCTTTTCTCTAAAAATTTTATCGAATTAATTGACTAAAATGTAAGTGATTTAAAAAAAAAAAACATTTTATTGAATTAGATCATATCACTGACATATATTTCATCAAGTCTAACAGTTTATTTATTACAGATTGTTTAAATAACTTTTTTCACAACTTTTTATCATTATTTCTCATACACTACCAAATTAACAAACGGGGGAAAAAGATTAAAAGCTCTTTTCTTTACTTTTTACACAGTAAATATTAAAAAAAAAATTCCAGGCATTTAAAAAACATCCATAACTACTAGTTATTTTATATGAAAGAAAAAAAAACTAATTAACTACAAAAAAAAAAAAAAACATTTATTAATTATCAACTGAAATGTATAGGAATATTTGTAGTCCTGAAACTAAAGAAAAACATACCTAATTGCTTTTCATGGCTTTCTGTATTCTTAATTAACTTTAGTGAACTTTTTTGATGATCGCGATTACTGCGCGGGGCACTCAACACGAAACAATGAACTCCATTCTTAGTTAATGAGTGATAATCCTTAGCGCGTTCATGTGTGACATTAAGCCGATTTTCTCTTCAAGTAGCCACGTTTAAGAACATAATCCAACGTGTGTGGGTTATTATTACACTTCAGATGTGAATCTTCGAAGGTCTTCGTTTTTAATCAGTGATCAAGTTATTGATAACTATTACAATAGATAAAGTAAACAGAAAGATTTTGAATATCCATAATTAATACTTAAGTTTAGTTGCATGAAAATTAACCTTTAACTGCTGTTAGCGGTCTCTCGGACCGCTGCTTTTTTCAATTATCACAATTTAACTTGTAACTTTCAGTCTAACTTACACTGCAAAAAAAAAAAAAAAAAAAAAAAAGTGTTGATTTTACAGTATAATACTGCTGCCAGTATTATACCGTAAAATTAACAGTAATAAACAGTAAAATAAGCAGTAATACGCTGTCGCGCATGCGCGGCAGTGTATTACTGCTTATTTTACTGTTTATTACTGTTAATTTTACTGTATAATACTGGCAGCTGGGATGCCAGTATTATGCTGTAAAATCAACACTTTTTTTTTTCTTTGCAGTGTACACTTGTGAAATTTTATTTCGTTTGTGCTGTAGTACTATCGTTAGAAAATTCTGAATAGGTGAATTTTGATTATAATAATGCTGTACATAAAGTTTATTACAGAAACGATATATCCTATGAGTTCATTTAGCCTTTTATTCGTCTTTCAATCAAACTGTCTCAGAGGCCGCTCAAAGTAGCTATGCAACAATTTCCGAGTTTTCAACTTCCTCTCACTAATGTTAAACCTACGGGTGTGAAATATATTCTTGTTTTTAACTATTAACTGCTATTAACGGTCTCTCAGACGGCCGCATTTTTTATTTTTCAGAGTTTAACTCGGAACTGGTTTCGAATGTGAAAGTATCTTCGTAAAAAAAATTCGCAAAGAAAATCGAAAAAGTAACCAACGGCGGATATAGAAATCTATCTCAGCTATCCAATGAAAAAAAAATAAAAAAATCTTTTAAAAAATATTGAAATGCAAACGAGATATTAGAAAATAACTGCCCCATAGGATTAACATTAGCGAGCGGGTATTTTCACGTGAGGGTAGAGAAAACCCCTAAGGGTTAAGCTTTGTCAAGAAAACTATGTCAAAAAATTAAACCATTTTTACTAATTACTGTATATTTATTGAAAATTAACACATAACATAATTTAATTACTAGCTATCATATGTATTATTTCTAATGTCATTTTCCGTTTTTCTGGTATACATAACTAGTACAGTAACAGTGATATGTCAATATCCCTTTTTCTAGGCATATACCACATGCACAACGATAAATGATGTGTCATACGAAATTTTTTTGAAAAAAGGGTTTTAACAAAGTACATCCACATTTCGTTAAAACACTTTGTTTGATTAAAAATGGTAAGTTAATCAAAAGTTAATGAAAAAACGTATCAGCAAATAATGTAAAGATTTCTGTGCACGAAAGACTCGCACAGGTACACTTGTATGAATAAAATTTAGCAAAGAACGCGGCTACAAAGTCTACCATCCCCCCCCCCTTTTTTTTTTTTGCGCGCACGTATATTTGTCATTTTCATTAAAACTCAGAAACTAGTAAAATTTTCAGATTTAACATTTTTTCCCTTAGATTAATTACAATAATTGTGAAAAATAAATAAAATATTTCATAATGAAGACGTTCTTTATTAAAGGAGGGATGTGCGCATAATATATGCACGATGCATCTTAAAACTTTAACTACTATTGCATAACATACAGAAATTGTCGATTTTTTTAGAATGTAACATCATTTTCATCAGTAGAAGCATTTTTTTCTTTCGGACTTCTAGCGCTCTAAACTCAGAACGGCAGAACACTTCCACCAGCCATAAATGTGTATTTTTATTGATAAAGGTGAAAAAAGCACTATAATCGAATCAAAATTACTCATTTTATCACTGAATTTTCATTTCAGCAGTACTGAGATTAAGGCCCAAAAGATCTCATTTTCAGGAATGGTAGGGAGGAATTCAGGAACGACCAGTGAAAATTTCGTCATTTTGACACAATTTTCCGTTTGAGGAGTGAAAATGCATGTTTATGACGTTATTTTGCACCGGAAGAAGCTTTTAACTTTTCTGAATTTAGGATCTCGGGTCTTATAAGTAAAAATATATTTTTAACGTGGCGTCATTTTCACAAAAGAGAAAATCTTAAGTTTGAATAATTATAGAAGTTTAAATAATTATGAACAATTTATTAAGCTGAGCTCCGCGGGTAGGCGGCTAGTGAGTAATAAAATTTGTAATAAAACATTAACGTATAGAATTTTAATTTTTTAAACGGTATTAAAATTTTAGAATACATCTTTTAACTTTTTTTTACTTTAATCTATCATCATTGTAATTTTTCTTAAGATAAAGTACCATACGGAAAAAATATATATTATAAGCTAGTAAATTCAGAAAGGAAAAGATAATTTTTAATTATTAAAAAAGCACACTACTCGAATGAGCTCTGAATTTTATTTTACTTGTTTCTAATATCCTATAAAATAAATCTGAAATTATATCAAATCAGTGTTGAATTCAAAGGGTGGCCCGGGGGGGGGGGGGGGGGGCATTCCCCCTGGAGCATTGAAATATCCCCCTCGGAAGATTTGAGATTTTATGCTTTTAATGGTTAAAAAGTGCAATCCCCCCCCCCCCCCCGGAGCCGCAGAAATTTCTCCCGGAGAAAAGTGTATGAATTCAACACTGTATCAAATAACTTGGATATAATATTCACCAATAGATGCCCACAATTAAAAACTATGTCGAATTTGTTATTTCTGTTAATAAAGTTGTCAAATAAAATTCTATGCATGAAAATCAGATACTCACCGGAATTCACACGATATGACAGCTACACAAGAAATTATTGCCAATTTTCAAACCTATCTCAGATTAGTTTCATAACTTACATTAAAAAGTAAGGGGGAAAAAAATCACGGTCAAGATACCGAGCGAAGCGTGTCACAGGAATGCGATGAGGAAAAAGCTTTAATATTTTTCCACATATCTTTTAAATCTAATTGATAGACATTTTCTACACTACGTGATACCTCGAAACGAAATATATTGAAATGCACTGCCCATAAAGCAATTAATTTGTTACATTAGATAATTATTATTTCTCAGAATTATTCAGCAGATGTATTATTGAAATCTCAATAATCGGGCACAAAATATCTATATAGTAAAACAAAAACATGTCCGTGAATAAAGCTGATGTCATTTCGACGTTGCCAATGATCTGAGTAATCAATTTGACTTTTATAGTGAATTTATTAATTTCTAAATAACGCACATTTTAAATTTTTGCAGCATGTTTTAGAAAAGAAAATTTACTTTCAAATGCAATTTGTTTGAAAACTAACTTAATTTAGAGATATTTTAATATTAAACAAGTGGGTAAGTGTGATCAAAGATAGCACAAAGGGTTTCGTTTAATATTCCTGTTAAAACACTTTATTCTTTCTTTAATAAATCCAAATAAATTTCATTCACCACCCCCCTCCCCCCCCCCAAAAAAAGTCATGTTTTTATAAAGTAAAAATTTACCGGTCTATTTTTGTCGTTTTTTCGAACATCTGAACCGGTCCGATAGCGGGCGAAGCCCTCTATTATACTCTGTCATAATAATATCTGTCATGTGGACTAAATGCGATATTTAAAAAAAAAATCAATTTCAAAATTAAACATGTTGTATAGAGACCTTCAAAATGTTAAAATATGCCAATATTTCCATAATCGGGTTTTTATCACGATTCAATACGTTCCTCAAACTCATGACGTTATAATATCTTGCTGACGTCATATCTACTTGCTTTCTCTATTTCTCATATTGATACACTTTTTCTCAAACATTTGAAAAAGTCCGTTAAACTTCCAATATGACATCAGATTAAATTTCTTTTTAATTCTCTAATGACATGTAATAATAATGAATATATTAACCTGCTTTCTGTTACACATACTCATACTCCCTGTATTATTGAGAAATATTTGAAAATTTCCGTTTTATTACCAATATGACGTCATATTAATCTTTTTTCAACTGGGAAACTTTTTATTTCATTTTCATTTTTCACGTTGAAATTTTTCAATAGAAAATGAATTATTGTATAAAGAATTTTATTGTGGATTTTTAATGGTTGGCAACTGCTATAACAAAAAATGTTTAAATTTAGTAGGAAAAGGTTGTGAAATTTTTGGTTTTTATCTCTATACTATATATAATACGATTTTTTCAAAATTTTATGATTTTCAGCTTCATAGTAGGTATTCAGCTATAAGTACACAAAATTCAAATCTGTAAGTTATATAGTTTCTGAGAACCGGCTTCTGTGAATAATTTATATGTATTTAATAACTGAAATTATCTGATATAATACTTGAGAACGTCCATATTTAGTTAGTAATCACAATCAGTATTCTGATGACTTATAAAAAGATTTATCTAAAAGGTTCTTCTGCTTTTTCTACTACTAAACGATTACGTAACTTATTCCATACAAGTCCATATGAAGAGAATAAAGCATAGAACTATCAATGTTGAAAGAAAAATTAGAGAAGGCTTTCATATTTGGGGAGATTTTAATACATGCAAATGTGTAAAAAAAAAAAAAAAAAAAAAAAAAAGAAAGAAAAAAAAAAAAGGTTTCAAACTAAAATTTGTTGAATTAAGATTTTGAAAAGAGTGTGTTGCTATTTAAGATATATTCATGCATATGTTACGGTTTTTAATAGTGAGAAATACATAGTGTTTTTATTAAATGACTTTATGTGTGATTTTAAATGCTTAATAAAAAAAATAAGACTTGCATATCAAAAAACCTTAAAACTAGTTAAGTAAATATGTAACCAAGCAACCAGTGTCTTATTTAATTATAGCAGAAAAAATGAAAATAAAAAGTGTTAAAGGCCAGTGTAAACCAGATAAAGCAATTTGGTATGCTTTATAAAATTTAGCTGACATGTTTGTCTAGAAGCTCCATCTATGTATTATTCCAAAATTAATGTCTTCATTATTTGGAAATTAGGTTCTTTATTAAATTCTAACTCAATTAAATGTCTTTAAAATCAATTAAAAAACACTTAAAATGCGCAGTTTATAATTAAAATGCTTCATTGTATAAAAGTCAATTTTGGCCAAAGAATCCGGTTAAAACTAGTGCTCGCGAATATACGTTTATATTACGTTTAAACGTATACATAGTTAAGCCTTTTATCCATATTATTCCTACCCAAAATCGTTACCGGTTACAATACGTTTATACGTATATTCGCGAGCACTAGTTAAAACGAATAAAAGCCACCGGCGTGGCTTTTTTAAAATTTTAGCCGGCTTTTTTGCAACCCTGATTCTAGCGCACAAATAAAATTTGTCAGTAAGGTATTTTTTAAATGTACATTTATTTCTTATTGTTCGTTTATTTTATAAATGAACGTTTGGCTTACAAATTTTCGAAATATTTATTAGATCAAAAACATTTATTCTTATTAAAAAAAAAAAAAAAAAAAAAAAAAAAAGATAAAATTATTTTTGAAATATAATCTTTAAAAAATTTATACTATATGCATTTGAAATTTAAAATAATGACAGTTTCCTTTCCTTTATCAAGCTTGAAATCTAGTATTTAATAAGCAGGATAAAAATACGCATACATTAATAAATGCAAATTGTCAGTAACTTATTAAATGTTTTAAAGTAAGTATTTGTAACGATTTATCAAATATGTCTGTAAATAAAATTGTAAATGACGAAGAAACACAAATATGAACGATGCATTTGTTTTTCGACAGATTTCTCATTATTTTTCGGACAATATAGACTATTTAGATATATTATTACTTGAATGAAATATACTTTGAATAAACATTTTATATGATAGCATAATTAATTAAAATTTTTACATTGAGAATTAGCAGATACGAAAAGTTTGGGCAGAAAGTATGGAAAGCTTTAATAAAAGTTTTTTTCAAAATTTAAAAATAAACTGTAACCCCCAACTCAAGGTTCGCTTGCATAAATTTTCATTTAAAAATATAAAATCATACAAATTCGAGGGTGTGCTGCCAAAGGCTGTGGGGGTCCCCCGATATTAGATTCATTTGGAAAGAATTTCGCTTAAAAATATAAAATCATTCAACACTGATTTTAAGTATACTTAAAGGTTATTATCACGGGACTGGGCAACGCCGGGCGGGTCAGCTATTTAGTAAATAAATTATGTATACATTTTTCGAAACTTTCCATATATGTTTAAAAAAAAAAAAAAACCGCTTAGTGACACATTTTTCAGTGTTTACTCCATTAAACTAACTTTTAAAAACAAAACTAAGACTTTTTTTCCCTTTCAAATAGATGAACTTTTAATCAAGAAAAAAATTCCGAAGCCTGATTTTTCTTTAACTATTCAAATGCGATACAAGGTCGATTAGCCAAAGTTCGGTTTTTTCATCTTTTATATTCTAGCACTTGACTTTGCTTAAGGTAATGTTCGACAAACTCGGTTAACTACTTGATTTTGCAGTGTTTGCTGATTTTTCATTTGCTGATTTTTTTTCTTTACTCTTCTTTATGCTATTCAATTAAAAATTGCTTGTAAGGTTTAACTATGGCGATAAGTTATAGCTAAGCCGATAAAGACTTCGAGTGACACAATAAAATTCATAGTCAGCGAAATTTTCTATAGAATTTTTAAAATTTCATAAAATAATATAAAATAATATGAGATATTTTACCCTAATCTTGGCAATGGGAAAAATTATGGGGAAGTGAAAGCTGAAATAGAGAGAGGGACAGAAAAAGAGAGTTGAAAACTCAGTATTTTTACTAATATAGATATACTCTCATGTACAGTCGTAGAAAAAAGGGTTTTTCCATCCCTTCACGAATAACTCCTCCGCAAATCATCGTAGACAAATTTAACTGGTACCAACCGATTAGTAATAGTCTACTAATTAATTCTATGCCTAAATAATTCTTCGAGGGTGGTCTATATATTGAAATTGTAACAAACTTTAAAATTTTCAATACTAACACGCTATTTTGACACCCTATTCAGATTCTTCGGTCAATTTTACCGTAGCATACCAAATAACAGGAAATCATTCGGTTTAAGAATTATGCAGTTGTAAAGTAACTCCAGTGTTAAATTAATTTTTAATCGGTACAAAACAGATTGTAATGCGGATAGTTTTTTAAGCATGATTCAAAAATTACTTGGTAGAAACGAGCTTTAATTTTGGATTCGCATATTTAAAGCTTCTACAAATCAATTTCTGTTACAAATTTAAAGATAATAATATATTTTTTTAAATATTAATTTCATAATTTATGTATAATTAGCATTATAATATCAAATAAAAAGACAGCAAAAAAGTTATCAGAAACAATTTGTTTCCTGGGGTTTCTAATTGTAATTGCATATTTTTCAAGTGGTTTCATGGGGATGGTTTGCAGAATTTTGGGCAATTACGAGACAACGTTTTATTTTCGTAATCATTTGTGCTACATAGGGAAATTTTCTGTAATTTTTTATTGTGTAGAAGAGGTTTAAACAACAACAACAACAAAAAACATGTAAGTTTTTATAATGAGTCTTGATTCATAAAACTTTCAGAACTCTTCTTTTAAAGTACTTTATAAATGCAAACTGAAATGTCTGGACATAAAATACATTTGAGAACAGACACATATTATGCGAGAATGAATATTTTCTTTCGGCTTCCTTTTTTTTTTTTTTTTTTTCGTTTTAGTTTAGAACAATGAACTATTGACAAATCTAAGAAAAATGCATGAAATACAGAGGCTCCTTGTTTTCAGACAGTCCAACACAACTTGAAAACAGCAATATTTCTCCAAATAATCCACAAATGATTAGATTTAGACAAGAATATTTTAATCCTCTTAGAAATAACAGTGTTGATATAAGTAGTAAAAACAAAGAGACTTTGTTATGCTTAAGTGATCTTCTATAATGGAGTGGTGTCACTTTCACACAAGTTGTTATGGCTGGAGATAAGGTAAGACTTAGGAATTAATGCCTTCCTCATTCTACCAGTTACATAAAAAAATAAGTTTAAAACTAAAGAAAATTTTGCATGATACAAAATGTGGAGATATTTCCCCTAGTTTAAATTGTTTCAAACATATAAAAGAAAAAAAAGAAAAAAAAAAACACGCTCTTTTATAAACATTTAATGTTTGTCTTGAAATTCAAGCCTAATTTCACGATTGCACTTCATGTTTTTTCCAAAAAAATTCCTTTGGCGTGGACACAAAACTCGACTATGGAAAAAAAATCACCGTTTTTTTTTCTTTTTACGATTAGTAGACAGCGCTAGCTAGTGCATTTATTTAAAAAAATTATAATCTTTGCTCCATCTCTTTTTAAAGAAATGAGAACAGGAAAGGAAAAAAAAAGGCATAATTTAAATTACCTTTTTAGGATTTCTAAATTGATTTCTCAAGATATAATTTAATTAATTGAAACTATTAATTGATTAAAGCGTAAATTTACGATAATGTGTAAAAGAAAAATTTACACTTCTATTTTAATTTATATTTTCTACTTTTTGTATTTCAAATATTTCGTAATTGTAGCCAGTTGGCGTATTTTGGTGCATAATTAAATCTATTGTTGTTGTAATTCGATAGAATTGACCCATAAAGAATGTTTGGTAATTTATCCCCTGTGGCTGGCTAACGGAAAAATACCTTAAAATTAATTTATTAATTTATAATTAAGTTCCAAAAATATTAAAATGTTGTATTGCAATCGGAAACACAACTGATTTTTTTTATTAATTCTAGCATATTAACAAGTGAGTGAAAAAATCTATTAAAAAGTTCGATCTTTACTTACAAAACCAAGGTTAAGTTAAATAAAGTATAAAAAAAGAATTTCTAATAAACATTTCTCTTTTGGTACATTTAGAGACATAGTAACGTAATAATAGTAAAAATGTCTATTTCTTTTTCTCAAAATGTAATTATCTTTATGTAATATAGGATTCTTCTAAAAATTTATACATATTATAAAGTCTAAAAAAAGAATTTCTAATAAAGCGTATATTTTTCTTTTGGTACATTTAGAAAACATAATAATGTAATAATACTAAAAATGTCTAATTTTTTATTTCTCGAAAAGTAATTATCTTTTTGTAATATAGGATTCTTCTAAAAATGTATACATATTTTATCCGTCAACAATTCAGTAATGTCTTTTCGTTTTTAAAGTGAAATTTGGCTTTAGACAGATACAGCTATTAGTTAAAATAACTGAAATTGTTAAATGTAACTTTAAATATAACAATTTTTCATAACCACAGCATTATCAAGCGTACTACAAGAAATAAAACTTCTATATTCTAAAGGGAAAAAATCTTTATTCATCTTTTTTTTTTCCTTCTAAAAACAGAGAACAGAAAAAGTCCATAGTAAAAAACTTTCATTCAAGCAAATGAACGAAATAAACAAGCAATCCACTAAACGAAGAAAATCATCCTTGTAATTCACTCACATTTTCAGTAACATAAAATAAAATGATTTGGTAAATCGCTACACTTCATTGCTGGTAAAGACGACTGTATCCTCGTTTAAAAGGGCAGTTTGGTTCCATTTAAATATGCCATTGTTTCTTTTCTTTCCCTTTTTTTTTTTTTTTTTTTTCTTTTTTTTTTTTTTTTTTTTTTAAGAAAAAAAAAAAAACCTTGTAAACTTTTGTAGACAATTTTGAAATTTTGACTACAAGTGCAGGATTTTTCTCAATAAATAAATAAATGTGTAAATGTATACGCAGGTTGGTTACAATTTGGTTGTTAATAGCTGCAAATTTTAATTATTACAATTAATTATTAATTAGAGTTAGTTTTAAGTTATAGATGCCACTGCAGTTATAGTTTAAAAAAATAATCCTAAGATTTAAAAGTTGTTGTTTTTTTAGTAAAAATATTTTGTTAAAATATGTATTTTAAGCATTTTTTAAAATATTTTTTTTTAAATTTTATTTAAATATAATATAGCTAAAATTTTCACTATAAAGCTTTAAATTTAAAAAAAAAATTAAAAAAATCACTCCGTTTCATTAAAATATTGTTTTATTCAAGCTAAAATTACAGATAAAATCTCAGCTTTTTAAGAGTTTAAATTCCTGTAAACTGTATTTTTTATACAGTTTATTATTACAGTATGTGTTAAACGTATGAACATTTTCTTGGAAATGCACAAGCATTAACTAAATAGAGATAATCAAATATATTGAAGAAATTGTAATTATAAAATTATACATTTAACATAATTCAGAAATAATAATAATAATATTTATTACTATTATTATTATCATTATTAAACAATTGATGACGACAATAATAGTGATATAGTTAAAATGATATCAGAAATTTAATTAAATGGTTGTAGCCAAAATAAAATATTGTGTTAGGTACTTCCGAAAAGAAAATGTGATATAAAGTGTGATGATCTCAAATATATATAAATGTATACATAATATAATCACTAATTAAACATGCATGGTGATTTTTTTAATCGCATTACCATTAAATAAATAAAAATATTAATAAAAACGTGAATAAAATTATTATTCTCTTTAGAAAAAAAAATCTTAACTGTTATTTTTAAAAGTTGAAGAAAAAAAAAATTATGATTATTGATATAATAACTTACAATATCAGAAATGCAATTTAACAATTGTAATCCCATGAGAAAAGATAATATTAGAAACTTCCGAACAGGAATAATAATAATAAAAAAGATATGTGTAAGAAGGATTAAGAATGCGATTATCTCAATTATAAGTTAACATATGATCATGACCGTGAACTATCTCAACACATAAAAAGAAATCCTTGAATCACCTGGAGTTAGACAAAGCTTTTTAACATTTGTAGAAAAAGCCTGTATTGTTGCAAAGCGATTTCATGATCCGAAACAAAAGTCATTCCACATCAAATCAATAAAAAAGATGCGTTTCTTTCATGAAAGGAAAAATAATGAAATATCCCTAGTGGTAAAACAATATTGGGCCAATATTATTTCAGTATGTCATTTCATTGAAAATATTTCTGCAATATTGGCGTTTCATTTCAAATACTTCCATTGTAAAGTCAATATTTCTGAAATAGTGGCATTTCATTGTAAATATTTTCAATGTAAATCCAATATTTTTGTAATAGTGGCATTTGTTTGCAAGTATACTTCCAATGCAAAGCAAATATTTTTTGTAACAGTGGCATTTCATTACAAACATTTCCAATGTAAAGTCAATATTTTTGTAATGGTACTTTTTATTTTGCAAATATCTCTAATGTAAAGTCAATATTTCTGTTATAGTGGTATTTATTTGCAAATTGTTTCCAATATGAAGCTAATATTTAACTACTATTGGAATCTAATTGAGAGTATTACCGATGAACATGCAGTGCAATATCGGTGCAATACTGAGCTACAATATAACACTGGTTTGTGACTAAGAATGTATATTGTCTTGTTTCTCAAAATAAATGACTCTCTGAAATACACAGAAGTATTAGGATAATTAAAAACAAAAACAAAAAATGAGCATCGAACCAAGTTTATTTTCTCAAATATAATATTTATGTATAAAAAAGTAAACATTTTGCCTCACTAATATTAACCCCTTCGTGCCGAGCTCCGTTCAGAATTTTTAATTTTTTAGTACCAATAATTCCAAATTGAAATCTTTGATTAATTTAATCGCAGAAGTTCTGTGATTAAATAAGGTAATATTTACTATTCAAAATTACTGGTAGGAAAAAGTGAGGATTGAACGCATCCTAAATGTCCCGTATACGCGACGCTCGTCACGAAGGGGTTACGTAATATTCAAAGAAAGAGTTAATGCGTGTGCGAAATATATCTGACAACATTCATAAAAATATCATAAAAACTAAAAACTTTTTCATACATGCATTTCACATATTACAGAACAATATTCATGAAAAACATTCAACAACTAGGAAAACCATGCATTTTAAAAGGATTGCTGATGTTACCTTTTTCAGGCAAAAACATCATTATGCTATACAACAATGAAAGCAAAAACAAAACTAATTGTTCTTTTGTAGTGGTTGCATGACGGAAACACGTAACTTTTCATAGCTTTTACGATATTTTAAGGAGTGTTCTTCTTGTAGCAAATAAATATTTTGAGCAACATTTAAAAAATATATATATATTTCATTGCAATCCATTTATTTATTTAGTATTATTTTCTTTCAATCCATATCTATAATTCTACAATGAACTTCATTTGCAAAGTCTTATAACTAAAAAATGTATAGTAAAAAAAAAAAACGATTGGAAGTTGAGTATTATGGTGATTTAACAGTATTTTAACAATAACTGAATTCTGTAGTTAAAAGTAAAAACATAATTAATGAAAACTGATCATTACATCACTTAATGCAGAGGTAGCCAACCTTTTTACTATCATGAGCGGAATTGAACTTTATAACCATCTTCGTGGGCGCACGGATATACACACATTTGCTTATACGAGTGCGTGTTGTGTACATTACATAAACATGTATAATTTCATATATATAGAAGTTGAATGTATATATAAATGTTGTGTATATTTATGAAAATGTTTATATGCAAACGATAACAAAGCTACTTCACAACTATCAAGGATGCACATAATAAAATTAATGTCCAAAATTGCTGTTTTTTTTTTTTTTTTTTCTCTCCTATGCGAGGGAAGCTTTCAATATATTTTCAATATTTTGTTCAGACTAAATTTTAAGAAAGTTAAACAGATTCAGAACAATCTATACTTTTTTCATTAAAACCAGTATTTACTAGCCGCCAGTACAAGATCAAGATGTGTGTCAAAACAAGATATTGTGATTTAAAATTAAATATATGTAATTATTAATGCTTACGAAATTCCAATTATGGGCAAAAATGCCTACTATAACCAATACAAGCCACTTGTGGCTTTTATTATTATTATTATTATTTATTATTTATTATTATTATTATTATTCTAGCTAGCTTTTTCTTTACAATCCTGTTTAGAAATTTATATATTTTCAACGGAAATGATTTTTTCTGTATTCTTAATAAAATAATTAACTTCATATGGAAAAAGGCAAAAGGATTGTTGTTAAGTAATAAGGCGCATTCATATTTTATGTTCCTATAAATAAATATGGAGGAGAGGAGAACAGTAGCAAATATAAAGCAAAAACAAATGTCTCTATTTTTTCCGCACTTTTTTTTTGTTTAACAAATACACAAATAAGTATGTAACAAGTAAACTTCAAATAATTTTTGACGCGCCTTGCGAAAATTAAATTATTTTTCTCTGTAAAATATTTCCGGGATCAATCTTACCGTCACAGCAAGCAGATGGTAAAATTGCTGGGTTGGTTATTTATAACCTTGACCATGCGGAAGGTAAGCCAAGCGCAACGGAAGATCAAATATAAATACTAGATTTCGGAATACATTTCTCCCATACGAAAATAAAAATAAAATATGAACACTAAAGAGAAAAGAAGACGCTAGGGATATTTTGAAGTTATATTTTGTGATTTACATTAAAAGAAAAAAAAATCCTGCATAGAGCAAGGCTGTAACCGAAATTTTGCTGCTGAATATTGAAAGCAGTATTATTGAAATAAACATATTGTTTTACGCATTGAAAATCAAACGCAATACATTTCGTCATCAAATTACGGTCTTCTTTCCTACCACTTGGCGATAAACATATCGCCAAGTAACGGAATGAAGTATTTATTTTTATGTTGCTCTTCAAAACTTACTACGCTGCGTTAATTACACATACGCGTTTGTGTGTTATTTGTACAGATTCACACAGAAAAAAAAAAAAAAAAAATTCTCGAAGTATTATATTTTTACAATGCAGTACCACTTACACAACTACTATGGTAAATGTATTTCAAACTCCAGTTTTCAACTTAAAGTTTTAGGAAAATTTAGGAGAAAATGTGCTAAAGACATTTTACATTTTTATTAGAAAAACAGAGAAATATTCCTCGTAAAAAGTCAATTTCACTCTGAAAATATTACATGCAGTTTTTTGATTTTATATATATGTTGTAGGGTAATTGAAAAATCCGGCTCTTTGTCAAGAGCCAGGCTAATTGGATCTGCCTTTTCCCCAACCATGCTGATATTTTTCTGGCTTATTGCAAAGAACCTTTGGACCTTTAGGCTAAATTAGAAAATGGCCATTTGTTTCTCAATCTGCCTGATATTTTTTAAGCTTATTCCAAAGAGCCTATGTAGCGTTAGCCTAATTGGAAAATGACCGTATATTTCACATTCAGCTTTTTTTTTTTTTTTTTTTAGACTTGTTGCAACGATCCTATGCAGTTTTAGGCTAAATGACCACTAGTCCAAACAGCCTAGTTTCGTCTAGACTTATTGCAATAATTCCAAGGTAGTGAATGTTTATGCATAATTTTTGTATAAAATATAGAAGCATGTACTTAAAATGCTTTTAAAATATATATAAGAAAACTATCTCATTCACAGATTTCATTAACGCGACTGGGTGTTTAAGGTTAATAAATACTTCTGTTTTATTTGAAGGTTATATATTTTTTTTCAAACATCCCCCCGCAGAAGTAATAATACAATCTGCAGATGAGGTAGATTTTTAATGTTTTACTAACTTTACGTGGAAAAGAACGGTTACTGAATAAAAGTAATTATAAAAAATGTATGACAATTTTTGTATTAATAAATTTGAAGATGAGGCAGATCTTTAATATTTTCCTAGCTTTACATAAAGAAGAAGGGTTTGCTGAGTATATATACATATATATAAGAAAAATGTAGCATCAATAAAATCTGCGAATGAGGCAGATTTTTAATGTTTTCCCAGCATTACGTAGAAAATATGGGTTGCTGAATAAAAATAAATATAACATATCTATATTAATAAGACAATTTCTGTATTAAAATGATCTGCAGATAAGGCAGATGTTTAATGTTTTCCTAATTTTACGTAGAGAAGATATGCTCCTAAATAAAAATTATTATAAATAATATATATATATATAAAATTATAATAATAAAATCTGCAGATGACGCATATTTTCAGTGTTTTACCAGCATTACGTAGAGAAGATGAGTTGCTGAATGAAAACAGTCATAATAAATATACTGGAAAACTGCCTATTGACAGATATGATTTGTGCTCCTAAATACTTGAGAATGAGGTTAGTTATTACTTTAAATTTTATTTTAACTCTGTAGTGAACTTAAAACAAAAATAGGCTCGCAGTGCACCCGTATGTACTTTCTTATATTAAGATCATAGTATTTTTTTTTCATTTAAAAAATATTAAAAAATATATTTTGCATTCATTCCATATAATGGAAAGGAACTCTAATCAAGGAAAACATCCCAACTATATAGACGAAACGTTACAAAACGTTCACTGGAAAAAAAAAAAAAAAAAAAAAGAAAAAAAAAAGATAGAAAAAAAAAAAGATTTTATGGTATAATACTGGCACCTCAGCTGCCAGTATTATACCGTAAAATCAAATTTTTTTTTTTTTTTTTTTTTTTTTTTTTTTTTTTTTTTTTGTGTTTCTAAGCTGAACACACTAAAACTTTTTTTAAATGTTTCATTATCTGAATAAATATTTAATTCATAGTTTGAAATAGCCGTTTTTATCCATACTGAAGTCAGATTTTGAGAAGCCCAAATACTAATATTTCGAAACACATTACAATTGAAAAATATATTTACACGTGAGTATTAAAAATGAAATGAAACTTTAAAATAATTAAAATATTACTTGCGGAAAGCACTTAATGGTGAAAATTACGTCATATTTAAAATGATATATTTAAAACGATTTTCTTATGGCATCTAAATGTAAGCTTGCCTTCCAGACGTTATAAAAGTCCGGGATGCGTGAGCGACATTTTTTACTTAACCATTTTATACAACCTGATTTTCAAATCTGTAATTGGTTTTACTTAATCACGAAAACAGCCGTCAGTTGTCACGACAACAGTGAACCAAACAGCAGTAGCCTTGGGAAACCAAAAAATCCCCTCGTCAAAGGAAAATGAATAGCACACGATTGCACAAGATCACAACTGGTCGTGATAATATAATTCAATCTTCCGTAATCGAATATATATTTTTTAAACAGAACAAATTACCGTGTTTTTACAGCCTCCTGGGCTTAGACGAAGATTGGTGGGTATAGCTCGTAGGAGGCACAGCCCCCTAATATTTCAAAATAAAGATAATCAATAACGTTTAATCAAGGTAATTAAGGTAAAGTAATAAATTAAAACTCTAATTACGTCACATGAACACCATTATATAATACTGTTAGTATTATCAATAAAAAATACATATCAAGATAAACATAACGTTATTTTTACCAGCACAAACTTTTCATACTTTTGATCCATATATAATTTAACACGTTATAGGTTATTAATAAATATCTTTCCAGTAAAAATTTACATTATGTTTGCCAAAGAGAACATTGCGAACGAATTGATTTTTACACTCCATGGGTACCTTGATGGTGACATAATCTCAAACCGGTAGAATAAAAAGTTTAGAAATTTATATCATTTAGACGCATTCGTAGACAAATATTTCAGATTTATTAATGACAATACTCGCTTCTTGTTAAATATTATGCCATTTTCACACGTTGAAGCATTTTGCTTCTGTCCGAAATTAAGGACCTTGAATGGCGGAACGCTTTCGCCAATGGAAAATGACGCTATAAACAAACATTTTTATTCATGAAACTGAAAAAAAAAAAATTTATAAATGCGTCAAAATGGCGTACTGAATTCCCTTTAGTCAATCTAAGTTTAAGGCCCTACGGCCACAAATTCATTAGAAAAGAAATGAAAAGTTGTTGAAAATCATTTCGATACAACTATATTGAAATAAAACAGTTTTATGAAAGAAAATACATGTTTTCTCTTAAGCAAGACTTCATTTTCACTGACAGAAACATACTATTTTTTTGCGATTAAGACGTTTAGCTTTGTAGTGCAGAGTGAATGGGTTAAGAGCGCTTAGTGCTTAATCTCGGTAGAGGAAGGATGAAAAGCCAAATGTAGATTAGGACATTTGAGCACAATCATAATAAAAAGTTGCAGCGCTTACTGAATGAAAAAGTACTTTTTCAGTCGAATGCCTTTTAAAAAATTAGGTCATTTTCATTGTTGAGACATTTTATTCCATTGATGACTTGGCCAAAAATAAATTAGCCTCTTTTGTGAAATGAAAAACTTCTTAAAATGACGTAATTTTGAAGAAACCACATTAAAATATTGCAATTTCATGTTTTACTTACCCATCATACGTAGTATATGGTAAATCTTGTAATCGTTTTGAAAATCGAAAAAAAAAATTTTTTTTTCACGGATTTACACGTTTCAGACATTGGAGATTCCGAAAACCATTTTTAGAAAAAAAAAATTCCGTCCGTTTGTGTGTCTGTATGTCTGTAAACGCTCTATCTCCCGAAAAAAAAAATGAGATAGAGACTTGAAATTTGGTATGTACTCAGTATGTAATAATGGGAAGAAGCTTATTGAATTTCAGAAACCTCGATTATCCGGAACTATTTTTTTCGGACTCTCGAAATATTCGTTCTAATAAAAGGTATATAAAAATTTTCGAAATTTGTTTATTTTAAGGAGTGAATATAAAATACAATAACATAAATTTTGCATAAAGCATGAAGTCGATCGGAAAATTAGTTGCCGAGATATTTGTAATCCTATTTCCACACTCTTCGATTTTTCATGACCCTGTATTTCATCCAAATTTCAATTCAAAGATATATTTTAATTGGAAATGAGACGCTTAATCACATGCAATAAACTGCTAGTTAATAGGATTATTGTTTTTGGAGTTATAAGGATGTTTATTTTAAGCAATTCAGTAATCGAGCCTTTAAAGTTTATGATGTCATCAAGCCACGATTTTATTCGAATTGCAATGCATTTTATAAGTAGTTTACACCTTTTTTATTTTAATATTTTACATTATGCAAATCCATGATGGGTAAGTATTACGGTGGCCCCCAACGACTAGTTTAAATAAATCTTAAAAAAAAAAAAAAAAAAAAAAAAAAAAAAAAGTCATTAGTTTATAGGGCCCTTGAGCCGTTTGATGGTCTTAAACACTATCTTATTCAAATTAAAATATATTTTCTTTTAAATTGTAATGCGAAAATGACATCAGTAAATATATAATAATTCGCATTATTTCCTTTTTCTCTGCAACAATAAAAGTGACCTGATTGTCACCATTTTGAAAAAAAAAAAAAAAAAAAAAAAAAAAATATATATATATATATATATATATATATATATTAAAAACTCTTAAAATTAAAACAAATTATACAAATTCAAATATCTTGAAATATCATTTATTTCCAATCAGTACTCAAATCATGTCACTCGATTGAATAATTAAACGACCCTACTTTAAAGTTGTATACAGACGAAACTATTGGTCAGAAAGTTCTGAAATTTTGTGAAGGACATAAAGAGGGAATGGGAAAATGTTTAAGCGAAAAAAAAATTTGTTCAAAATTTTGCCACCAGATGGCGTTTTTAAATAATTAATTACACATTTAGCATACGTTTACGACAGTTTACATATTTTATTCTAACAAAACGTTTTCCACATGACGTCCATCATTTTCAGCTACCATCTGGAATCGTAAGATAGCATGTTCCATAGTTGCCTGTAGTGTGTTCTGGAAAATGCTAAGAACATGTCGCGTGAAAAAATTTTGTTGAACAATTTTCGTTGAAATAAAAATTTGTAAGCTATCGTAAGTGTCGGATTCCACTTCTCAGTCCACACAACTTCGAAATAGATCCGGTCTTTTGATATGCTGCCACCACCGATATGAATGCGTGATATCGGGCACGATACTTAATGTATATTCAAGAAAAACTTAACTCTTTCAATTAAAGTTAAACAAACACTTTATTAACAATATTTACACTTAAACTCGGAGGTAAAGTATCCGGTTTAATATTAAATCAAAATATTTATAGAAACGCTTTACGTGTACCGTTAGACTACGTTGCTTCACTCAGAACCGAGATTTCTCTTAATCTCACACACGCTATCTCTCTTCCTTTAGAGAGATGCCGTTCCATACACGTGCTCAGAGCTGCTTTCTGAAAACCAACCTACACACCTCGCTGCCACGCTAGAACTACCTTCCTCTCTGGTCATTCTCCCTAGCACCTTTCTGTCTACGGGGCTACTGGTCTGTTTCCAAGGTGTCGCTTGACAACCGTTCCTCCCTCTTGACTGATCTTTCTTCTTAAATAAAAGGGTGCACTCTCTTTCTTATCTATCAAAGGCCGCATTGCAATGGAAATACTTCTTTCACGTCGTTCCCCTTCGGATTAAGATTTTTCTTATAAAGCCTTCAACGGTACACAATAGATACATATACAATACATACAATATGCTAATCCCTTAAGAATAGCTTTCAACTGTAAGAGAAGAACCTGACAGTAAGTTTATGATAAAAATGTGTAATTCATTAAAAACGCCCCCTGGTGGCGAAATTTCGAACTAATTTTTTTTTCGCTTAAACAAATTCCCATTCCTTCATTATGTCCTTCATAAAATTTCACAACTTTCTGACCAATAGTTTCGTCTGTAGATAACTTTAAAGTAGGGTCGTTTAATTATGGACACCCTGTATATTCACTTTTAAGTAAAGTTTGTAAAATATGTATATTTAATGTTAAAGTAGTGCATGAAAATGCTTTATAAGAGTCCTCATTATATGTCAATTTTAACTCATAGTTTATATACTTTCCTTTTATCCAAATACCTAAAAAAGAATGTAAAATAAAAATTAATAAAATATTCTGACTATCTGACAATTTTAAAAAGTAGATTTAGATTTTTTAAAATTCAAATTAAACAGAATATATAGTTTTCTGTTTTTGTTTAAAATCTAAAAATTCTGTGTTCCATCCAATTTAACAAATCAAAAAATTGACGAGGAAAATCAACTTAAAATTTTATCAAGCCGAGTAAGGAATTATGATTGCATGTGTCAAACGAGTCTGATTATTCCAACTGAATTAATATCGAAAATTCAGAAAATGCATATTAATGACAAATTATCGTAATATAAGAATTTTTAAATTTTTGTAATTTAAAATCTATTTAGTGTAATAGAAATCGCCTAATAACTTAATGTCTAAGATGATAAAATATTTACAGATATATATTTTCTATTTAAAAAAAACTATTAATTATCTTAATAATATTCCCAGAAATTAATTTTTCTACGATTAGCTAACGACAAACCGCCAGGACACGAACACTTGTTGTTTATCTATAAAAAGAAAATAAAAAACTAAATTAATTTCCCGCATTTTCAGTCAGTTAATAAGCTCTTCATACGCGAATTCGTGCTCGAGTGATATTCCTATTTATTTTCATTGTATAACTAGAAATTGAAATGCCCATTCCTAAAAGAATCTTAAACTCACGATTGCAATTTGAGTTTTATATTTTCCTATCCAAATATGCATAAATTTTAATTAAAAAAGATGATTTTAAACCAATATAAAATATGCATAAAAAGGCTATACAAATTCAAAATGCCTCTTAAAAACAGAACTGCATATATTGACATTCCTTTGTTAGAAGAGCAATCGAGGTCTTGTGCAATACTTGAGTTTGTTTATGGAAGGTAAGTTATTTATTTCTGAATATGGAATACTCGATATGCATTCCGAAATGTCCCTCATCCATTGCTAATTTATATTTGACAGTTTATATTCAAAATGTTATTCTACAGAAATATTACTAACTTCGCAATCCCTTTGATCCGACAGATTATTATAACATGAATTTTCACAATTATTTTATATAGTCCAATATAGTCAACTTTTCCTAAAATTTTAATATCATTGTATTTTTTTTATTTAATTTCATGGTCTTGCTCTCTCTCTCTCTCTCTCTTTTCCCCTCTATCTTGTCTCCCCCCCCCCCCAGCTTTTGCATTTTTAATTTATCAGAAAATGCACTTTCCCGTTAAAATTTAATAATACACTCACGAGTAAATTTTTACACTTAACATTTATCCGGAAAAAATTGTTCCCAATGCCATGTAGTTTAAAAATTTTAAATCTTTGTGTAAGAATTAGCACAATATTGTTAAATACAATACTTATGGAGTTTTTAGATATTATATAATAAATGATAGTAGGTCGATGTGGGAGAAGATAAACTGCATAAAGAGAGGAAAGGATGTCACATGACTATAAAGTAGTATTTCAGGCGCTACTCAATAGATTAATCCCTAACGAATTGCAAACAACATAGGAAGAAGGCAGGAAGTAGGATTTCAGAAGGCTTTATCATCACTTGATGATAAAGCCTTCTGAATCTGTCAGTAGTGTAACTACAGGATGGCTGAGGTGGAAAATACCACGGGCCCTGAAATTTAAGGGGCCCTTGAACTCAGACAACTAATTGTAAAAGGAAAATGTTAAAACTTTATGAATCCAGTGAGATTAAATTGGTCAGTAACTATAATGAACTTCATTATTGAAAAAGTGCAAACATTTTTTTTTTTTTTTTTAAACAAACAATATTACATGCAATCTATATCTATTTAACTCCATCCCCTCTTTTTTGAAAAGCCCCAATATTTCTTTCCTTGCATTATTAGAACAATTTCGTTTATGTGAGGAAAATTACTAAAAGAAGTGTAAATGACATAGTTTTCCCGTTATTCTATCTGCCAAGTAACTTGTAAGAAATCCCTCTAGATGACACTATTATTCATAAAAAGTTCCACCTTTTATAAAATGTATAAGTATTCTTGCAAGAGAAACTAGGTTAATATGTGCGATTAAGATATCATTTGGATTTAGTATTAAAAACACCTTCCAGTTGCAGAGGCGGTTCGTGTATAGGGGCTACAGAACTGCAGCAACCACTATTATCATTCGATATTATCGATAACACTGAATATAACAAGTTTTTTTTTCTTTATTTCTTCCTTTATACTTGTACATTTTATAAAAGCTTAATGTCAGTATCTATCCTAGTTCATGAAAACTTTAAAAAAAAAAAATCTTATGGAACAGTGCACTTTAACTTTCTAGTAACGCTATAGATACATCTGCAAACGAGAAAAAGCCCATTAGTTAGAAATAGGCACACTGAAAAAAAAATATATATATTGTTATTTTTACGGTATAATGTTGGCACCCCAGCTGCCGTAAAATTGCCTTTTTTTTTTTTTTTTTGCAATGCACTGTCGGTTTCGAAGTGCCGATAGTGATGATTCTTTCTGCTTATTAGAGCTATGCGGATATTTATGATAATTTTCAAAGCATCTCGTAGTATTTATTTACAGTAGATTAAGTAAATTATGCATATTGCTTTACAAGACTATGTTTTCTCCTTGAAGAAACTCGTATTAAAACTTTTTTTACATAATGCTCAATTTTTATTTTGAAAAAACAGCGTAGAGTAGAGATTAAAAGGAAAAAAAAAATAGATGTACAAATATTTCTATGCAATGTTTTCATAGTGTCAGGGTTTAAAAATGGTTCCAAAACTTGTATTTTTTTTATTTATTTATTTATTTTATGTTTTAGCAATTTTTTTTTTTCCAAATTGTAAGTATTTACTCTGCTATTTATGTAAACAGAGCTTATAATTTATTATTATTATTTTGGCTATCTTAAAAGTTTATTTCTAGTGGTAATTATTAAATTTACAAAAAGAGAAATGTACGATTTTTTTTTATGTAAAATATTAAAAAAAAATGTCTGAAATCTTTCTGAAGCTGCACTCCCACCAATTTTAGCTACTAGCCGCCTTTGCCCAGTTGTATATCATTCCATCTTTGTTTCGTAATTTGATTATTGAATGGCGACATCAAGTTACACCACCACAATCTTATGTCCTTTTAAGGAAGAAATTTAAGGATCTTTTAAGGCTGTTCTTAAATCCAAAGGAGCTACTTTCTGACACATTTCTGAATTTATTTTTGTTCGGAAACGCATGAAATGTTCTTGTTTGGAAAATATGTAATCGAAACAGGTTTTCCATTTTATGGTAAAGGCCTAAGATATTTCAGAAAATACCGTCAAAGTCGGCGTTTTGTACCGAATTCCCTATGCACCCTTGCGAGAAAGGGGGAAAACGTGTCGTCACGTGACACGAATCGCTTATAACTAGACAAGTAATTTATTTATCAAAAAATGGAAAACTCATTTCCATTCAAAATCGCTTCAATAGTCCTGCCAATTTTATGCATTGGCGTTTAAAAATGAGTCAGAAAATGTGTCAGAATGTTTCACGTTGTTCAGCAGGTCATTTGAAAAACAACCACCTTAAACATTAAATAAACAATATTCATGGATTAATTTTTGATTTATGTATTTTTAATATTTTTACTAGTGAGTAGTGATGAGCATAACGATTATTTTGATTATTCGAATGAATCATTAGGACATGCGCAGGCGTCTAATCTAATTCTAATTAAAATCAGAAACTTTTTTTTTTTCGAAATTTCTGGTAGTAATTGAATAAAAAAAATTTGAAGTTTGACAGATATGCTTCTGCGCCTGCGCGAATGATTCATTCGAATAATCAAAATAATCGTTATGCCCATCACTAATTTTTACATCTTTTAAAAGCTTGAATATTAAATGCAACTATTTTAGGTATCTAAGGAAATTACAAAATTCTTACGAATCTTGATATTGCGCAGAAGCAGAAAAGAAACGGTATAAATAAGAGACTATATAGGAAAAATAATATTTTAGATAAAATAGATGAGAAAAGAGTGAGATCGCATGAACATAAAAAGACAAAGGGAGAAAAAAAGAAGATTACTGAGCAACATGAATGGAATGCGGATCATCGGCGTAAAAAGAAAAGGAAGACCGTAGAGTAAAAGAGAAAGAAAGAAAGGAAAATCAATATCTGAAAGCGGATAATGGATGAAACCACACAGACGCGAAAAGGACAACGAATATTGTCAGTTAAAGTCAATTTCACACCTAATTTTTATTTTATTATTTTTATACTACTATTATTATTACTTCTACTGCTATTATTATACTAGCTAAGTTACATATACTGCTCCTAATCCGCTTCCTCTAAAAAAGAGGATTTTTAAATGTAATTAATAAATAATAATCATGATTAATCTTTCTACTCTATTTTGGAATCTTATTAACTTTTTCGCAACTACGACAGTTATTTACGAACAACATTCATATAATAAATAAAGATTTAGTTATTTATTTATATTAAATACAATAAACAAGCCTTAAAAAAGCTTTCAATCAAAAAGTTCTCGGGTTGAAAAAGTAATTCATAATCCTAATAAAATACCCTAAACGTATGCAATATTTATAAAAATTTTAGAAGTAAAAATGAAACAAAATTTGTAATCCATAAATTTTAAGCAACTTATTTATTCTTATTATTAAAGGCGGTTGTAGTACTTATATGACTCATAGGTGATGTAAGTGTAAGTCATATGCATTATTTAGCTTAAAGCATTAGCTCTTATATTTAAGAATTTCCCATTTAATGAAAAAAAACAGGATAAACATTTAACAGTAATTAATTGTCAAGAAAAATAGGAAGTTGTTTTTTCACATTCTCTCGTGAAATTGATGATGTTAGTAACTGAAACATTAATTATAAAAATAAAAAAAATCCATCCATCCTTTTCTTTAAAATCGCGTTTTTGCTTTAAAGTATATTTTTGTACCGAAGCGTCTTAGACGACGATAAAACAGATTGTAAAATGGACATCATTTTTTTTAATGTAATATTTTAGGTTTGAAGTTGTAAATTCAGTTGTTTGTAAACAACATTGAAAATCGCATCTCATTTGAAAGTACCAAGACTTTTATATCCTAGACTGGAAAACGAGACAAATGTATAGATTTTTCTGATGAACAAATTTTTTCTTTTCTTTTAACGGTTCTACAATCCTAGTTACATCTCCATATCTCCGGAATTGTAATTATTTACTTCATTTAAAAGCTTTGTTAAACTTCAAACATGAAGCGCCGTAAATGCACTTTCTTCAGTTTCCATCAATAATGATGCAACTTATTTCACTAAACATCCAAACCTCGTACTTCAAGATTAAAAATAAAAACAAATTTTGGTCAAAGTCAAGATAAAGGTCAAGGTAACAGTTGGCGTAAGTAACTTCGTTAAGGTTTACCTTCTTTGACTAATGAGGAATATCCTCAATGGAATATGAATATTTCATGTTAAAACTGAAATGTTTATTTTCCTCTATTCTTTTTTCAGCTTTCAATCTTGTTATTATTACTGCTATTACATCTATAACCATTACTTATACACTACAGAATTTTTTTTTTTTTTTTTTGTCAAATATATCTCAGATTGAAATTCAATTTCGCTACTGTGCTTAATCTTTCGGGATTATTTCTATCTTTTTGTAGAATAATGTAGTGTGTATGTTTGCCTTTATAACAAAACTTGTCGGATTATCACCAAAATTAAAGAGACGGTGGGTAAAAAGAATGTTTTTTAGGGAAAAAATTGATTATTTATATTTATTATCACTAAAAATCGCAAGGTTTTTTAGGGGAAATTTTGGGTGATTTAAATTTATTTTTTGAGATGAAGTTTTGTAATTATTGACAACACTGGTCAAAATCAATCGTGCCATAATTTTACTCATATTTCAGATTCTAGACTATAATTCAGCTTTACCATTATATTTGTAAATACAGAGTGCCCCAAAACTCAGTTCACATTTCAAAAACCCATAAAAATGTAAGAAATTGTCGTATCGGAGTGCGATTTGTACCATAAAGCTTGGCCAATGATCGGGATTTTTGTAGCCAAAACAGTTCAAAGGAAATTGGAAGGAGCTATTTTTATACTCTTATTTAACTTAACTTGTTTATTCTTAGTAAAAGAGGGAATTTTGTAATCAATTTTCCATTCGCTTCCTGATATGCTGGGAATATAAATATAATGTACACAGATGTGTTTTCGAGGACAATGCAACATTTTAATACTTTTAGAACTGAATTATAAATACATTTTAAGGCATTTTTCTGTTAAGAGGCAAATATTTCTTTGAAAATACCAATAAAAGTGCAAGAATAATTAAGGGGCTACTTCACTCACGCGAAAACACCCGCTCGTTAATGTTAATCCTATGGGACAGTTCTTTAAAATTTTTAAACGATTTTTTTTTTTTTTTTCATTGGATAGCTGAGGTCGATTTCTACAATCGCCGCTTTTTAATTTTTCGATTTTCTCTGCAGTTTTTTTTTTTTTTTTTTTTTTTTTTTTTTTTAGGCGGACACTTTTATTATTTTCGGAACATTCAATACAAAATATAAATTAAATTAAATTAAAAATCGTTTACAAATATGGAAATGCAAACCAGATATTTTAAAAGAACTGGCCCATAGGATTAACATTAGGGAATGGGTGTTTTGGCGTGAGTGGAGTAGCCCCTTAACCAGCCGCAGATGATAAATAGCCAACTGTTCTTTATGGTTGTAACTGTTTATGAGTAACAAAAACAGTGATATAATTAATTATACACCAAACGACTCTTGCTAAAATATGCTAATTGTCTATGAAAAGGTCACAATGAAATATTTTAACTACTGAAAAGTAAAAAATATAGACAAAAAGAGTGTAATAATTAAAAAATATATATACTCTTTTATTTTATGTTTGTTATAATAAGTCCGGCAATTTAACAAGTGGTATGATGCATTCCGCCTCCGATACAACATTTTGTTATTATTATTATTTTCATTATTTTATTTAAATTTTCGAAATGTGTACGGACTTATTGGACACGTTGTGTACTGGAACCAATTTGGTTTATAAATTAATTAAACTAATCATTCCTCATCTGATATTTTTAAATTATTAGAATTTGTTCAATCTTATTATAAATAATATTTTAAAATTTAAAACAGAACGTGTGTTATTTGTTTTCAAGTTTAGGGAGACTATATAAAAAGATTTTTTCTGGGATTAAAAAAACAATATATATTATCAATAGGAATATAAGTTTTTAGCTTGCGAAATTTAGAATAATTTGAATTAATTTGTAGAATTGGCAACACAGATTAAAATGTATCATAATAAGATATGTTCAATGATTTATAAAATATATTAGCAATAAAAATATGAGTCTTTTTTTTTTTTCTTTTAATGAAATATAGTAGAGGATCGACTTTAAAGAGAGGGCGAGGTAAAGGGCTGAAAATACACAAAATACTTTCTTAAAACTTAATAGATTTTTTTTTTAGTTCTCATTTATAGGTGCATAAAAAATCATTAATAAATTATGAGAGAAAGTAAAAAATAATATTGATTATTAACATTAAGTAAAAATAATAACTAATAAATAATTAGAAAAAGTAAAAATAATTATTGATTAAATAAATTGGTTGTTAAGTAAAAATAATCATTCATAAACAATTGCATTTTTGGATAATTTTGAAATTTATAGAATTTCAATAGTACTTTTTTTATTTTTTATTTATAGTTTTATTAAAAACAAAAATAAATCAGAAAAGAAAAATGTATTTTTCTTTAAAAGAAAATAATTTCTTTAAAAAGAATATTTATTAGAAAAAAAATTAGATTTGAATTAAAAAAACATTTTATAGAAAATGATTATTGATTATTAACCAGATTGATGGTTAAATTAAAGTAATCACTTATTACTTTTAAGATTTTTGAGCAATTAATTTGAAAATTTAGAATTGTTTATTATTTTCAGATTTTTTATTATTATTACTATTATTATTATTTAGTATTACAATAAAACTCTTTAAAATTATATAATAATAATCATTATAAATTATTAAAGTGTGCTGTTAAATTTATTTATATAATTTAATGTCTTTTATAATAATGTATTTAAGCTAACGAAGTATTAGCAAATTGGTTCATTTTCCAATATTATAAAAGGGGGGAGGGGAGGATTAATTTTACAATTAATTTTATTTTATGTTTATTTTATTTTATTTATTTATTTATTTATTTTTAGATATGGGTAAAAATATATGAATCACACGTATATATATATTCTTAGGTATATATAAGAATCACATTGTTTGATTAATTGGATATTTATTTTGCTGTTACTGAAAAATAATATGAATATATTTGTATTAATTTTATTTCATGAAATATTTTAACGCAGATCCGCATTTAATTTTTTAAATCTTCCTTAAATTGTGATTGGACTATTCATAAAACAAGGACGAATCAAACTTATTCTAACGTTTTTTGAAGAATTAAAAAAGTAAATAAATCACAGAAATAAGAAATTCGCAATTACTTTTACAGTTAATATAGATTTTATTTTTAAGATAAATAAATACGGATAACAAATACATCTTATGATAATACATAAGGCTATTTAAAATATTATGTAAAATTGAAAATAGTAATAATAATATTATGGTAAATTTTAATACTTTTTTACATAAATTTATAATTTATTAAATAAGTTATTCTTGTTTTTATAGGTATATTAAATTTTATTTTCTATTGCTTTATAAATACTCACTTAGCAAAAATCAACTCAATATCATAATTTTGACAATAATAATTTAGTCTTAAAAATAATTTTACAGCCAGTTTTGACATAAAGAATTATTTAAAATGATATTATATAATTCCATTTTTCATGTAATTATCTAAAAACTGCTATCTAATATCTAATTATTTCATTTTGCAAAATGCATTACACATTTTTTGTAATTTAATTAATATATTAAAAAAAATATTGAATTAAAGCCTGATTACATAATCAGATATATTTAAGATAGTAAAATTTAAAATAATAATGATAATAATAACACTAAACATCAAGCATATTATATTTTGTAAATTTTTCAAACTTTTTGTTTAAAAATTATAATTTACAGGATAAATATATGAATGCATCTTAGTAAATATAAAACAAATGCAATTACTTTTCCATAAAAAAAACGTTTGTCTCTGATAAAAAAAAAAAAAAAAAAGGAAAAAAAAAGAAAATTTCTCAATATTGTTTTAATTATTAAAATGATACGAAATCCAGAAATGTTTTATTATTGCTTCACATTTAACACTGCTTAAAAAATTCTTCAATATTTTATATGTAATTTATTGAAAGTTATATTGGAAAAAAGTTCCGTTTTAATGACACGTTACAAGGAATGCATATTTTATAAAGAATATAAATAGTAATAACAAAAATAAATTCATAACTGATCTTTCACGCTTTAAGGTATTTGCTCGAAAAATATAATTAATTTCATAATATTACATAATTTATATAATATTTTAATTTTTCTTATCAAAATTTGTTGTAAAATTATTTTTAAGATTAAACTAATATTGTCAAAATTTTTATATTGAGTAACTGTTACTAAAGCGAGTATTTATAAAGCAATAAGAAGATAAAATTTCAAATGCTTGAAAAAATAATTATAACTTATTTAATACATTTTTAATTTGTTTTAAACACCTTACAATTTACTTAAAGTAAGATTTTACTTTATTGTTTATTTATTTATTTTTTAATATAAAATGTATAATAATATTTTAAATTTGGTTGTAAAAATATTTTTAAGATTAAATCTATATTGTCAAAAATTATAATGTACAAAACATTGTTGCCAAAGCAAATGTTTTAAAACAAGAAGCTAAATTTTAAAATGCATGTAAAAAGAATTATAACTTATTTAAATATATATATATACGTATGTAAAAACAAACCCGTACATCTTATTTAATGTAAGATTATTATTTTTATTGTTATTTTTTACATAAAAATTATAAAATTCAACTATAGAACGCATTGTTTACATTATAAATACAGAATTCTTTTTGATGAAACACGTTGACCTCTTATGAAATTAGAAAAAAAATATCAATAAACATTAAAATTTTAAAAGGGTATTAAATGTAAAACTGTTTCCATATTTTGAAAAAGTAAAAAAAAAAAAAAAAAATGTGCTTTTTCATTTTAATTACGGACTAATAAGTATAATAGAACGTAGTGTTTACATAATAAACACAGAATTGCTGTTTGGCGAAATATACGACCTCTTATGAAATTACAAAATTTATCAATACACATTCAATTTTTAAAAAGATAATAAGTATTAAATGCAAAAAAGTTTTATTATTTTTTGAAAAATTCAAAAAGGGATTTTTTATTTTAATCTTTTGCATAATAATGGCACTAAATGGTAAAATTTTGTATTTATTGTAATGAATTAAATAGAAATTTGTATTTTGATGATAACAGTCAAATTTTTATTACGTTTATTTGCTAATTAAATAATTTTTATGAAACTTTTATTTGAAAATATTTAGATTCGTTAATATACTTTATTTTTTGGAAAACATCCTTTAATAAGATTTGTAAATATCTTTACATCTTAAGCTGTACAGATATATAAAGCCATGTGGCATTTCGTGTTTATTCAACGAATTTTTAAACGGTGAAAGAAGTTTAAATAAATTTAAATCTCGCACAACAAAAATAGTAAGCAAACACAATCTTACCTGTTAACTAAAAACCAAAAATAACCAACACTGCGAAATGTCATTACGCCGGGGGTCACATGAAAACGCAAAACGTGTCGCTCAAAATCCTAATTGTACGTAAAGAAAGTTTGTATATCCTTATAAATATTGCATAAATGAAACTATAAATATTTTCTGGTGAAACTTATGGCATAAATAGTCGACGAATTATGAACAGAATAGAAAAAATTGTGCCACCAGTCATGCTAGATATCAAATACTACTGCAAACTGCAAGCAGATGGCACGCGCAGGATCTAGACGAGCGCCAAACTGCAGGGTTACCACATGCGGATCAGCTGACTTTCATCCGGTTGCAAGCGGTGTTCTTTTTTCACAGTAAAATAGCGTTTCGTCGCCAAAGAGTATTTAAATGATTTGTTTACATTTCGTTCTGCAATGCATGAACGTAGAAGAAATCTATCTATACATGCTGTAATGATAGAGGTACTGCTCAGTGTTGTAGACCCTTTTCACCGGGAGAGATTTTTTTTTTTTTTTTTTTTTTTTTGGGGGGGGGGGGGGTGAGTTTTTATCTTCCATTACCAAATATAAAATCTCCAGTCTAGGGACATTTCGATGATACTCCGGAGACGGGTGGGGGGGGGGGGGGACCTGAATTCATCACTGTCAGGCTAACGATTGAAAATAATAATAATAATAATAATTTTTATCTTCCATTACCAAATATAAAATCTCCAATCTAAGGGACATTTCGATGATACTCCGGAGAGGGTGGGGGGTGGGACTTGAATTCATCACTGCCAGGCTAACGATTGAAAATAATAATAATAATAATAATAATAAAATAATAAAGGACATTTGACTAGTTTCTTTTCTTGCTTGAGAAAACTAGTTTGTAAAACATTTTAGTGATTTAGTGAAATGATAAAAAGATGAGAAAGAAGGGGGGAAGGGGGGTACAGTGAAGTGTTACATGGTTGATTCTCGTAAAACATGCCTTTTTCAAAATAGGAACTTGTAAAATTTTAAATGCTTTGAAATGTTTATTTAACATTTTTACATTTGCTTTAATTTATATCTAACAGTTTGGTGGTTGTTTATCATGAAAATAAAAAAATTCATTGTAATATAATAATACTCTGGTTCTCCATTGGGACAATTTATCTTCAATAGGTTAAAAAATTGAATTTTTCTATACCAAAGAATATTTGAATGATTTGTTTACACTTCTTGAAATGATAGAAGATGAGTATTGGTGTTGAAGCTGAGATTAAAAAGTATAACAAAAAAAGTATACAGTCAAACAGATATACAGCGAGTACAGTCGAACTCGGTTATAGCGAGGACGAAGGGACCATGACAATTGCTTGTTAAAACAGTTGCAATAACAAGTTTTAAATTTCATATAATAAAACGTAAGAAATAAATTAAAGTTAAGAAGAATTATTAAATTTACCCTGATAGATGCAAGTTTAGATTTCTGAATTAGACGCGTGAAATTAAATTATTAATAGCAGCTTAACATACGTTTTAATATTTTTTTATTTTTAACATTATATTTACGAAATAATTCTATAAAAGGATGATAGCTAAAGAAAACATGCTTAACACTTATTTAATAATTAAAATATTGTTTAAGTAATTATTTTATAAGATATTTTAGGGAATGGGCAGGGGTTTTCACATTTACATTCTGTATTTATCTTCTAATTAGTTAAGGAACTCAAAAAGAAATATTGCTACTATATGTTGTGGAAAAGAGGCTAAGTGAATTTGAGAGAAAAATGATTTTATAAATGATAATGTTTTCGATGTGTATCCCGCTTCAACATTAAAAGTTTAGAACACACATGAATTAACATATTTTGCTTACGGAAAATCGGAAACACCGGAAACTCTTTTTGGATGTTCGAAAAATTTTTGCTCGCTGTATCAGAGTTCCCTATTTACAGGCGAGTTTTGTGTAATGTATTTTAAATTAGACCAACTATTTCCTTTGATTTTATTCTTTAAAACTCCTTTCTCGTTAAATCCTAGGTCGTTATAATCGAGTTTGACTGTACGTCTTATGCAAATAAAATTTGGCTTGGGATTTAATTTCATTATTTAGCAAAGGAATTTTGATAATAACAATAATAATAATAATAATATATTATTTCTGTTGACAACATCCGTTTTTCTATGCATTTACAAAACGTACAACAATGAACGAGGTGTGATTCTAAAGGTTTTTTGGACCGGCCTTTGACATATTGCACTCATGTTTCGTTAATGTTTTTTGATTAAAAATGGCAGTTAATTAAAATTAAATTAGCATTGTTTTCATAAATGAAATTAAAGTTTTTCTCAAATCAATGTTGCCACGGAAATAAAATACCGCATTATATTATGCTCAGCAATGATTATGAAAAAAAATAAAAAGTACAAAAAAGATAAAGTGTGATGTCCCTGCACAAGTTTATTTTATATTTATGATTAAAAGCAAAATTGAAATTGAAATGTTTAGAAAAAAAAAGACACCATCGATCGATTGAAGCAGTGGTACTTCACGTGTAACCTATAAGGTTTGCTTATTTATAGCTATTAGATTAAATTGCATTTTATATGTATTCAATTTATTTTTCTTTGTACCATGTTTTTCCTGAAGGTGATGGCGTCATCTTGTAATGCAAATAAATACGATTGTTATTTTTTTTTCTCGCGCGTGCTATTTTCAATCAGTTTTTACTGTAATCATGATGGAATAAATATGATGACATTCTGGCTTGACTAATAATGTTGTTTGCAGATACTTTTATCCTTATTTTTCCATTAGAAGTTTAAACTTGCATCCAGAAAATATTTGATATTGCTAAAAATATTAGACTACACAGTGCGAAATCCTCGCATGGGTCCACTGGTAATAATAATAATAATAATAATAAAAAGAGGGGTCGGTGCTTGTCTAAACTACTATTATTTTCTTAGTACGATTATTGGTAAAATCGGTAATACAGTCGAATTAACCTTTAACAACCTCGGATGCAACAAGAAAATTTTAACAACCAAAGAGAAAAGAATTGGTTGGTCTAATATAAAATTACGTTTCAGAAAATTCAGCTGTAACGAAGGAAACACGAAAATAACAAGCAAAAATTTCGGAAACTCACAAATAATTGTCCAATATTTGTCACTTTCCACAAGCTAAAAAAAAAAAAAAAAAAAAAAAAAAAAAAAAAGTTAAATCAAGTGAACTCTACAATTTAAATTAAATAGGGTGAAACATTTCAAACACATTATTTTTATGCAATCATTCTTCTTAGACGATTTTCAAGAAAGCAAACAAATGATTAAAAAAAAAAAAAAAAAAAGAAAGAAAGAAAAAGAAAGAAAGAAAGGAAAAAAGAAAAGCAGGGAAAATTGAAAAAAAAAATCTTAAAGAAAAAATAACTCTTATTTAATTAAATAAATTTATTTAATTAATTTAATAAAGTTATTTAATTAAATAAATAAGTAATAAGACTAATTTCTTCAATTATTTATGTATATATATTTTATCTTACTTATTAATTTAGAGCTGAAAAACTATCAAATTAAATGTTAAAGTATTAGGTCATTAGTAAAAAGGGTATTTTTATGTTAGCCGGGCTAACATAAAAGTACTGTAAAAAGTTACTATTATTAATTAAACAATTTTGTTTCGCTTGACAGGATTTCCTGCCAACAGTCATTTTTATAGGATGCATACCATTAACTTCGAAAAGAAATATTTTTCTTATTTAAGGAAAGAAATTTGAGATTAAATAAGGATAATATTGTTATTTTAAAACTGTGGCATTCGAATGTTTAAAAAGTACTAATCGTGTTTTTTGCACCTATGTCAGATACATCGAATGTAAAAGCAATTCATTTTGCTACATTTTTGTAACTCTCCACTATCACATATTTGAGGGGGTTAGAATGACAGTGGAGTAAGTAAAAATTTTTAAAAATCTAGATAACCATATTTTCTCTGAACGTATATTAATTTCTGTTCATTGTGACAGTCAAATAAGCCATAGTTCACTTAGAGAGTAGCTAGAGGGGAAAACAACTTGGACCACTTAATGCAACGGCAATACGACAAGTTTAGCAAAACCCTGCCTACGTTTCTCAAATTACTAAATATTGACTTACCCCACTGTCATTCTAACCACCACATTTAGTCTTTGTTTTCTGCATAAAATTTACTTATTAGATTTGGTGTTGTCCCATGAACTTACTTATTGGACTGTGCTGTTTTCGACTGACAAATTTTCCTGCCTGGCAAAAAACAACCAATAATTCAATAATACGTGCGAAATACATCCCAAGGCATTAATAATAGATTACAAAGGAAAGAGTTATATATTTAAAATGCAAAATATTCTCAAAAAACAATTTTCGTAACAAATGAGTTAATATTCTACTAATTTAGAACTGTAAAACTACCCTTATAGGATTAATCATTCAGTATTTTTAACAATTTAATTGAATTTTTATTAGTTTACGTTAATAATATGAATCCTAAGCATAGTTATTACAAGAACTCTGTTATAACAAGCAAACGCTGTGATCCCTTCTTCCTGGTTACAACTACATTCGACTGTATTAGCAAAGCAAAAATAATAATTAATAAATAAATAAAATAAAAAGTAATTTTTAAGAAATAAAAAATAAAACTGACTTCAAAAGATTATTTCTTACATTCGTATTGTTGTGGCAACACTTTCTTGTTATCCACATTAGACTCCTTCACGGGTATGATTGTACCCGACATAAACAGAGAAATTCTATTAGAAGTTAACTAGAACCGGTGCACTTCAACCTGAAAACAACTCGAAACCCAAAATTGAAAATAATCCACATTTTAATGCAACTGTTGAGAAAAAAAAAAAACTTTATTATTATACCTCTAATATCAATTTTATCTTTTTCTGTAGAAAAATGAACACATGGATGCTTATTTATATTAAAGTATATACTTTTTCATATGAAAGAATACTGTAAAATTTTATATTTTAAAAAGAGTTACCAGACAAAACCCGAAACCGAGACATAATGAAAAAAATAGTGCCATTCTGATCCTAATGAAATTGAAAGGAGACCACGAGTAGACTGAGACCTTTCAAAAATAAAATAAATTAAAATTAAAATTAAAACAATAAATGATGGGACATTCGTTCAAAGCATTTAATAATAGATGCGGTAAAATAATAATAATAATAATAATAATAATAATAATAATAATAATAATAATAATAAAACTTTTTGAACTTTTCTTCAGAAATTACATCTTTCGAAATAATCATATATATGATGTAATAAATAAAATTTTTAATGACATTAAAACATGTAACTGATTGTATGCAGTTTGCGATATAATGGTAGAAATTTTATATCCCACTCAAATAGCAGAATAGTAGAAAATAAATAGTAAAAATAAATAACGTAGTAATAATAGAAAAAAAGTAGTCAAATACTCTAAAATGAAAGTAATAAAAATAATAAATAATAATAAAATCCCGAATAAAAAATAAATAAAAAATACAGTCATGCAAATACTTTTTACGATTCTTAATTTAAAATCCAGTTTTGTTACTTGATAAAAAAGCTCAGACAAATTTAATAACAGTCTTAACTGAATATTTGTGAATAAGTTTTCAAAAACTACAAATCCAGAAAAAGAGGATAAGGTAGAAAATACTTGAGTTAATTAAGGAGGTTCTCAAAAAATATTTTTAACCACTCAACAACACAAAACTTTCTGACATATTTACGAACTCATTTTTAAATAAAAAAGCACGACACTTGCAGACATGATTATTGAAGTGATTTGTAATCGAACATTTTTTTTTCATTCTTCGATAAATGTATTTATAGCTTGAGTTATAAGTGACTGTTGTCTCATGATGTCCGTTTTTTATCACTTCCTCACACTGTCACCTCTGTAAATTCGGTTCAAAACGACAGCATTTTCTGAAATATCTTCTGCCTTAGCCGAAAAATAAAAAATCCCTGACGGCTCGGCCTACAGGCACAGGTAGATTTCGAAGACGCAGGCCGTGGGGCGCCTGTTTGTTGGGAATTGCGGAAGAAATGACCTTTTTGCGATGATGCTGCCGTTGGAACCGCCTACTTCGAAACCAAACTTGTTTGCAGGCGGAGCCAGCAAGGATTTTTTTTTTTTTTTTTTTTTTTTTTTTTGCTATAAGAGTTGGTCTTATAAAAAACATGTCAATATAAAAGTTTTAGATAATATTAAGAGGATTTATAATAAATTTAAGTGGATTTGAAATCTTGGGAATTGACGAAGTTATGAATTTTTTTCTTCTAAAACCCCCCTCCCCCCCCCCTTAAGGCAATTTTTAATTATATCAAAAATCTGTCATACATAAATTTTCGGCCCTTCTCCTAGAAGTAATAATAACTTCAAACGGATTCGATACGTATCATAATTAAGAAATTATGGGTTTTTTTCTGTTTTCACAAAAAGTCCCCCCCCCCCCCACCGGTGCGATTTTGCCCATTAACGAACTTGACCGAGATTTTATGCCCCTTGATTTTATGTATCAGTTTCGAAAAGATGCGGGAGTTGGAACCGCCTACTTCGAAAAATAACTTGTTTGCAGGCGGAGCCGGCAGGGATTTTTTTGTTTTTAATTTTTTTTGCTATAACGGTTGGTCCTATAAAAACTTGTCAATATAAAAGTTTCAGATAATAGTAAGAGGATTTATAATAAATTTAAGCGGATTTGAAATCTTGGGAATTGGCGAAGTTATGAATTTTTTTCTTCTAAAACCCCCCTTCCCTCCCCCCCTTAAGGCAATTTTTAATTATATCAAAAATCTGTCATACATAAGTTTTTGGCCCTGTTCCTAGAAGTAATAATAACTTTAAACGGATTCGATACGTATCATAATTAACAAATTATGTTTTTTTTTTCTGTTTTCACAAAAAGCCCCCCCCCCCCTTGGTTCGATTTTGCCCATTAACGAACTATGCCCATAACGAAAGATGCGGGAGTTGGAACCGCCTACTTCGAAAAATAACTTGTTTGCAGGCGGAGCCGGCAGGGATTGTTTTTGTTTTTAATTTTTTTTTTGCTATAACGGTTGGTCTTATAAAAAACTTGTCAATATAAAAGTTTTAGATAATACTAAGAGGATTAATAATAAATTTACGCGGATTTGATATCTTGTGAATTGACGAAGCTATGATTTTTTTTCTTCTAAAACCCCACTTCCCCCCCCCCCCCTTGGGGCCATTTTTAATTATATCAAAAATCTGTCATACATAAATTTTCGGCCCTTTTCCTAGAAGTAATAATAACTTTAAACGGATTCGATACGTATAATAATAAAGAAATTATGAGGGTTTTTCTGTTTTCACAAAAAGCCCCCCCATTTCCCCCCCCCCTTGGTTCGATTTTGCCCATTAACGAACTTGACCGAGATTTTATGACCCTTGATTTTTTGTATCAGTTTGGAAGAGATTTATGCAGAATTTTTCCAGTTATCGTGGTCAGAAAAAAGTGACATAGATAGATAGATAGATAGATAGATAGATAGATAGATAAACTTTTGAACTGGGGGTGGTTTTGGGTTCTGGGAGTCATGATCGGCGTAGATCTGTATAAATTTTTCAAAATTTCCAACTTAGGTGAGAATGTAATAGGTAGTATTTCTTACGAAATCTACCTAAAAAACTGAATAAGAGTACCCGCCAATTTTATAAACTTTTGAACAAAAATGAATTCAGAAATTAGCCAGTTTGGATTTGAGAACAGCTTTAAAAGAACATAGATGGCTTTTACGACTTAAGTTTTTATAATAATCAAAAAGAAAATAAAAAAAGAAAACTGCCCAGTTAAACTGAGGGCATTGAGCTCACAGGCTATTCACACTAATTGTATATTATACTCTTATTTCAAAGAATTTGAAATAAGCCCCTCGAAAAATAAAGAAATCGACAATATATTAAGGGGGTGGTCATCCCCCCGTTACCCCGTCATAGTTAACTAATGAACCCCTTAAACTAATCAGGGAAGCCTCTTATTACAATGAATATATATATACAAAATTTGAAGAAAATTGGATAATGCTGCATGAAAAACCCATGTATCTAAATTAAGGAGGGGATTACCCCCCCTTCCCCCTTTTTACTTAACCAATGAACCCCCAAAACTATTCAGAGAAGCGCATTATCACAATGAACCTATATACAAAATTTGAAGAAAATCGGATAATTCTGCTTGAAAAACCCATTTATATAAATTAAGGGGGGATTAGCCCCCGTTTCCCCCCTTTATATTTAACCAATCAATCCCGAAAACTAATCAGGGAAGCGTCTTAACCCAATGAACCTATAAACAAAATTTGAAGAAAATCGGATAATTCTGCATGAAAAACCCATTTATCTAAATTAAGGGAGATTAGCCCCCCCGTTCCCCCCCATTATACTTAACCAATCAATCCCGAAAACTAATCAGGGAAGCGTCTTAACCCAATGAACCTATAAACAAATTTTGAAGCAAATGGGATAATTCTGCATGAAAAATCCATTTATATAAATTAAGGGGGGAATAAGCCCCCCCGTTGCCCCCCTTTATACTTAACCAATCAATCCCGAAAACTAATCAGGGAAGCGCCTTAACACAGTGAACCTATAAACAAAATTTGAAGGAAAACGGAATAATTCTGCATTAAAAACCCATTTATATAAATTAAGGGGGGGATCAGCCCCCCCCCGTTCCCCCCCCTTTATACTTAACCAATCAATCCCGAAAACTAATCAGGGAAGCTTCTTAACCCAATGAACTTATAAACAAATTTT
Source organism: Maratus michaelseni (assembly GCA_963931845.1). Lineage (NCBI taxonomy): Eukaryota > Metazoa > Arthropoda > Arachnida > Araneae > Salticidae > Maratus > Maratus michaelseni. The sequence goes on from OZ007587.1 coordinate 81,004,258, forward strand.
GAAGCAAATGGGATAATTCTGCATGAAAAATCCATTTATATAAATTAAGGGGGGGGGGATTTGCCCCCCGTCCCCCCCCCTTTATACTTAACCAATCAATCCCGAAAACTAATCAGGGAAGCGCCTTAACACAGTGAACGTATAAACAAAATTTGAAGGAAACCTGAATAATTCTGCATGAAAAACCCATTTATATAAATTAAGGGTGGGCATTAACCCCCCCGTTCCCCTCCTTTATACTTAACCAATCAATCCCGAAAACTAATCAGGGAAGCGCCTTAACACAGTGAACCTATAAACAAAATTTGAAGGTAAACGGATATTTCTGTGAAGAGTTATATCGCGTTACGTACATACATACATACGTACGTACATACAGAACCGGCGGGCACATAAGCTCTCAGGCTTTGATAGCCTGTGAGCTAAAAACCCCAAAAAATCTACCAAGAAGATAGTTTTGCACATGTTGATAACAATGTATTGGAATTAAAAGTATTCAAATAAACTTCTTTGAATATTTTATGCCATATTTTCGTGTGTGTGTGTGTGTGTGTTATATAAAAATTAACCCATATACACTCACTAATGTTCAAATGTATAGTTTTCTTTATTTGAAAAATATTCAGAACTGTCTTTTGAAAAATCGGGTCAACCGAGAAACCCTATCCGAAAGAGTCAAAAATCTAACCCGAAACCGAGACATTTAAATTCAACCCGACTCGCAACGAAAAAAAAAAAAACCCGGGTAAAATCAGGTTACCCGACCCGATGCCGGACTCTAACACTGAGGCAGTATATTTAGCGCCACTAAGCTGCCGGGCTTCCTATTCAGCATCTACTGTTTTCAAAATCGGTTTCCAAAAATCATTTTATGCATTATCGTATATCTACAAGATTGCAACAATACATATTATCAACAAAATTTCGAGAAAATGATGTTACTATGTGTATTTGGGAGCGCCAAAGTTTCAAATATGCCGATAGTAGCTAAAACTTTTTTCGCGACCTCCACTTTACCATTGCTATACATAATAACATTTATATTTTTAAAGCCTGTTTCTAAGTTAAAGATATTCGATACATTTTACTTACCCATCATAAGTAATATAGGGTAAGTCTTGTAATCGTTTCGAAAGTCGAAAAATTTTTTTTGACGGATTTACACGTTTCAGACACTGAAGATTCCAAAAAACATATTTTTAGAAAAAAAAATTTGCCGTCCGTCTGTGTGTGTGTCTGTAAACGCTCTGTCTTCCGAACAAATTGATATAGAGACTTGAAATTTGGTATGTACTTAGTATGTAATAATGGGAAGAATTTTATTGAATTTCAGTAACCTCGATTATCCGGAACTATTTTTTTCGGACTCTGGAAATATTCGTTCTGATAAAAGGTATATAAAATTTTTCAAAATTGTCTATTTTAAGGAGTAAAGCATAAAAGACAAAAAAAAAACATAAATTTTGCACAAAGAATGAAGTCGATCTAATGATGAGTTGCTGAGATATTTGGAATCCTATTTTCCACACTCTTCGATTTTTCGTGACCCTGTATTTCATTTTGCAATTCAAAGATATATTTTAATTGAAAATGAGACGCTTAATCCGACGCAGTAAACTGTTAGTTAATATGATTATCAATTTGGGAGTTATAAGGATGTTTCTTTTACGCAATTCAGTAATAGAGCATTTAAAGTTTATGACGTCATCAAGCCACGGCTTTATTCTAATTGCAATGCATTTTATAAATAGTTTACACATGTTTTATGTCCGATTTGAACGAAACTTGATGTACATATACTTTAGAGCACGAGTAAAATTACTGTCAACTTTAAAAATTTCTCAGACCATTTTTTACCACAATTTTCAAACATTTCCCATAGTTTATCGTTACAGAAATCTATTTTTTTCCCTCAATTTCTAATTCAATTTCTTTCCCGTTGCCATTCAAAGGAACTGCGTATGGACAATCCTAATAATATTATAAATCTGATTGTGTGCAAATGTTAGGCTGAAGCCAGCGTCAAAATGGAGCATTTAATGATCCTGTTTCTTTGCATATAGGTTGATTATAACCCTCAATTGAACATAGGCTGATTTTTGTTTATTTTATTCAAATATTTTTTTTAATAATTAAAAATTTCATTATTTTCATAGAGAGTAAATGGATATTTTTCCATGAAATTTAACCATTTAAAGTTATCGTTGCTAGGGCTTTGATCGTTGCCAATAAATAAAAACACGGAAAAATAAGTTTTCCTCAACAATTAATTTTCAATTGAACGATTTTCAGGTGAAAACTGAAAATTATAAATAATTCAAAAGAAGATGAATTTCCGTGATATTTGAAACAAAAATATGTAGTATTTATTATTATACATGAAGTATGAATATCGGTTACATTAAAAAGATCTTTTTCTGTCAAAAACTGCGTTATAATTAGAAGGAAAATGAACAATAATTATATTATTAAAAATAGATTTCGCTTGGACCATGGAACTATGAAAAGGATCCTCCTCGGCTTGGACAAATATGACGTCATAAATATAAATAAAACATATATTTTCAAATATTCGTAATAATACAAGGAGCATAAATATCAATGTATAATGAAAGTAGATAGATAATGGACGTAATATTTAAGATGAAAAACTAAAATATTTTTTATCGATACTGAGTAATAATTAGCTTGAATACCAGTTGCATACAAATGTGAGTTTTCTGCTAAAATTTACGTCCTGATTGCCAAAAAAAAATTAACAAGAATTATGCCATTAAAAAGAGATTTCTCTGAGGAAAAAGTGACGTCATATTTGAAATACAACGGGAATTTTCAAATGTGTTTACAAGGAGCGGGAATCAATTCCTTACATTAATAATACAAGGATCGGTAAGTTTAGAAAGTAGGTGAGTTTCACGCCATAATTAAAACGCAAAATTATTATTATTATTTTATCTATACCGATTATTAAGCATGAATATCAGTTACATACAGATGAGAGTTTTTTGCCAAAAACCACACCATGATTATTAGAAAAATAAAAATAAATACGAATCTATTATATTAAAATCTGACCGCCTGTTTGTATTTCGCAACTACTCCTTTCAGATTGTCGAACGCAATGCGATTTACTTAATACCGGTTATCATTGATCCGAGGATGTCATAAACTCTCAGAATTAAAAAAAAAAGATTTAAATTCCGAGATATTATTATTATTATTATTATTATTATTATGTAAATTTTAACGAAGTTTCTCTAAAAATGGCAACTAAATTATTCCAATTTTGAGGGCGTTCAGAGGGTTACTCGTATAGTTGGGGAATGACGTCATATGATTTTCTCAGGGTAAAGTTGAGTTAAAACGACTGTGAACGCTTTTGAGTAAAGTTATGGGCATGTTTACAATCAAACACTTCCGTCAACCCATCTACCATTACATTTTGATTGTACGAACATTGCAATAACCATCCTAACCGATGTTGGCCAATTATATCATCGTCCTGCTAAAGGTAGACCAATCAAATGTTCAGGACTCAAGTGTACAGTAGAAGCAAGGCTACACTAGATACCGGGCTTGCTCATTCATTATCATGACGTCACAAAAGGTGGCTGGCCGCGACCAGCGATTGGTGCAAAGCGACGAGCCCGTCGTTTTGTGCCAAACGCTGTATGTCTTTCATTTTGTCGTTTCGCTTTGTACCAATCGCTGGTAACGGCCAGCCACCATTTGTGACGTCATGATAATGAATGAGCAAGCCCGGTATCTAGTGTAGCCCTGGTAGGAGTCATAAAGAACAACAGTTAACAGTTGCAGTTAGCTATAAAGCAAACAAACAAATCAGATTTCCAGCCACGTGACCACTTTACTCAACAAAATTCTCCAGTTAATGTGTGTTACCCTTAGTCTGAGTAATTTCCAGCTCTGAACGCTACGGGTAACTTGCAAAAAGTCACGTGATATCGCTCTCTGAACGCTTCGGGTTCCCATGTGTTACCCTATGTAACTCGGGGTTCGGTCATTGTGAATAAAAAAGAAGAAATAAAACGGATTAATATATTTTTTCTCATTAAAACTGAAAAAAAGAATTTATTTTCAATTTGAATAGATGGTGAAAGAAAAAAAAATAAAATCTTGATTGCAATAAAATTTTTGAAAAATAAAAACGTATTTTCACACATTCAAACTTCATGAATCAATTTATTCTAAAGAACAAAAATCGTCTGTCAACATATTTTCATTTAGAAATAAAGATTTTTTTCAGTTACAGATTAAATCAAGGAGGCAAATTTAAGCTCCTTGCATTTAGGTCTAGAATAATTGGTCCCTATTCACAAAAATTGAATTTAATGAAAAAGAATATACTATTTCCATTATCTTTGGAGGATGGCTATTAAAACGTTTCACAAGGCGTTAAAAGTAAAATGGTTTACCAGGTAAACTTGACATATGTTTTTACCCAATTCGCCGATTTCCACGATTTTATTTGGCCCACCTTTTTTCATTGGTTGCAGTTTCCTTTTCGTGATTATTTGTCACAAAATTTCACTTTTTTAAAACTTAGTTATGTCAAGGTCTCTATAACATAGAAATACTGTATTGTCTCCTATGGAATATGATAAAGAGTTAGTTAATTATTTACGTTTATAATTATCGGGAATGAAATATTTTACTTAATTAATGCATTTATTCTTCTTTTAATGATACGTGAACGAAGTCACGAGTAACAGCTAGTATTTTTATAAACCAATTTCAGATTAACTCGCTATAATTTAAAATCTGAAAGTGACGTCATTTTGTCAGTTGTGATTTTTTTCGCATATTACGAAGATTACTATAAGTGCTTTAAACGACATAGTACATATATTTAAATGTGTTTGGAGAAAAATAAATAAGTTACCTCCTAATTTTACAAAGGCAAATTGTTTCCACTGGTTTGTTAATATTAAAGTAAATTTTCTAAGAAATAAAAACATATTTTTGCGCATTCAAACTTCATGATTCAGTTTATTCAACATAATCAAAAATCGTCTGTCAAATATTGACATTTAGCAATCATTACATCGTAACTTTTTTCAGCTTGAGCCTCAACCAAGGAGGCATATTTAAATTCCTTGGATGTAGGTGGACAGTAGATGTCTTATTAATAAAAATTGAATTTACAGAAAACAATACGGTATTTTCCATTATTTTTTTTTCAAAAATGGGTGTTAAAACAAATGGAATTAAAAGTAAAATCGCTTATCGGGAAAAAAAATTTCAATGCATTTTTTAAAATACAAAACATTTATTTTAATTAAAAAAAAAATATATTTTTTTTTATACGTTCGACAACGTGGCGACATTTTCATTTCACCAGCTTCGAAATTATTATCCAATTCTTAAGAGAACACTATATTTTTGAAAAATAATGTTTTGCATCAAAAATCACATAATTTCAAAACGCAATTTTAGCAAATTCTGTTTAAATTACATTGTAAATATCATTTCGGAGTTAAATTTAGTATTTACGAATATTGTTTAAAATTTTTCTATGAGTACAGTAGTATTGGATTTCTTTAATCGCTTTCATGTTTTAAATACAAATGAGCATGTGACGTCACTTACTCAAGTAAAGTCGTTTTTCTCAATTAACTGTAGGCGAAAAGTAACAATTCTTGCGGAGTTAGTAATTCATAATTTATTATTTCCTACACATAATATAATGTATTTTAACTATTTGAAAATTACGAGAAACTTGGCGAAACTTCAAGCAGTTTAGCTCAACATTTTCTCTACATTAAGTTGACAAACGTGCACATTATCTATAAATATAAATACATATTTGTACATGATTAATGAAGTGAAAGAATTTGTTTTAACTAGACACGTATTGGTTCAGAGGAAAATCTACCCCGGTGAAAGTGTCGTCATATTTTAAATCATGTGCCGGTTTTCATTCACAAAATATTAGTATTTTATCTGGAGGCACAGTAGTGCCTCCGCCAAGTCGAGAGAGGACAGCCGTAAGCATACTTTTCTGGAAGCAACTCAGGGCACTTTTGACCCCCCCCCCCCATATCTCCGCGCTGGAGTATCCCAAAAATTTTAAACTTCAATTATAGAGAGTATTTGGCCCACAGGACCAAAATTTAAAATTACAACTTTCTGTCTTTTCTAGTTCAGGCGATATATGAACTCAAACATTCGATTTTTTGTCACTTCTTACTCACTCGTTCACGCGTCATCAAAAAGATTGGGTAGATCCCGTAGCCCCAGAAACTTGACATTTGGAAAAAAGGTAGTGTTTAGGATACAAAGAAAGGAAAAATTATAAAATCCAGAAAATTCGAAAAAAAAAAAAACATTCGAAAATTCAACAAATTCCATCAAAATTGAAAATTGAAAATAATACGATCTTGTAGTCTTGGAAACTTAAGATTTGGTGTGAAGGTATTGTTTAACATCCAGAAAAAGAAAACATCAAAAACACCAAAAAAATCGAAAGCAAAATTGAAAAAATCGAAGAAATTGAAAAAAACCGAAAATTTGAAGACAATCCGATTTTGTTGCGCTAGAAAATTCAAATTAGGAATAAAGGTAGTATTTAGGATACAGAAAAAGGAAAATTAAAAAAATCCAGAAAATTCGAAAAAAAAATAAAAAAATTCGAAAAAAATTGAAAAAATGAAAATAATTTGATACGATAACGCTCGTATTTATAAATTAATTTGGATGAAACTAATTGTGTGTATTAAGCTCACCAATGCCTCGACCGAGTTCGTTGGCCAGCTTGGTCCGCCATCTTGTTTCAAGATGGCGGCCACGGAAAATTTTAAAACTAAAATAAATATACAAAAAAGTTAAAAAAATCAAGTTTATTTTTTAATTAGGTGTTAGGACTTGATACAAGGATTCCAGAGCATTTTTTGTTTTACCTCTATCTTAAAAATTGGCTGAGATAGAGCAGTTTGAAATTCTAGGGTGGCTGACATTTTGAAACAAAACAGCACATTACAAAAAACCAACGATAAATTTATGGTCAATAATGGTCAAGCAGGTGCAATCCCGAATGAATACTCCGTGTTATTATAACTGTAACTTTGACTTCGAAATTTTGATACGTTGCATTTTCTATTTGTTGATATTTTTGAACTATGATTTACGCTAAGTGAAATGTTGTTGTTGAAGAGGGATTTTCCATGTAAATCCGAAACGTCCAATTTTAATATGTTTTTAATGTTTTATGAAAGTGTATTGTAATGTCTGTAATTTTAATGATTTTAATAAAAATTTATAAGTTTTAGTGAACGCGATTTCTCGCAAATTATTTTCTTTCATTGTTGTAATCATTTTCCCAATCATACGCATAAAACTATATATTCATATCCATTAGCGCCAAATTCTCGCCAAACTTGGCGACAATTGGCGAAATCTCGCCAAATTTGGCGACAAAAATAAGTCTTCATAAATGAAGCCAACTTGGCTATAGCTCAATAATTTGGCGAATTTCTTATTCAAATTCAGTGTAAACGAATCTTTTGTAAACGGTTTCTTTGCATTTTAACTTGCTGTTTTCGAGTAACATTAGCTAAAATTTTAAAACGAAGATATAGGAAAGCTACCTTTTCCTGCCGGTACAGGCCGGAGGACTTTTTTATGAGTTGTCGGATGCAATCTATGTTTTGCATTAAATAAAGTAAAACATTGAAAAACAAATCCCACAGGATGGGGATAGTTCGTTTTAGATAGATTTTAAGATAATTGTTCTATTAGCTAGTACACCTTCCGTTATTGTTTTGTGTTATTTTCCCCGGATTATGCTTTTCTTTTCTTTTGTTTACGAATTTTGTAATAGAAAAGTTCCGCTATAGACTGGTTACGTTATAGACCTTTTTTTTTTATAGACAGGTTCATTTTCTTTCACAGGCTTTACTCTATTTAATTTATATATGAAATATTTGTTGTTAAAAGATGTTGGTCGCACAAAAATTTTCACATCTCTCCCTCCCGACATTACTGGTTGGTTATGACTTGATAATAAGTTAAGTTTCTAAATAAAATCATGGTGATTCTAAGATTCTCTTGATTTATCTCTAAATTGAACATAAACGATCCTAAGAAAACGGATCAATGAATTACTATATTGGCATGAGGAAATTTAGTTGCAGAAAAATGGAGCATATAGCTAACATTAAGTCTAATAGGAAAACCACAGCCTTGGCAAGATTGTATTAACAAGAAACCATCCAAATACATTTTTATGAAAGTAATATAATTTTCCCCTCGAATCTATACAAACCATGTATTATAAGAAAAACCGGTACTTCTCTATTATCCCGTCGACCACTTTTCATAACAAAAAACATCGCCAAACTGTAAGATTAAACAAACGCCAAAAATGCAGTCCCATTTACTTGATGTCAGAAGCATTACACGTGTTTGTTATGTCATCAAGTGGTTTTTAATTCGACATTTGCGTGTATTTTTCATTATGTTTTACTGATTTATTAGTTATTTCCTTAATTAAAATAACAATTGTGTCCTTAAGTTCTTACATTATATTTATTTATTTATTTTGATACTATAATGGCAAAGTTCTCCCGTTTATTTGGCGTTACAGTTTGGCGATAGCTTTTTGTTATGAAAAGTGGTCGACGGAATAATAGAGAAGTACCGAAAAACCGTAGAGTTTGTAACACGTAAAAATACAATGTGTAAACGATAAACATAATTTAATTTATGAAAATTGTGGCTCGATGTACTCCATGGTTACAAATATGGAAATAAACATCCAAGTACAAATAAACATCCAAGTACAAATAAAAAATAACGTGCGTAGTTTTAATCAGTATGTGAAAAATTAAATGATATCGTTTCAAATAATAACTTCATTAGACCGTGCAATTATATAATATTCTTATTTGTTTTGATTATGACAAAATATGTCAATAATCTAAATAACGAAGTACGTTGATTAGTGACAGTAAGTTGAAACGATGTGTAACGAAGAAAACGTTGACAAAAAGATGGACACAAATATACAAACTGAAATGTTATATTTTAATAAGGGCGAATATAGTCCTCATCGAGTAATTCCGATACCTGGAGATGGTTCTTGTTTGTTTCATTGTATATCTTTTTCTGTTTTTAATAACATAGCCTCGTCGTATGATATCAGGCGAGCTATTGCGGAGTATGTGGTTGCGAATTGGGATCAGCTGCAAGTATACACTTATGATAAGCACGGAGAAACTTACCCCACTACTGAACTGTACTCGAAAGCTATGCTGAGTACATCAACGTATGGATCAGTCTCAGAACTCATGGCAGCCTCCAAACTTTATCCGTATACATTCGAGGTCTATGAATATGGCCATCTGAGGGGATCTTTTAGTGATAGTAGTGAAAACCCAGTGAAACGTTTACGTTTCTCTGGTAGCTTCTTAGCAGGCCACTATGATGTTCTCCTCCCTCTTCTCAAGGCTTCTCAAGAATCTAATAGTCCTCCAAACGATTATTCATCACATAAAGAAAATAGCTACTCAAAAAATGTTGGAAGGCATATTAACATCAAAAGAGGAAGGCCTAAAATCTCCAAAGAATCACGTTCTCAACAGCTCAAAGAAGCTGCAGCTCGCTATCGTAAAAACCATCATGCAAAACAAAAAGACATATTAAAACGCTATCGTGATTCACACCTTGAAGTGAATCGGGAAGCCGTAGCTCGCTACAGTGCTTCGCATTCTGAAGTGAATCGGGAAGTCGTTGCGGGCTATGGTTCTTTGGATGCTGAAATCAATCGGGAAGCAGTTGCGCGTTATACTGCTTCACAAGCTGACGTAAACCTCGGAGCTCTCCAACGGAAAAGGTCTAGAATTAAACTGCAGTTTAAAATAAATACTTTAGAAAAAATTACCAGAGATCTAACTAAAAAAACGGGAGATAGACTGGAAGCAGACAAACTAATAAAATGGGCTCTTCACAATAGACAGTTGACATTGGAGAACTTCGGCAGAACAGCTGATAAATTTAAACAAAAACTAATATCCTCACTAGAAAAATTAAATTAATGCTCGGTGCGATCCAAGGGTTCACCACTGCTTGGCGCGTTTTCAAAAAATTGCCAAATTTGTGCGTTTCTGCCTGTTGTCTCCCGGAGTGGCAACCTCCAGAAGACAACAGGCAAAAGCGTGCAAATTGAAATGGCGATAATCAAAATAAAGCAAAAATACATATTTTAAAACATTTAAAAGCAAAATAATGTCAAAATAACGTTTTTAAAAACACAGATTTTTTGTTTAAAAAAAAAAATCCACTTTTTGGAATGGCTAGGTAAGAATTAAACTCACCTGCTTTTGTGCGGAGTGTTCCGAAAACCACGCAAATTGAAATCGCGAGAATCAAAATAAAAGCAAAAATAATTAATCGAAACCTTTAAACAGCAAAATAACATCAAAATACATTTATGAAAAATAAAAGAGAACCAATGATCTCGACCTAATCCTTACTCAAGCCACCATTTAGCGCTTTTAAAAAATGATGCCACATTGGCGATTTCTAAATTGTTTACTTACATTTATCGTATTGTAACCCACAATAAGCAAGTGGTAAAATGTTGCCATTCTTAATTTTTAAATAGTTACACATAGGAAAAGTAATGGATTTAGCAATAAAAAGGTCCCTGAAAAATAGATTGCATTTATACGAGAGTAAAATTTTATTCGTTCAAAACAATTTGGACAAAAGACATAATTTAAATACAGAATTATTAAATTAAACCCTACAGAGTTGATTTTTTTAGATACTGCATTTATGAGTGAAATAAAATATTTTATTTGACAAATTTAATAAGATACATATAAAAAAGACAATACGAGCAGTAAAAAACAACGTTTTCATCGATATTACATAAAAGTTAACGATTAATGTGAAGTTGAAAAAACGAAAATACACGAAATTCCTTAATGCCGCAATCACTGTACCGCACGTATGATCGCTTCGCGAACATGAAACAAAAAAAAAAAACATCACTGGATACAGCAACCTCGTCGTATCGGAATCCCACGAAATACACGAAATTCGTTAATGCCGCGATCACTGTACCGCACGTATGATCGCTTCGCGAACATGAAACCGAAAAATAACATCACTGGATACAGCAACCTCGTCATATCGGAATCCCACGAAATACACGAAATTCGTTAATGCCGCGATCACTGTACCGCACGTATGTTCACTTCGCGAACACGAAACCGAAAAGAAAACATCACTGAATACAGCAACCTCGTCGTATCGGAATCTCACGAAATACACGAAATTCGTTAATGCCGCGATCACTGTACGGCACGTATGATCGCTTCGCGAACATGAAACCGAAAAAAACATCACTGGATACGGCAACCTCGTCGTGTCGGAATCCCAAGAAAAACACGAAATTCGTTAATGCCGCGATCACTGTACCGTACGTATGATCGCTTCGCGAACATGAAACCGAAAAAAAACATCACTGCATGCAGCAACCTCGTGGTATCGGAATCCCAAAAAATACATGAAATTCGTTAATGTCGCGATCATTGTACCGCACGTATGATCGCTTGCGAACATGAAACCGAAAAATAAACATCTCTGGATGCAGCAACCTCGTTGTATAGAGATCACAAAAAATACACGAAATTTGTAAATGCGGCGATCACTATACCGCATGTATGATCGCTTCGCGAACATGAGACTTCCATGAAAACTGCAATCAATTAATTCACACTGTTCTAAAGTAACAAGAGTAGCCACTCACATACATAAATTAAAAAAAAAAAATCAAGATTTAAATAAAGAAGCAGATGATGAATATCATGACATAACCATTTAATGACATAAATGTTATTTAACTGTATTAAAAAAAAAACATGTTTTAAATGACTAATAAATCATTAAATATCATTAAAATACAAATAAAAGTCGAATAATCATTTGATGACGTAACAAATACGTCATACGTAACAAACGCGTCATCACAAAAAATATCATTGCTCAGCCTTTCCAACAATAAAAGAGCTACATCTGGCTAACTATCGACGATTTGGCACGATTGAGAAATGATGAGGGTTGCAAGAGTCAGTCCGCTATCGCGCGCGCTAGCACGCCAATACAAACGGACGCCAAGCAGGGGTGAACTCTTGGATTCACCCTAATGCTCCTCAGACAGTAGCATACACAACAAATTCGAAGCATTTCTAGGTAAAGCGGAGCATCGAAGTAATCAGGAACCTTTTTATGCACATAAAGTTTTTGAAGCTAAAGATTGGGCAATTGAAGTCGACGCTACTGGCAAAGCTTTCTTTGGGGACATTAAAAAAAGTCTAAGGCTTTAGTCTGGCCTTGTTTCGATATATTGTGCGCACTAGATGATAACATCATTGTAAAATTAAAAAACATTTTCGAAAATTTGGAGAGTAAAACCTTACATCAGCTTTACTTGATAGTTGAAACTGGAGAGCTGTCTACATTTATCTCTTATATAAAAACCGTAAAATCACACTTTCCGCGATTAAGAACAATTGTAAGAGAGATGTATCAAATACAGAGCGATTGTCAGTTATTGAAGAATATAGATAAGTCGTTAGAAAATGCAGATGTGGACAAATTAAAAGATTATGGAAAACAACAAGCAGTTGCATGTGTAACTATACTAAGTGAAGAATTATATGAAGTCGTAGAAGATTCGATTATACAAAAACATAAATTAGCTTTCAGAGCATTGTCAAGAAAATGTTTAGATACTCCTAAATGGGACTGTATGTCATGCTTTAAACTATGTTACTCAAGGGATGTTTCCTCTATAAAACGTTTAAGAAAACCTATAGACACTAGCATTTGGAGGAATCTTCTTGACTATTATAATAGAAAGGAAATAACTCATAGCCCGCAAATTTGTCATTCATGTTTACTAAAGATACGAGCTAATCAAATGCCATCAATATGTATCCTTAATGACTTATACGTGAGCGCTAATCCACCGCAAATAAGTGAGTTAAACGATTATGAGAAGCTCTTGATTCAGCGTGCTAAAGCCTTTCAAGTGGTAATGTCGATGAATCCTGTCGCAAAGAAACATCTTCCCAACCAACAACTGGTAAAGAAAGTAAAGGGAAGAACTTTCCACCTACCCTTGCCACTTGAAGAAACGATAAAAAAGCTTCCTCGTCCAGAAGATCCTCTTAATAAAAACACAGAACTCTACATTATGGTACGTGGTATTCCAACGAAATCCAAAATAGTATGGGAAGACATTGTAGACGTCAATAAGATTTATGAAGCATTGACATACCTCAAAAATGTGAATATACATTATTCTCACATACAACTGCCCCAATCTTCACATCAATTAATCAACCATTTATACGAAAATGTTCAGCATATTGTAGACAGCACAGATTTGCAGGAAGATGATTATGTTAATGTGGAGGAAAGTGCACTATTGACTCAAATAACTCCCGAAAAAGAAAATGATTACGAACAATACACCATCTACCCTTTGCGTGAGAGAAGACAAAATGCTCCAGTATCGGAACTCTACCAATTACTCAAGGTAAACGCTCCACCAATTGACGCTAGAGATAAAGATCTTGATGTGAAGTGCTTTCCTTACCTTTATGTAGAAGGAAAATATGGTCAGTTTCATACTAGACCACAAAAGTTAACTTCTAGTGATTTTATTAAAACCAAATTAATGTCGAAATATTCTCAATTTCGCTTAAATCAACAATATTTATTTTTCTTATTAAATGATGCTAATATACGCCAAATTAGTTCTGGTACTTTTTATAAAATGAATTGCGTAAATCAAAAGGAAAAAATTACAGCTGAACAATATTTTCAGATGCTTAATAAAGATGAATTGGAAGGCGATTTGACTGCAATATTTGGTAGATTGCGAAACACGGAGAAATTTTGGAAAAAACCGAAAAATGACGTCAATTGCATGACACAAAATTATGGTCTGGCAACGTGGTTCCTTACCATGAGTCCTTCGGAGTGGATGTGGAGTGATTTAGGGGAATATATTAGGGAAGTCAATGGTCCTGAAATGGCTAACAAAAATATTAGTGAATTGGTGGCTCTTGATCCTGTATCTACTTCTCGATTCATAGATAATAAGTTTAAAGCAACATTAGACTTCATTACATCTTCTGATGAACCACTTGGTAAAATCAATCATTACTTTTGGAGACGGGAATACCAATCTCGAGGCGCTCAACATTTTCATTTGATGCTGTGGGTTAAGGATGCCCCTATTCTTAACGAGTCATCACATGAGGAAGTAGCGTCTTTTATATCAAAGTATGTCACGTGCAGCATACCAAATAAGAATATTTCACCTACTCTTCAACAGCGGGTTGTGTCTTACCAAACTCACAAACACAACAGTTACTGTATGCGAAAAAAGAAGACAAAAAAAGGTTTTGTGTCAGTTTGTCGGTTTGGATTCCCACGACCAGTTACTGAAGCACTTACCATTCGAGATATTGTTGAATCAATAGCTGGAAGAAAAACATTATCATCTAATAACCGACTGTACAATATTATACGCAAAAAAGAATGGGTTATGATAAACGATTACAATCCTGCAATATTGCTTGCATGGAATGGTAACATAGATATCCAGTATGTGGGAGAAAAAACAACTATCTTGAATTATTACATAACGAAATACACAACAAAAAGCGAAAAGACACACGCTACCAATATGTTTAATGATATACATTCTACCAAGAGCTTAAGGAGTCGCCTATATAACATCAGTCTCAGGATGTTGTCACACCGGGAGTGTGGAGCTTTGGAAGCAAGTGATACTTTGCTTGGAATTTCTCTGTATGGGACTGATCCTCGAACAACAATAAGGTGGCTTGACGTAAATATTTTTCGTAACCGCAGAGTGAAATCTAAAGTAGATATGATGATGCTTGAATCCAATTCTACTGATATTTATTGTGAGTCATGGATTGATGATCATTATCCTAATAGGCCGAAAGCTTTGGAAAATATCAACTTGTACAATTTCTCAAAAAAATATGATATAGTTAAATCACGACCGGTTTCTACAAAAGTCTAATATTATGTGTTAGAGGACTGTAAGAAGTATCTGAAAAGAAGAGACCGACAATATCTCATAAACCATTATTTATATGACGTTCAGCAAGTGCCTGAAAAGTACTTCTTTTCGTTACTTCTTTTGTTCAAACCATGGCGATCATTAGAAGATCTAAAAATGGGCTATGCAACTTATACTGAAGCTTTTACTTCAATAAAACATGAAATAAAGGAAGGTATAACTTATGGTAATTTACGAACAGAATTACGCTACAATTTACAAAAAGCATTTGAAATGGTGGAGGCAAAAGTAACTGAAATTAATGAAGAGAGAGATAATGTATATGAGGATGAGGGCCCTGATAACCCTTTACAATTTGAAGCCTTAGAAGCTGTGAACGCTATGGACGATTTCCAAAAGATTAATGTTGTAGAGTGTGAACAGCCTGATTTAGATCTCCAAGAGATGTTAGGCAAACTCAATAATCATCAAAAGATAGTGTTTGACATGGTTACAGAAAAAATGAGTAATAGTTGCACTGAGATCTTACGTTGTTTTATAAGTGGCACTGCTGGTACTGGAAAGAGCTTCTTAATTAAAACTTTGAAAGTCTGGGTCCAAACTCACTTAAATAAGAAAGTGGCCATCACTGCTCCAACAGGAATAGTAGCGTTCAATGTGGACGGATTGACAATTCACAGACTTCTACAATTACCCATGGAACGTAAACAAACTCCAAAGTATAAACCACTCTCAGATGAGGTACTTCAAGTTCTGAGATCAGATTTAAAAGACGTGATGTTGTTCATTATAGACGAAGTATCGATGATTTCGAATGTCACTTTGATATACATCCATTTACGTCTGTCTGAGATATTTGATACCAGTGATGAACAAGATGGGTGGTTCGGCAAAAAACATATTCTAGTCTTCGGAGACCTATTACAACTTCCTCCTGTTAGAGAAAAATCTCCTTTCGAAAAGTTAACTAATGCTGAAGTTAATAAGCTGATAGGCTCACTTAGTATGCCAAATCTGTGGGCTGAGCTGTTTACTTATGATGAGCTTACCCAAAACATGAGGCAACACCACGATTCCATATTTTCTGAAATTCTGAAAAGGATTAGAGTTGGAAAAACGACACAAATGGATCGGGATGTATTGTCTAGCCGATTGATTCCTCTGCATTCTAAGTCAAACGAAAGGAGATTGCTAGAAATATCACAATATCTCTCTGAACTACCCAAAGATACAGTTTGTTTACTGCCAACAAAAAATATGTGCCAGAAATTAAACACTGCCATGTTAAAAGCCATTCCTCAACTAGAAATAAAACTTACAGCTGTAGATATTTTAGATTGTCCCAAGTATCTTTCGAAAAGGGCACGTGAATGTATAAAACAGAATGAGGATGACGCTTCCATGACAGCAGGTTTAGAAGAGACAATAGTGATAAAAGTAGGAGCAAGAGTGATGTTGAGAAGGAACATTGATGTGAGCTTGGGATTAGTAAATGGTTCCATCGGTGTTGTGCAAGGCGTAAAAATAGATCCGGATGATAAGAAGAAAGTTAAGAATGTAATAATAAAATTCAGCAACGGACTTATTCATGAACTCGCTCCAGTCAAAACTAAATTTGAAATAATTAATAGAGCATATGTTCATCGCGAACAATACCCAATATGTTTGTCGTATGCTATAACTATACATAAAAGTCAAGGACTTAGTTTGAATAGCGCACTTATAGACATAGGCTCTTCGGTATTTTCGTGTGGTCAAGCTTACGTAGCACTATCAAGAGTAACAAGTCTGGGCGGACTGCACCTAATTAATATTGATTATAGTTGTGTCAAACCTCAAGAGTCCGCCATAACTGAGTATAATCGACTCAGATGCACATACCGTCCAGATTTGCCAGCTATCATTCCTGCAAATCCACCGAGAAGGACAAATAGGGATAGGGAGTGGGCTTATCGAAAATCAGTGAATGATGTCCAAAGAGAACACGAAGCCAAGAAAAGGAGGACTACATACAAAAAGAGGTGAAATATCATATCAAAAACATATTATGTAAAAAATTTACCATGTCTCACGACTCTTTAACAGTAAAAAGTTCTGATATCATGTAAAGCCAAGTTTAGCTCTATTATTAATTCTGACATTTTCACTCACAAATCACTTCTAGTCTCTACATCCTTAGTTAGTGGTTATTTTGTGACTTGGAAATTACGCAGCACGAGAATGTGACAGCAGTATATAATTGGCTTTATTCAAATAATCCCTTCCCATCCCATAACCTAGTAAGGTTTAATAATTTCCCTGTACTACGTAATTGCCAATTCACAAAATAATCATTAACTAAAGATTTCCAAAAACCTGAAACTTCGTTTATCTAGAGTACGTTTAAAACGGGACAAATTTTCAAATTTCACGTTTTCATCTTTTCCAGTTCAAAAAATATATGAACTCAAATTTTCCATTTTTTGACTCTCACTCACTCACTCACCGAACATCAGAACAATAAGGTACATTCCGTAACCCTGGAAAATTAAAATTTAGAAAATCTGGAGGCACGGTAGTGGTCTCCGCCAAGTCGAGAAAGCACAGCCGTAGACATCCTTTTCTGGAAGCAACTCGAGGCACTTTTGATCCCCCCATATCTTTGCACTGGAGTTTACCCAAAATATGAAACTTCGTTTATCTAGAGTATCTGGCACATAGGACCAAAATTTAAAATTTCACTTTTCTGTTTTTTCTAGTTCAGACGATATATGAACTCAAAGTTTCGATTTTTTCCCACTTACTCATTCACTCACCCGTCATCAAAAAGATAAGATACATCCTGCAGCCCAAGAAACTTAGAATTTGGTATAAAGGTAGTGTTCAGGATAGAAAGAAAGAAAAAATTAAAAAATTTCCAAAATTCTAACAATATTAAAAATTGAAAATAATTTGATCTCGTAGTCTTAGAAACTTGAAATTTGGTGTGAAGGTAGAGTTTAGGATTCAAAAACAAAAATAATAAAAAACAGAATAAAATTCGAATATAAAATCAAAAAATCAAAAAAAAAATCGAAACAAATTGAAAATTTGAAAATAAATCGATTTTGTAGCGCTAGAAACTTGAAATTTGGAATAAAGGTAGTATTTAGGATATAAAATAAAAAATAATTAAAAAATGCGGAAATTCGAAAAAAAAATTAAAACAAAAAAACTTGAAAAAAAAAAGTTTGATTTGTTGGAATTTTCGGAAATTTTTAAGATTCCATTTCTTTCTATCCTAAACTGTACTTTTATGCCAAATATCAAGCATTTAGGTCTGCGAGTAATACCTCAGATCGTTAACACCTTACCTGGAAGCAACTGAGAGTACTCTTGACTCACCCCCCACCATAACTTACTGCTTGCTTAGGAACTTAAAACTTCTTTTTATCTAGAGGACTTTGCAAACGGAACTAAAGCTCCAAATTTTTGGTACCTCCAAATAATATAGACAAGTCTTGGCGAAAATCAGTGGATGATGTCCAGTAAGAGTCCAAAGTCAAGAAAAGGAGGATTGCTTACAAAAAGAAGTGAAATCGCACCAAAAACATCACCTGTAAAAAATGCAGCCAAGTCTCGTGACCCTTTTACCGTAAAAAGTTCTGAGATCGTGTAAAGCCAAATTTAACTCTCTTATTAAATCTGAAATTTTCATTCACAAATCCCTCCTAGTCTCTAGATATTTAGTTAAAGATTATTTTGTGACTTGGCAATTACGCAGCACAGGGAAGTTATTATACTTCAATATGGGTGTTATGGGATGGGATGGGATTATTTTATTAAACTTATTATGAATACGAGGAAAAAAGGCATAAAGGAAAGATGTCTTGTGTGGATGTCTTTCTAAAAGGGATTGTTAGGCACGTATTCACGTTACATCAGAAGAAAACCACCCAAAACTCCGGACATCCAACTCAACATTAGAAGAGGTCTCGCACGAGGGTTTACAGTATTATATAAAATGAAGTCCACGTCACAAATACACATACGTTCAATGCTCATAAAACTGCTATTTTATACAATATTTTATTAATAAACTCGATTATTAAAATGTAAGAACCAGCCGTCCCATTCTCTTGCTGCGAATTAAGAAAAAATGAAACCTGGCTTGTATTTAGTTGAAAGAAAGTAAATAGATTTAGTTAGAAATATAATTTGAAATATATGGTAGAAAGCTGGGTTTCGACAGTGCTTGCCTAGGAACCTGAAATCTCTTTTTATCTACAGTACTTTGCAAACGAAACTAAAGCTTCAATTTTTTTATACCTGTAAATAATAGGGACAGAGTGTGGGCTTAGCGAAAATCAGTGGATGATCTCCAAAAAGAACCAAAAATCAAGAAAATGAGGATTACTTACAAAAAGAAGTGAAATCTCATCAAAAAGTCACCTGTAAAAAATGCAGCCAAGTCTCGTAACTCATTCACCGTAAAAAGTACTGAGATCGTATAAAGCCAAGTTTAACTATCTTATGAACTCTGAAATTTTCATTCACAAATCACTCCTAATCTCTACATCTTTAGTTAATTATTATTTTGTAACTTGGCAATTACGTAGCACGAGAATGTGATGTATATAGTTAGTCTTAATCAAATAATACTATAACATATTAAAGTGTAATAACTTCCCGTTGCGTATATAATTTGCCTTAATTAAATTATCCCATCATATCCCCATAACATAGTAAGGTGTAATAACTTCCCTGTGCTGCGTAATTGCCAAGTCACAAAATAATAATTAACTAAAGATGTAGAGACTAGGAGTGATTTGTGAATGAAAATTTCAGAGTTAATAAGATAGTTAAACTTGGCTTTATACGATCTCAGTATTTTTTACGGTGAATGAGTTACGAGACTTAGCTGCATTTTTTACAGGTGACTTTTTGATGAGATAGCAATTACACAAAGTAGCGTAATTTGCACAGAATGTATTGGTCACTAAAGTATGACCTTAGTATCCTTTTACCGTACAATTTTCCAGAATATTAAATTACTTTAAAATTACTTTAAAATCCATAAAACATCAGTAAATTGAGATACGCTTTTCAAACGAACAACATTGATTTTATTATTTTATTCGACCGCATAAAAATTGAATGTGCTACGTTTAGAAATAAATGTCTTTACTTTATAAAGATCAAATGGTACTTCTCTATTCCCGTCGACCACTTTTCCTAACAAAAAACTATTCCAAACTGTAACGCCAAATAAACGGGAGAACGTTGCCACTGGAATATCAAAATAAATAAATAAATAAAATATAAGAATTTAAGGTCACAATTGTTATTTTAATTAATGAAAAAAACTAATAAATCGGTAAAACATAATGAAAAATACACGCAAATGTCGAATTAAACACCACTTGATTACATGACAAACACGTATAATGCTTCTGACATCAAGTAAATTGGACTGCATTTTTGGCGTTTAATCTTACAGTTTGGCGATAGTTTTTTGTTATGAAAAGTGGTCGACGGGATAATAGAGAAGTACCGATCAAATAAGTTAATCTTTCGTAATTGGATTGGACACAGATTTAAAAATATACTTGCTTTAAAATTACTTTAAAATACATAAAAAATCAGTAAATTGAGATAAACTTTTCAAACTACATTTGAAAGTGCATATTTTTTCTAATTGATAGTTTAAAAAAAAATGAAATTATGCCATATTTAGTAGTTACAAATATGCAGTACAAGCAAAATTTAATGGTTAGGTCGTTGCTACCATCAATATGATGTCGATATTACTCACGGATATGTTTTAGTTTTATAATATAGATGGATGTCATATGAAAGCGAATTTCGCAAAATGTTACGACATTTGTTAATTTTTTTTTTCATTGTGAGGAAAATTGTATATTTTTATATTGTATGTGCAAAGAAAACACGCATTCTCATTTATAAAGCTGAGAAATTTTACTGTGGTTGAGTTAAAGTAACGTTTTTTTTTTCTAATTGTCTTTTTTATCGATTTATGTTTGAGTATTCACAAATCATATTGTCGTCATTGTTATTGTCGTGATACTGTATTTTAACTTATGTTAACCCGGGCAAAGCCGGGTGGTTCTGCTAGTTACGATATATAGAACATCAAAAATCTTTGATTTGGGTACCCCCTCACTGAGTGATCTCAAAATCTGCTGTCAAAAGCTCTTTACTGATTTCGGT
This sequence comes from Maratus michaelseni, assembly GCA_963931845.1. Taxonomy (NCBI): domain Eukaryota; kingdom Metazoa; phylum Arthropoda; class Arachnida; order Araneae; family Salticidae; genus Maratus; species Maratus michaelseni. The sequence goes on from OZ007587.1 coordinate 81,025,538, forward strand.
GTACTTTAGAAATTAGAAATTTGATACTTAGTGTTTTGAATGTAAATGAAGGAAAAATCAAATTTCAAGCTAATGTTTATTTTTTTTTATTACTTTGATGTGTAAGCAAAAAAGCCAAGTTTAACTGATTAAACAATTGAAATGAGATATTGCTATCAGTATTCAAAACAGATAAAAACATTTTTGTGAGAAAAAAAAAAAGTGGACAAGTTCTTTATGGGTTCTTCTCCCTCTCTTTCACAATAATAAAAAAAAAAAAATCTACATTAATGGTCAGCTTGGAGTGCAGTATTTAATAAGTAATTGAAAAAAAAAAAAAAGCTATGTTAAACAACTACCCAGGTTCGAACTTAGCAATTTTTTTTTTGTCAAGACAGATATAGTACAAGGAAAGTATTGTAATCAGGATAAAAACCCATTTATAAATATTTTAGTAATTTTTTTTTTTTTTTTTTTTTTTTTTTTTTTTTTTAAGTTTTGCGGTTCCTGAATCCGTTTTTACAATTTTTACAATTATTTCACATGTATGTGTGTATGTTGGATGTTATTTTACTTTTTCTGGTCTCCATGTATATTTTTTCGATGATGCTTATCTATGTATGTATGTATATATGAGTGAACATGGTAACATCTAAACTGTACTTTCGATTCAGCTCTCAATTCGGAAATATGTTATAGGCCAGGGCTGTTCAACCTTGCGCCCGCAATTCACCAGAAAATTCTTTTACAGGTTGCGCCAGGTTACCTTACGCCAGGTTGGACAGCCCTGTTATAGGCCTTTGTGGCAAGAACTGTATTCATTTTCGTACAAATCGGACGACGGGTTTGATATTTAAAAAAAAATTTGAATCATTTTGTAACGAGAGAAAACCAATAAGTATTTTCTTTTTTAACTCAATTATTCAGTTAAATATTTTTATTGTTCACACTTATCTTACGTTAATACAATAATCATGTTTCACCAAAACATGACTTAATTTAATAAAGCGTTTTTTTCTTTAAAAAAAAACAATAACAACAAAAATTATAGCGATTTTTATTAATATGATAAAAACGTATGGAAATTTTATTGCAGTTTATTGAGGACAAAAGTCAAAATATCTACATTGAAAACAACTTAAAATTCACATAAGTACGGCTATGTAAATTCAATTTCAATATTTATTTTAATTTACTGTGGTCTAATTCTCAGCTCAAGCGGAATGAAAATTCTTTGAAAATTACGTCATAATTTTAGAAAAATTTCCAGCTTTATAAATGAAAATGCAAGTTTTCATAAAAACATGAGGTCATTTTCACCAGTGGATATATTTCATCTTTGTAAAATTAGTACCTAAGTTTTTAATTTATTTATATATTATTATTCATTTAAACGTATAGTATTCTGAAAGGCGGGTGCAGTCGTTTCAGTTTTTTATTATTCTTAATATTGACTTTATAAAAACTTACTTAAACTTAAAGGGATCCGATGCACTAAAAATCTTGAAAATAGTACAGTTTTACTTTTTTAGCTTAAAAAATAATCTAGAATTTTTAGAATAAAACTACGCAAACTGCGTGTGCATAAAATAATTAGACGAAAAGGTGTAACATTTCTGTGTTATAGTGTCTGCAGTTATCTAAGGAGTTCTTAAAACTTTAAATTCATTTATCTCCGTTTGTATTTTTTCAAAATTCGTCGTATTTAAATTGATATATCTAAATTTCAATGAAATATAAAGTTATGAAACTTCGTACAATTATTTTTAGTTGCATATTGATTAAATTGCTTTCAGGATTTTTTTTTTTTTTTTTTTTTTTTTTTTTTTTTTTTTGAGAGAGAGAGAGAGAGAAAATTAAAAATACGATTCTCTTAGAAAAAAGTATTTTTTAAAATTGGCTTTAAAAGTACTAGTTTTTTTTTAAAAATAACTATATATTTTTTAAATCCCGAAGACAATATATATATCTATATATAATAGTATTCTGCGTACACTTTATACTTACCTATTTTTAAAAAATTGTAGATTTGGTCAGTTTTGTTGCTAGAACTTGCTTTTTGTAATTGTTAATATATTTAGATGTCCTGGTAGGTTATATTAGTTAATATAAGGTTTACACACACACACACACACACACATATATATATATATATATACATAATTAAAATGAAATAACTTGTGTGAAAATAAATGTAAAAATATAAAATAAAAGATAGATAGATTTATATTTATATAATGTAATATACATTTTGTAAAGTAACACACGCATACATATATATATATATATAAACATTTAAAAAAAAAAGAAATCGACTAAAAATTATTTTTAAATTAAAAAATATAATTTTGTGTCTATCTCAAGACCACCTCAAAGTGAAAGTTGTTACCTTCCAACAATGAAACGTAAAATGTACTACACATAACTCCAAGAACTGCATTCAAACTTTCTGTACTGTAAGTAATAATGACACCAGGAGAATAACACTAATTTCATTTCAAATAACAGAGTAAATGCCATTTAGTAATGCAAATTTCATTTGATGTCACGTTAGAGTTCGAAACTTCAGAAGTTAGTCTTATTTACTTAATGAAACCAGTGGATGATGAGTATAATATTGTCATTTGTGCAATGTGAAAATACTTTATCTGAACAATCTTCGGTTTTCTGTTATCAGGTAACATATCTAGCATGTTATCTGGTTGGTTGGTGGGTTAAATGGTGTATTCATCATAAATGGTGGGTTAAATGTTCCTTTAGGGACGTGCTTTACCATCGCGTTATCTAATACTAAAAGAAACGCAAAATAGAGTCTATCTAGAGCTACTAGTAGCCTTAAGTATAATGGTCAAAACATTCCCATTAACTTTTTTTTTCTTTATTTAAAAAAAAAAAAAAAAAAAAAAAAAAAAAAAAAAAAAAGAAACATACACAAGAAGGAAAAATCATGCATCAAGCATAGGTTATGTAACACTTTCTAGCACTTCTAAAATACTTTTACAAATCTTTATCGTTTAATAAGCTGAAAGATATGATGTCTAAGTAAACAATTTGGAAAACGCACTACACTGTTAAAAAATTTCGTTTATTGACAGGTTGTCTTCCGTGAATTTTGATCAGAAAGTTTCCGTTTTGTTAGAAAAATGGAATCTCTCCCGTATATCTGTTGCTACCCAGCTAGAAAAAGTTTGCAAAAAAAGTGCACAAAATCCGAAAGTATTTGGCACCTCTACTTATGCATAATAACTGCAAACTGAATTGTGCATAAAAAGTGCATAAACTGTATCCCTAAATTGTACACTTTTTAGACTTTTAAGATTACAGAGTTTCAAATACGGAATTATTAATGTAAAAATCTATCATCCAATGGGATTGCAGTATTTTTGATCGCCACATGCGCTTAAACTCCTTCGCGTCTGTATCGCTCCATTTATGGACTACAAAGACGGAACATTCCTCAAAAAACAGAAACATTAAGGCAACTCTGCTGCCAGTCCTTTTTCCGTAAATTGACGGATTTTTTTTTTTTACAGTATACTGTTAAAAATAAACTGAAATTCACGGGTATTTTTTCCTGAATTTCACAGGAAAAGTCTTTTTTCATGACAAAAGGGCATTTTCAGTTAAAAGCAGAAAATTTCCTCATATAAGAAAGCAGCCAACGGAGATATTCCGTTATCTGCTGCATGTTTATTTTCAATGTTTCAAAAACTGACATGTTGCTGCACAGAAAAACTAAAAATTCCATAAATTAAAATTTCAAGTTTATTTAAAACAACAACAAGAAAATAGGGCTTTCGAATTTAAACAAGAACGAAAAATCATGCGTCAAGCATAGATTATGTAGCACTTTCCAACGCTTCTAAAATAATTTTACAAATCATTACCGTTTAATAAGCTGAAAGATGACATCTAAGTAAACAATTTGGAAAACGCATAACATATTTAAAAACGTAATTTCAGGAATTTTCATTATATACAATAATCGGAAAAATATCCGAATACTTTTATGTAGCCCTGTATATGATCTATAGATTTGTATATATACATAGGATGCTAAATTTTAGTTTAGTTAGGAAACGCGTAGCACAGTTTAAATTCTCCTTCTGGAGTTTCTGTCAATAAACGGAAATGTGTTCACGAACTTTTGTGCTGCCCTGTATAGGATCTACAGAATTTATACACACCACGTAATAGACAAAAAGCTAGTTAAGATTAAAATCGCGTTCAGTAACTTAAAACGCACTTCCAGGAATTATTGTTAACAGACAGTAGAGAATTCTTTTGTGTGTCCCTGTAAATGAACGATGACTGCTATACACACACTATTCTGTAGTAAGCCTCTTTTAATGCACCTTAGTAATATATATAAACTTCAATGCGTTTAAAATAGTGGAACATTATTTAAATAAGCCGCAGACGATTTTTCTCCATAGACGTAATGTAACGGAATTATTTTGACTGTCCCTGTAAAGTAACTCTAAGTGCTATACACCTACTATTCCATATTAAGCTTCTTCTAATGCATCTTAGTGATCTATATAAATTTCAATGCGTTTACAATAGTGAAACATTTTTAAAATAAACCGCAAATGATTTTTCCCCATAGACCGCAATGTAACGGAATTCTTTTGAGTGTCCCTGTAAGAAAACTATAAGTGCTACACACTTCAGTTGAAATAGGGAACGTGCCATAGATAACGACAATAACATATAAAAATTGCAGAGCAATCCGAGCATATTTACGGGAGTTAGAGCACGGACAGACGGCCAGACGGCCATCCGGCCATCCGGCCAGACAAACCGAAGTCATAAGCCCTTTTCAACTAGGTTGGAAAGTGCTAAAAAGCAAAAATTAATTCTTTCCATTCTTTTAATATTATTTGCAATTCATTTTTTAAAGTTATAATAAAGTATTCGCACTTAAAATATATTCTAAACAAACAGATTAATATATATATATATAAAATAGCTAAATTAAGTGAAAAAAAAATCGATTCTATTTAAAAAAGCAACAAACTAAAATAATGCTTTCGAATTAAACTCATTCCTTTAAAATTATTCGCAATTTATTTTTTAAAGTTATAAAAAACACTCACACTGAAAATATATTCTAAACGAACACATTTAAAAAATACATAATAGTTGATTAAAAAACGATTTTCGCAAAAAAGCAAAAAACATTATCGAATTTAATTCAAAATATAATATTTATATTTTACATCTAACAATCAAATTAAGAATATATATAATTCATGTTTTTATCCTCTATTAATACTATAGTTTTCAACCATCATCTCATTATGAAATATCCCCGCAATTAACTTCAAAATTACCAGTTTTCTAAACCCCAAATTGTTTAAGTCCCAAGCTGCGATTTGAAGAAATCCTCTATCATCGTTTCCTACTCTTACTCTAGCAAGGACCCGCTGGTCTTACGGTAAAGCACTCGGCTCAAACCACTAACGTTCCCAGTTCGAATCTCAGGACGGGCAGAAAATGTTCTTGCATTATATCAAATTTTAAATACTCCCGTAATAATCAACAGATGGCAGCACAAATAGAGATAACATTTTTTAAAACCGAGTTTATTTATAACGGAAACTTACCGATTCTTCAAACGGAGTTTTCCCTTCCTTTATCTTTCAAAACGGAAAATGTACTAACGGAACGGAAAAAGTCTGGCAACTTTACTGCCAGTAGTTTTACCGTGAATTGACGGATTTATTTTTAACAGTGTACACATTTAAAAACCAAATTCAGTAATTACTAACACTCTTCGGAAAAATATCCGAATCCTTTTGTGAAGCCCTGTATATTTGTACATATACCTGCAAAGAATGTTAACTTTTAGTTCAGTTCAGAAACGCATAGCACAGTTTAAAATTTCCCTTGTGGAATTTCCGTCAATAAGCGGAAATGTACTCGAGATCTTTTGTGTTTAATATATATATATATATATATATATATATATATATATATATATATATATATATATATACTACATAATGCTAAAATTTAGTTCAATTAGAAAACTCATAACGCAGTTGAAAATTACCCTTCAACAATTTCCTTCACTAAACAGAAATTAATTCTTTTGTGCAATTCTATATATAATCTATAGAACTTATACCCAAATAGAATATTTAAAAAAAAAATAGTTACATTTAAAATCGCATATCTCAACTGAAAACGCACTTCCAGCAATTATCGCTCATAGACAGTACTGTAACCGAATTATTTTGTGTGGCCCTGTAAATGAACGATGAATGCTATGCACACAATATTCTACAGTAAGCCTCTTGTAATGCACCTTAGTGATATATATCATTCCCAATAGGTTTGGAATAGTAAAACATTCTTAAAATAAACCGCAAACGATTTGTCATCATAAGACCGTATAATGTAACGGATTTTTTTGAGTGTCCTTGTAAAGGAACTATAAATGCTATGCACATCATAATCATATTCTATAGTAAGCCTTATTGTAGAGCACCTCGATGATATATATATATATCAGTTTCAATACATTTAAAATAGTATAGCATCATTAAAATAAACGGGTAACGATTTTTCCCCATAGACCGTAATGTATCGGAATTCTTTTGAGTATGCCTGTAAAGGAACTGTAAGTGGTACACACTTCATTTTCAATACCGAACATGCCATAGTAAACCTCAATAACATATATCAATTGCATGACAATCCAAGTATATTTACGCGAGTTAGAGTACGGACAGACAGACAGACAAACCAAATTCATAAACACTTTTAAACTATGTTGGAAAGTGTTAAAAAGTATTTTTTATGGCTGTCTCACTGAAAGTGGTTCACCATATCACCCCTAACTGGAAAAAGAAATTCAAGATTTTCTGGTTTGAAGATTTTTTTATTACTTTATTAGTTAATTTTACTATTATCAATTCTATAAAATACAACGTTTTCTGTATTTTGCAATCCAATAAAAGTCTGTTAATTATTAATAGGAATTTTACTGATAAGGTAACGAATTTATAAAAATAATCTGTTATCATAAGTTGAAAAAAAAATACGTTGATTGTGTTTCCTATGTTTTGTCTCATATACTGTTGTAATCGTGATCAAATATATTTTTCATTTTTTCATGGCAACATGCATGTTGTTATCACCTACAAATCTTGATGTTATGAGGCTATTTCCTTATCTAGCTCCATTTGTACAAACTCAACATCAGCGCATTTTGTAGTAAGGAGGATGATGATGGACTAACAATGAACCCGACACTTTCCTATCAATAATTTTGTTAATCCTTCTCATTCACTTGCTAGGTAGGTATCGTTTTAAAATTCAGAATTTTCAAAATTCAAAGTTATTAAAACCCCACATCGGATAAAATACAAATTGGCAACTTGATTGGTGACACTTCTTGTACTTTTTTGTTACGATTCCGTACCTCAAAAGGTAAAAAACAGAACCGTTTTTAAAAATTTTCCAACATAGTTGAAAAGTAATTATGACTTCGGTTTATCTGTTCGTCTAACCGTGCTCTATCTCTCGTAAATAAACTTGGATTGCCCAGTAATTTTTATATGTTTTTGAAGTTTACTATAGCATGATCGCTATTGAAAATGAAGTGTGTAGCATTTATAGGTCATTTACGAGGACAATCAAAAGTATTCCGTTACATTAAGGACAATAGGAAAAAATAGTCTCAAATGCATTTTAATGATGTTACACCATTTCAGACATAATGAAATTGATATGCATTTATTAAGTGCACTAAAACATGCTTTCTGTAGAGCATTTATTATTCATTTACAGGGTCATACAAAAAAATTCTGTTAATGGTCTACGGGGAAAAAATGTTTGCAATGTATTTTAGTGATATTACGCTATTTCAAGCATATTTAACATTTATATGCGTTACTGAGGTACACTATAAGTTGCTTACTAAAAACTATGATGTGCATTGCATTTATCGCTCATTTACAGGGACACACAAAAGAATTCGGTTACAGTACTGTCTATGAGCGATAATTGGGGAAAGTTCATTTTCAACTTTGGTTTGCGTTTTAAAGTTTAATTACATTTTTCTATAATACGTGGTGTGTATAAATTCTGTTGATCATATACAGGGCTACACAAAAGAATTCATAAGTATTACTGACTGTAGAAGTGAATTGCTTAAGGGTAGTTTTTAATTGTGTTATGCATTCCTGCTCCTAGGAAACTAATAGAAATTGTGGAATATAAATGAATTCATTACACAGGGCTACGCAAAGAACTAGATACATTGCCATTTATGTAATTGTTGGGTTGTTTTGATAAGTGACAAATAACCAAAAGAATGATTTTTGTTGATTTTTGAAATGAAAACAATCTACAAAATTACCAATTAAAATTTTAAACAGAGAGATGCATTAAGGAAATACAAAACAAATAAATTTTGAATAACCAAAATTAATTAAGTAAAATGAAGTAAGTAGTTAAAAAGGTATCAACAAAATTCTCATTCATCACAGTATCTCATATACCCAACAAGTGGTTTGACGAATTGAAACATTGTTATGGTAACACAAATGAACCCATTAAAACTTTACAGGATAAATTTTGAGGAAAGAAAACATTAAAAAGGGACCTGCAATCCTTTCAAAATTCAAAAGGCACACAAAAAAGGAAGTAAATTAATTAAAATAAGGAAATAAATAATTAACAAAAGTAACAAAACATGGCCACAACAATGTACGAATTCGCCAAAACCATGGACGTGAGTGTATAGTGGTTGATATCATACCAAAATAATAAACAAAACAATTTTCTTTTCATAAGAAATTGGTATAATTTAATTATCTTAAATTTAGCTGAAAAAAATATTTAAGAGTTAATTACGACTGGTATTAAATTCCTTATGCTCACTTTCCTTTATTTTCTTTTACTAAGAGCAGGTTAAATTTGTTTTATTCATCATATCTTTTTATTTTTATAAAAACAAAGAAATTCTCAATACTTTGTAGAAGCAAACTAAAATCCTTAAAAATTAACTAGCAAAACTTATATAAAATAAAATGAAGAAAATATTAAATAAATGAAAAGCATTAAAAGTGTTAAAAAGAGGGGAGGGGGGGGTACAACTGTCTTAAGGACAGAAAATACAGAAAATTTAAAATAAATTAAAAAACCACCCTAACATAATTGCTGGAAGTGAGTTTTAAGTTGTGTTATGCGTTTTTTACCTGAATTAAATTTTAACTTAATATGTAGTGTGTACAAAAGTCTTTAGATAATACACAGGGCTATACAAAAGAATTCGAGTGCATTTCCATCTCTTGACAAAAATTGCTAAAATTGAATTTTCTTACTGAATAAAATTTTATCATGCTATGCTGATATATATAGATCATATTCAAGGGTTTACAAAATAATTCGACTACCTTTTTGACTATGGAAGGTAATTGCCAAAACTGGGTTTTAAATATGTTTTCTAATTGTTTATTTACATAACAGTTTTCTGGAAGTGTAGGAAAGAGCTTCATAATTTATGCTTGACGAATGATTTGTCGTTTTTTGTTTTCAAGGAACGGCTGAAGTTGGTGGTATTATGTTGAAATTAATATCAAACGAGCAGGGAAGACCGAGCTATGTTCGGTCAAAATTAACTTTGAGCTCAAATATCACGAAATATCTTTCAATTTGCGCCAAGTATTTGCTTTGCCATTGGTAATCTTGAAAGTCAATTTCCCACCCTAATGTCGCCATTATTTCTCCAAATTTGGCGAAATGATGACAACTTTCCGGCTTCGTTTACTGCCAACTACTCAACAACTTAAGAACTGCTGCATTCTTCATTTCCATTAAAACGCTTTACACATAGTGATACCAAACTGATCCACTAATTAAATTTTCTCGAACATGTGATCTAACCTAATGGTCTTCCTGTAATCCAAAACGGTAGGTAAAAAATTAATTCAAAATCGTTAGATTCGTTTTTTTAGATAAAATTAGCTTGACCCACAGTACACAAAATGACCCATTAATCGATTTTTTTTTTCGAAAATTTGACTTAGCCCAATGATCTTCTAGTTTCCGAAAACCGTAAGATACAAAATTCAATTAAATAGTTAGAGCAGTTTTTTATTAAAGACGTTTGACCCGCAAAAATGACTGACCAATCGAAATTTCTCGAACATGTGAGCTAGCCCAATAGTCTTCTCGATCCCGAAAACCGTAGGATACTAAATTTAGTTCAAATCGCCTGAGCCGTTTTTAAGATAAAAATAGCTTGACCCGTAATGACCCATAATCAAAATTATCCACTAATCGAATTTTCTCGAACATGTGACCAAGCCCAATTGTCTTCTCGTGTCCGAAACCCGTAGGATATAAAATTTAGTCAAAATAGTCTGAGCCATTTTTTAGATAAAATTAGCTTGACCCACAGTGACCCAAAAATGATCCACTAATCGAATTTTCTCGAGCATGGGACCCATACCAATGATTTTCTAGTACCTAAAAACCGTAAGATACAAAATTTAGTTCAAATAGTGTGAGCCGTTTTTAAGATAAAAATACCTTGACCCATAATGACCCATGACCAAAATGACACACTAATTGGTATTTCCTGAACATGTGACCTAGCCCAATAGTCTTCTCGTTCCCAAAAATTATAGGATACTTAATTTAGTTCAAATCGTCTGAGCTGTTTTTAAGATAAAAATAGCTTGACCCATAATGACTCATGACCAAAATGACCCACTAATCGAAATTTCTCGAATATGAACTAGCCCAATAGTCTTCTCGTTCCCGAAAACTGTAGGATACTAAATTTAGTTCAAATCCTCTGAGCCGTTTTTAAGACAAAAATAGCTTGACCCATAATGATTCCGACCAAAATGACCCACTAATCAAATTTTTCGAACGTGTGATCTAGCCAACAGCCTTCTCGTGCCTGAAAACGGTGCGATGTAAAATTTAGTCTAAATAGTCTGAGCCGTTTTTAGATAAGATTAGCTTGACCCACAGTGACCCAAAAATGACCCACTAATCACATTTTCTCGGACATGTCACATTAGCCCAATGATTTTCTCATGCTCGAAACTCGTAGGGTACAAAATTTAGTCAAAATCGTTGGAGCTGTTTTCTAGATATAATTAGCTTGACCCATAATAAACCAAAATTGACCCACTAATCGATCTTTCTTGAAGATGGGACTTAGCCCAATTCCTTTCTCGTAATCCAAAATGGTAGGATACAAAATTTAATCAAAATCGTTTGAGCTGTATTTTAGATAAAATTAGCTTGACCGTGAACGCATTGTGACCCAAAATGACCCACTAATCGAATTTTCTCGAACATGTGACCTAGCCCAATTGTCTTCTTGTGCCTCAAAACGGTAAGATACAAAATTTCGCCAAAATCTTTATAGTCATTTTTAAGATAAATTTGCATATATATATATATATATATTATATATATATATATACGAGCAGGGAAGACCGAGCTATGCTCGGTCAAAATTAAATTCGAGTTCAAATATCATGACCCATGACAAAAATGACCAACTAATTGAATTTTCTCGAACATGTGACTTAGCCCAACAGTCTTCCCGTGCCCGAAAACCATAGGATGCAAAATTTAGTGTAAATAGTCTGAGTCGTTTTTAAGATAAAATAGCTTGACCCATAATGACCCATGACCAAAATGACCCACTAATCTTTCTTGAAGATGGGACTTAGCCCAATTCCTTTCTCGTAATCCAAAATGGTAGGATACAAAATTTAATCAAAATCGTTTGAGCTGTATTTTAGATAAAATTAGCTTGACCGTGAACGCATTGTGACCCAAAATGACCCACTAATTGAAATTTCTCGAACATGTGACCTAGCCTAATAGTCTTCTTGTTCCCTAAACCTGTAGGATGCTAAATTTATTTCAAATTTTCTGAACCGTTTTTAAGATAAAATAGCTTGACCCATAATGACCCATGACCAAAATGACTTACTAATTGAGTTTTCTAGAACCTAGCCCAACAGTCTTCTAGTGTCCAAAAACCATAGGATGCAAAATTGAGTCTAAATAGTCTGAGCCGTTTTTAAGATAAAATAGCTTGACCCATAATGACCCATGACTAAAATGACCCACTAATTGAATTTTCTGGAACATGTGACCTAGCCCAACAGTCTTCTCGTGCCCGAAAACCATAGGATGCAAAATTTAGTGTAAATAGTCTGAGCCGCTTTTTAGATAACTTAGCTTGGCCCACAATGACCCAGAAATGACCCACTAATCGAATTTTCTCGGACATGTGACCTAGCCCAATGATTTTCTCGTGCCCGAAACTCGTAGGATACAAAATTTAATCAAAATCGTTAGAGCCGTTTTTTAGATAAAATTAATTTGACCCGCGTTGACCCCAAAATGACCCACTAATCGAAAGTTCTCGAACATGTGACCCAGCCCAATAGTCTTCTCGTGGCCGAAAATGGTGGGATACAAAATTTTGTCAAAATCGTTTGAACCGTTTTTAGATACAATTAGCCATGACCCAAAATGACCCACTAATGGAATTTTCTCGAACATGTGACCTAGCCCAATGGTTTTCTGGTGCCCCAAAACGGTAGGATACAAAATTTCTTCAAAATCGTTAGAGCCGTTTTTAAGATAAAATTTGCATATATATATATAACAACACACACAAGATTTGCTCGTATTAGAATATATGATATATAGGGCTTGGAATTGTCACAAAATTTTGGCTTTAAGCTTGTGACAATTACAGAAAACAATCATTCTTTGCTTATAATGTGGTTTCCCAGCCCTTGAAAAAGTAAATTACATTATAAGCTTACATTTGTGTTTTTTTACTTATGTTTCACTTTTTGAATAAATACTTCATTTGTTAGGACTATGTTTTAAAATGTGTAATTTGACATAGCTATTTGGGATAATAATTTCATTGCATTTGGTCAGTTACTTCTGTTTCAATGGTTAATTTTTGAAATAAGTTTATATATATATATACACACACACGCACACACACAATAAATGCAGATAGCGTATTCGAATAAGAAAAGACCATTCGTATGAGGCAAGCAGAATCTCATTCACAAATGCATTTCAGTTTATACATTTCTAGAAAACAGAACTGACTTCCAATAAATTTTGATTTTTGCCTTGGTAAGTCCAAAGTATAGCGGCCGCAGCAAGTCCAAATTTCATGTTATGTGCTAAGCTAACTTATTAAATCAATATTTTCAAAGAATATGTTTGTTTTTTAGTTATATTCAAATGCTTTGTCCTTTAATCGCACACACTCCTTTTAGTTTCACCATATTTAAAAATCTTTCTTTGTAGAATTTGAATAATAAAGAAGGTGTAGACATCAATTTAAATTCTTACTAAAATTTAGCATGAGAAAACACCGTGTTCAACGATGTGTAGTTATTGTTGCCGAGATTTATATAATACATCAATCTTTCCTTGGAAGTAAGTTTCCATCATCAATGGTTTAGGTCATAATTAAGCCAACATGTATTTTTAATTACCCAGTATATATTACTTTAAAAGAGCGGAGCCCCCCGCCTAAAAAAGGTCAAGTCTTAGGAGATGTCTCCCCCTCCCACACCCCCTTAAGAAGGCCAAGCCTAGGGGACCGGGAGGTAGTTGATACGTCTCTGTTAATATGTTGGGTAATTGTCAAAATATTAAAATTCTGAGGCTCAGGTGCACCAGGAGAGTGTTTGGACTACCTAAATCTAAATTTTCAGGCTTCTATAGGTGGGCTAGATTTTCCCAGCCATCGCAGACAGACAAACAAACAAACAAACACACACACAGAGCGAAACTTTATTTTATTAGTATAAATTATATTTGTTTTACGTTTTAAATGGAGTAGTACGCACATTTTACTGTTGAATATTCAAATAATTTTTAATTAATAGTTTTCCTCTTTACGTGTAATAATCGTGAACTGTTTATTGTGTGTATTCTGACTTTTTCTAGTAAGGGTACATAAAAATTGCTCACTAATTCAACTATGTAGCGATTCAGCGATTTCAGCGAGTAATTTAAGCACTTTTAAATAGACGAAATATTTACAAAAAGGATAAATGAGTCATCAAAAATGAGTTTCCCTAGACTAGCATAGAAGAACAAAAAAGAGTAATTGATTAGATTGCAAATTCACTATGAGTTAAAATGGACTTCCGTAAAAATACTAATTGATTCAGCAGAAGTTCACCTGAAATTGGATTAGACTTCTGAAAATACAATACATTTTCCGGTAGTATTGTTTCTAACAACGTCATGTATTAATCTTTATTCTGGCATACGTTTGGGATAATTTGAAGATACAGAAGTTTCTTGACCGTAACTCGAGTGCATAGTGTCCGATTCAATTTGATTATGGATGGTTGAAGAACAGAAGAAGAACTGTTCAAAATCGAAATATGACAAGCTCATTCTCTGTTGCAGAAAAAAAAAAAGTTTTCATTAGTATCTGTTTTACTGTTTTCTAAATTTTCTAAATTGATCATTATCATAGAGAGGTAAAAGAAGTTTAACTAACTAAATTTTCTTTATCTTTGATGATTAAAAAAAAAAAGTAAAATGTGTTCTTCTTAAAGAATTAAAAACTAAGAGGAAAGGGTACTGGGAATTTTTCGTCAGGGGATCTGTCCTCTGAACGTCCCTTGCGCTGCCGAAGAAACATCTTGGAGATTTTTATTGCTATGCCAAAGTAATTCGTATGACTTACATTGGGTTATTCACTAGACAGCTCTTAAATTGATTTGATACAGTAATTCAACTTTTAAAGGAAAACTTCTAAAGGAAAACTTTTAAAGGACAAATTATGTATGATGTGAAAAGAAAAAGAAAAGAGCATGTTTAGTTCCCTTTTTTACGCTAATTTATTTAAAAATTATCTCAAACGGGGATTTTATGGGGCAGAGCTTCCCTGACAAAATTAGAAGTGTTTTAATTCTCATTTTAAAAAAATCTGGTAGAAGCTTACTTTTGTATTTTTAACATTTCATATTTATTATATTTCTGTATTATATGTTATGTTTAAAAAAATTCTTGCGCTTGGAGGAATTTTTTGGAAAGAAGACCAAAGGAAGACCTTTTTGGAAAACCAAAAAAAAAAAAAATAATAATAATAAGTTTAAACTATTTCATATTTATATTCTCCATTTAAAAAAATGAGAACTAAGTTGCGGCCTACTGAAACATCTGTTCTAACATCTTGACCCTCCCTGGGTTTCGTTCTGGCCGTGCTCATGTTTATCAGTTAGAAAATTTTTTGCTCTTTCGCCGACAGAGAAGAATTCAGTATCACGTATACAGGAAAACACTGACGCTGATTTAATATACTTTAAAAAACAAATTATTCTAAAAACCTTGACATTGATATTTAATTAATGGACTTCGAAATGAAGTTTTTTGAGAAACCACGCGAGTTCTTGAAAAACTTTTTTTCATCCAGACAAAGGAGGCTTTTAAGCAGTACGCATCGCCTTCATCCAAAGTGACTAATTTGGTATTTAAATGCACTTATAAATTATTTGTTCATTTATACTTGATTATTTATCGCCTTTTGGATATGTCACGCGCTGCCGAAGAAATAAATGTCTTGGAGATTTTAATTGCTATGCCAAGTATGACTTACATGGGATATTC
The DNA here is from genome assembly GCA_963931845.1 of Maratus michaelseni. Lineage (NCBI taxonomy): Eukaryota > Metazoa > Arthropoda > Arachnida > Araneae > Salticidae > Maratus > Maratus michaelseni. The sequence goes on from OZ007587.1 coordinate 81,041,171, forward strand.
GCTAGACAGCTCTTAAATTTATTTGATACAGTAGTTGAACTTTTAAAGGAAAACTTTTCAAGGACAAATTATATATGATGTGAATAGAAAAAGAAATGAATATAAAGAATCATTCAACTTTATATCATTAATATTTTTCAATGGTTCAAGTTCAGGCAAAGAGGTCAAGCTTGTTTGCGTTTGAGATAAATTATTAATTTTGCTCTCCAGTACACTAATATAAAACAATTGCAAATGTCTGTACAAAATCCATCAAAACTTGTAAGTTGTATCCAAGTGCTGAGAGTTTCCATGTTGAAAGATGAATTAACAAATTACACTGCAAATTTGCAGTGTAGATTAGTTATAAGAAAATGAATCTCGACCTGGGCTGTCTTCATGCAGTCAGCCTCATGCAGTCGTTAGTCAGCCGGGTCAGGGTAGTCTGACAAGGAAGGTCTTCATAAGCGCATACTCAGAAAATATTGAAAAAACAAAACAAAACAGAATATGCTTCTCATGAGGATATAATGCTGTGGAACTTCGATAGAACATCCGTAAAAAAATTATGAAAATTTCGTGTTTTTGGCAATTTTTCGCTGGTTGGCGACAAACACATACACAAAAGAAGAAAAAAAATGCTTTTAGGATAAATACTCTTTTAGGAGAAACTTTTTCTACTCTTCATACTGAACTAGTTTAAGTAAGATAAACGTAAATAAATACACTTTTATAACTATGGTTTTGCCATGCACATTTATATGTATATATAAAGTAAATATAACGATCGTATTCTACACTGCAAAAAATAATTGTTGATTTTACAGTATAAAACTGATGCGCGGTAGCGTATTACTGCTTGCACGGCAGCGTATTACTGCTTATTTGACTGTTTAATACTGTTAATTTTACGGTATAATACTGGCAGCTGGGGTGCCAGTTTTATACTGTAAAATCAACAATTATTTTTTGCAGTGTACGGTTTGGAACAAAATTCAAGTTGATTAACAATGCTTCAAAATAAAAATTAAGGTCCGATTCTGAGCACCCTTAATTGGACTTCGATGTTGTTAGTGCCCGAGACAACAAGAGAAAAGTATTGTTGCCATGGGGACAACGACTTATTCAATATCGAAATGTATAATGAGAGCGTTCTTAATCGGGCAGTTACTGTTAAAAGACACTTAAAAACTTATCAAGCCGGTGAAACCATGTAAAACTAAATAACTTAGCAACACGCAACTTGTATGTATATTATGTAAACTGATAGAAAAAATAATAAACTATTTAATCGTGTAAGTTTAAATTCATAAAGTACTGGGGCATTTAAACACTCGTTGAACCAGGAATTTTCAAATGCATTAAAATTGCTTGTATTTGGCGAGGAAAAAGTGTTGCTCACCAAATCGTGTCTTTTTGGACCAAATACTCGAACTTATTATTATTATTTTTATACTTTTTTACACATTTTCTACTGGAATTTCGCAGCTAAATTTGACTGATCCTTTATTACGTACGTGAGTAGTGTCATTAGCATTTTTTTCCCCAAAATACTCTGAGTGTGCGCTTTAAGGAGACCTTCCTCTAGCAACTTCTTCAGCCCCCTATAGATTTCATAATTTTTCAATACTTATTGCCGAAACGTTAGTTGATGCTCACTGTAGAAACATCAAGAGTTTTTGTATTCTGTTAGTCTGCCTATTTGTTTGTTCCGCCATAACGGCCACAAGAAGCATCCGATTAGCTTGTAATTAAGTAGGTATGTTGGTGAGGAATCATCTGTATAGCTTTTGGGAGAAATTGTATGCATTTGTTCGAGAAATATAAAACATTTTATTTTCTCATTGTTTAAAAAATTTAAAATGCGTTTCTTTTTATCTCCCTCTTTCATTTAATAGTTACCTAGCAACTGTATTTCAAAGCGTATCAAAACAAGTGGGTAAGTGTGATCGAAGATCGCACAAAGTGTTGCGTTTAATATTCCTTTCAAAACACTTTATTCCTTAATTAATAAATCCAAATTATTAATTTATAATTATCCTTATCATTTATCAATAACAGCATAGATGGCAGCATCATTAAATTTAATAATAAAATACTAACAAGAGGAAGCTATTTTAAATTCAAATTAAAAATATTCAAGAACTTCTTTTCAGATATTTTTAACAGTGTATAGTTGTATATCTGAAAAGCATATTTAATTATATAATTTAATTTTAGTTAAAAAATAACGAAATCCGTAAAATGGTAAAAAAATACGAAAGTTCTTTTAATTAAATCCATCGGACAATGAAATGTGAAAATCGAAAATTTCAACTTCCCTCGTCCAGAATAGAACTCTGAACCTTTGGGTTAGGAGGAAAACCTCTGAACCATCTAAAAGACTGAAATTAAGATTCTGTTTTAAGATCTTAGAAAATTGCAGAAATGGTTGGATGTCATTAAATTAATTCATTTATTTAATATAATACAAGACTTTTTCAAAATTTCATGATTTATCGTGTGACAGGAGGTATTCAGCTATAAGTCTGAAAAATTTCAAGTCTCTAACTTATACAGTTTCAGAGTACGAACTCTGTTACTGACAAACAGACAGAGGAATGAGGCGAGTAGATTTTCGTCAGATGAATGAAACCATAAAATGAAAAATCAGATAAATCGCACTATTTTGACCAAATATTTTACTAGGAAAATTACTTATTTTCGTGTGATTTTAGTATGCTTTTTCTATTGAAGTAAATGAGGATTTATTTAGATAAAAACTCTCCTTTAACTACTATAAAAGGATCACCAAAACATGCTTTTTCAAAATTAAAATTATAAAAACGTTAAACAGTAAATTGGATATAAGTCTCGTAAGAGGAGTTTACGTTTGTATAAGTATATTTGTTTCACGAGATTTTATTCAACTTATGCAATAGATGCTGATGTTTCGTGGTTGAACAGTAAGTATTTTTTAAAGGATAGGAAGGAGGTGACTAATCTAATAAAATCACAGTAATAAACGCATCCATACATATACTCGAATTCTGAAATAGCACAATTCCTGGAATTGAAGAACATAAATTAAAGCGACAACGGCGAGGGGGGGGGGATGTTCAGAACCCTCTGAAGAAATGTACTTTTCATTCTGAAAAACTTACAATAATAAGCAGTTCATCAGAATATCATTGCATAAAATCTTATTTAATGTGACACTTCTAAAATTTCTGGAGGCTTCGAGAAATCTTATAAATATATATATAGAACTTAAAAAAATAAAATGCTGATTGTAGGATATTAAACATTATGCAAATTAAGATTAATAAACAATTAGTGAGATTAATAAACAATGACTTGTAGAACTGACGTTGAGGCCCCTAATCTTCAGACTTGCTAGCATAATCTACACTGCATTTAAAATATAACATTAAAGTACAAGGGGAAGACAAGCTGTGAATTTGACTCACCAAGAAAAAAAAATTAATCTTCTCTGACTTTGCCGACCTGTTATGGCGCTGCAGGGGCTTAAGCCAGACTTATTTTGTAGGCCCTCCTTTACTTTATTTTCATTTACTTTCTATTTTTTATTAAGGCAAATGGTGTTCAATAGTTTGTTTTCTAGTTTACATACGCAACTGAGTATTTCTAATAATGCTTCTGTAGATATTTCGAGCTTATGGATTACCTTTTGGCCTACTGGGACTGATTACATCCGAAAAAGAGGCGACGCGAATTATCTTTCTTGTACAAGAAAAACCCTGAAAGCCGTGCAGTCACCCCGCTCAAATCATCCAGGCATTGAACCGGCGAACGTCAGCCCAAGCTCCTCATTTTGTGGCTTGCATGCTAACGACAGGGCGGAATGGGTAACGTGTTGCATTCAATCATTTAATGAAAGCATGTGTGGTTTCATATGAATACAGATCTTGGAAACATGCCATCTATAACTTCTGATTTACACATTCTGATTTAAAATTTTCTGGGAGGGAGAGGGGGAAGCGTGTATTATACACGAATTGAGAAAAAGAAGGAAATTTATCGTAAATGTCTTTTTATTATAAAGGTTTATTTATTTTTAATTAAATCATAACTCAAAATTTATACATAGATGGCGCCATATGTGTTGCTTAATAAATTATTCCTAATGTATCATAAAAAATTGGGAATATATTTCCCCAAATATATATTTCATGTTTCTAATATAAAATAAATAGAATTTTGTTGTACTTATATCTTTTTGTCTAAGAATAACTCTTCAGGTTTATGTCAATGCTGATTTTTTTTTTTTTTTAGTCTTATTGCTTTTTTAATATTGTTTGAAATATTCAAATTCAACATAACATCAATCAGAATTAATTGCATAACCGTTTCAATGTATTTCATATTTTATTATTTTCAACTGCAGATAATTTTTACTCTTTTTGAAATGTTTTTTTTACACACAGGCATGTGAAATTTAGCATTACTCTTTTAATATTTTTATTGATTATTTTGTTATTTATATTTATTGTATCAAACTCAAACCTCTCTTGAATAATTTTAATGATGTAAGAACCACTTACTTGTTGATAAAAAGCTAAATTATAGACTTTATAAAACTAATTTGACTAACAGAATTTTAATTATAGAATTAGTACTGAAAAAATAAATATTATTTAATTTCTCTTTTAAGTTAATGGAATTTGATCAATTTAAAAAATGTCATGTGACCTGTATTATGTATTTATTTTTTTATACATTTTTTCAAACAATTTAGTAATGAAACTGTGTGATTTGACCATTTTTTTAAAGAAAATTTCTGTAAATTTCTGTAGTTTCAATTAAATCTTGTTCTGCCTTCTGCCTCCATAGGTAATTTTTACCAGTTTCATGACTAGTGAAAAACAAACAGTTATCCCGATTTATATTAACACAACAAATTAATTTTAATGACAAAAGCAATTTTTCTTTTGTCTTTATGCTTTTATCACATTTTCTGTTTTAGAATAACCTTCTTTGGGGAAAAATCAATAAATGTTTGTGTAGAAAGATTAAAAGCTTTGCTAACTAGTAACGTATACTAAAGGTAGATGGCAGCACCAAAGATATTTCGTATTCGTTTTCCAATAAAGAGAGTATTTTTACTTTCGGTTTTATCCTTTTAACATTCATGGTTTCACTTTTTATTTGTGTGCCGAAAACAATGGGATGTCATGATTAGCTTGTGTCACTTTGAAAGGAAAATTTTCGAAATGCACTTAGGGAAAAAAATGAAACAAATTGAGTTGGGGAGTGTTGGTTGTATTTTAAATGTGAATATTTACTTTTATTTAAAACATTTTTTTTCATATTTTTCTGATTTAAAAAAACTATTACAACTTCATTATCCGTTTTTTTTTTTTTTTTTTTTTTTTTTTACAATGTATTTACAGCGATTGACAAAATAAAAGAAATAATAATTAAGTAATTAAATTTTTTTAAAAAAGTTAAAGAAAGAAAGAAAATGGATATGGATTTGTATAATAAAAGAGTTAAACTAAAATAAAATAATTAAAGATTTCTAAAATGTTTTTTGGTGCAAAGGCAATGTCAATTTTGAATTAACTCTTTTTCAATAAATATTTTTTTTCCCAAATACTTCCTTCAATGTAAAATACTTTTGTTTACTTTTTAATTATTATTTTCATAAAAGCAATTTTTTGTATCCTAAATAGAAATTGTCTTTTTTTTTCTTTTTTTCCAATGTAAAAGAAAAACGAAGGGAGATATTGGTTTACTGTTGATTAAAAAATTAAATACGTTGAAGTCATAACATATTTTATTTATTTATTTTTCAAAAAAAAGTTTCGAATTTGAGTGAAATTCCTCAAGTAAAGTTCTATGAATGTTGGTTTCTCGTGCAGATAGGCTTTTACTCCCCCCCTCCTCTCTCCCAGTTGTGTATTAACAAGGTTTTATATATCATCTATTAACCCTTTAACGTTCATTGGTTTCCCTAGGAAACCACAAAACTTTAATTACGAAATTCCACAATGACAGCAGAATTTTAATAGAAATGTTTTCTATATATTATATAAGTGAAATATCGCTTTTTTTATACATGAAAATAAATTTGTTCATAATTTCCGGTGTCAATCTTTTATTTCAACATTATAGCAATTGAAATGCTTTATCCATTAAAGGGTTAAGATTTATTTTCTGAGAAAGAAGGTCGGATCCGATGACCGGTAAAAAATTTAATCCATCTGTCCTAGGTGTTTTTAAAGCATAGTCTCTGTAAATTTTTGGTGTGAAATGTCTACGTGTAATTATGTATACATTTGTGTGTTGTGCGTGTTGTCCAAAATAAATGTGATGTGAAGTTATCAGTAAATCCTTACTGCGTCCAAATTTGTGCATTACAAAGTGATTTAAAATATATGTGTAGTTTAAGAATAAAGTAAAAAAAAGGAAGATGCGCTTTCATGGTTTTGTTTAAATTCGGGATCGCAATAACGTTAAAGAAGAAGATGCAGAAAAGAAAGGAAAAGAAAAGCAGGTCAATGAAAAAAAAAAAAAAAAAAAAAAAGAGAGAGAGAGAATAATTATGTTATCTGTGGATATTGCTATTACTTTTAGAATATGTTCATATTACCATCGCTTGCAAATTTTTGAGATAAATACTGTTAAGCAAAAGAATACTATTAGACTTTAATTTGGTTTATCTCTAACAAAAAATGAAAGTAACAAAAACCTGTTCGAAGGTCACTTTATTGAACCACTTTATTAACACTATATTGATCGCGTTATTGATCCTTTATTTTGCCTTGCCTGGAAAAACTTAAAACATTTTTGACAATTACATTGGCATAAATACTAATAATTAAAGCATTGGATTAATTGTTTTAATTATTAATTTTTATGGCATCATAACAAATTCCAATTCCACTTATTTACAATCTTTCTCATTCCAAATCATAGTACAAAATTATGAGTATGAAATGTCTTTTATTTATCCTGTAAGGTATCGATGATTAATCCTTATCTCTTAAAATAAATCGCAAACAGGTCATTCGTTGTGCTTGATCGTGAGAAATTTAAAAGTTTAATTCGACTGACAGTTATTTTTATTGAGATTAGGGGCAAAATAGCAGCATACGTGATCCGAAAGAAAAAACGTTTCAGATGTCTCAAGACGTTCTGTTAATCCTTTTTACAGCTTCTTGAAAACCCATTAATGATCCGATCAGCTTTTATTTCGCTCTATCTGCAAGAAAATGACCTCTTTTGAAAAGAACGAATGACTTTCAGTTCCCAGAATTCATTCTTCACGTAAATGTGCACTTTACATTGATTATTATTTTTTTTTTTCAAAAAGACTCAATGAATCGTCTTTTCTAACTAAATAAAACTAGCATGTTGTGGCTCTCACAAAAATTTTTGCTACATCATTTTAATGAACATGGTGTTTGTAAATTGCCTTTATAAAAATAAATAAGGATGAAAAAGGTGAAAAATCATGCGTTAAGCATAGATTATGAAACACTCTCCAACACATTCAGATCACTGAAACAAAACTTTATAGATTGTGATAACGTGGACCAATGTATATATAATCAATACACTCCATTCTCGTTTTAAACGAAAAACTTTATTGTATATTAACAAATTAAAAAGAACAAAAATAAAAATGAAAAGATGATGAGTATATCCATGATTGTATAAATACAGTTTCAGACACTAACATTCTGACATCCGCTCAGAGAATCTCATTCTCCAACTTGCTTCAGCGTTCACCTCCGTATATCGTATCTCGTCAGCATACCGTTGGCATCTGTCGATATCTGTTTGGTGACCGTCTTCTCTCTGGAAACTCGTCTTTCTTATATAGGGAACAAAAAACCCTATAATCTCTTATGATTGACACCCCCTTTAATCCCTTACTTACCAAGTCTGAATTTTCATTTCATAGGGGCTTGGTTCTTTGTATCAAAGGAATTGCTGATACAATTTCCCCCCCCCCCACTCATTTAGAGAGTATTGCCATCAATACAACTCATACATTCCAGCATGGCTTACTTCACGATGACAATGAAATTCTTCACTCTATAGGATTATCTTCCCAGAAAGAGGCCAATCTATAAGACTATTTGCATTCTTAGGCGATTATCTTGTTTCTACAAGTCGATCATGTTAACCTGTCACAACTCCCCCATATTATTATCTTCTCAGAATGGGGACAATTCATAAGTCCCCTTCCATTCACATAGAGAACTACCTTAATCTTCAATTGAGTGTGCAATTGAAATTTCAACTTGCCACAGATTAATAAGGTGAAAGATGATATCTAAATAAACAATTTGGAAAACGCATAACATAATTGGAAACCCAATTTCAGTTAATTACCATTCATAATTGGAAATAGGGCTTTACAAATTTGAAAAAATCTGGCAGTTAGCAAAAAATTCTAGTCGCCAGTAAAAAGTATTTACTCCGTCATTGATTTTCAAAAAGCACAAAATTTTTTATGAAGTAAATTAGAAAAATTAATAACAAGCATAGTTTAGAATTGTAAGTTACATAGTTTACAATACTACATTATTTAGAAAGATAATATAAACTAAGTATTTTCTAATAAAACTTATCAAAATTATATATCTCTGAAAAAAATATACCGTAAAAGCTGAATTAACCGGCATGCTCGGGAAATGCTGTTTGCCAAATGCTTTAAATGTCCGGATAGTTGAAAATCTAAATACACAAATCTACAAAATATGTATCTGATGATGGGGACACCGATGAAATAGTGAAGCAGTGAAATAATTTTTTGCCTATTTTCCTGTCGAAGTCAGTCAAATAATTCAGATTTTTTATTTTAAAATTTGCATTTGACGAACTTGTTTTTGCGAAATTAATCGAAAAAAATTAAAAATATTTTTTGTTTGAGTACGATTTCTAAGTTTATTTCTTAATATTTTGTAATTTTTTAACATGTATAATGTGGCATCTTATAAGAATTACGAAGAGAGAGAAAAATGCCATTTGTGCTCATTTCTTAGGTAAGTTTTGTACAAAGCCATAAAACTTTGTCGACAGATGAAAAAACTTGGTCGCCAGTGACGACCTGGCGACCGCATTTGTCAAGCCCTGATCGGAAACATATCCGAATTTTTTGTGCAGCAATTTTTTGTATATATGTTACCGTGAAAGACCGAAATTGGAGAATGTCGACTTTCAACGGTGAATGTCAACAAACACCAAATACGTCGGTGAAAGATCCAATATTTCATTACATTCTTGTGCATTCGGACCCTCACCGGTGTATGTCGACAATCACAGATATGCTCTGGTGGAGGTCGAAAAGAGAGGATCTTGAATCTCTTTCTCCCTTGCGGTAGCTAGAGCTCCTATAATACAGGCTGAATCATACCGCCATTTAATGACCCAGCGGACCAAAAACCAAGCTAAAACCGGTTAGCTTACCGTACTAGTTGGACGGCGAGTGACAGTAACGAGGACGGCGAACACCTGCTCAGGCAGTTTCCTAATGCTGAGCTAGGTCACAATATGGCGGTTATTTTGGGCAACAGAATGGATATGCGTCAGCTCCCTTTATAGGAGCCTTAGCGGTAGCTAGCGTGAAGGTGTGACGTCACGATCCGTACATTCAGGCCCGGAGAGAAAGTGTTACTGACCTGCGCGCGCAGTGCGATCATCGAGAAGGCCCTGAGCCGACAAAGAGGCGACTGGCTGTTTCCCGCCAAATCCTTTGTTCTGGTGGAGTCAATCAGCTTTGTCAGTCTTATGCAAGGTTTGATGGTGAGAGCAACGTTTTCTTAATTTTTTTTTCCGATACCCTAATTTATACAGAATGGATACTGCAGTGAATCGTGATCTTTTTCTTGAAAAGTTAAATGCATTAATTGCGGGTAAACGAGAAGACAGTTGTTTTTATTTTTCTCAAGAAAAGTACTCTAAAATACTTTCTGAAGTGGTTTCTGCTAAACCTAAGTGCAACACACCTTTGGATTACAGACGATTAAAACGTTTTGACGTTTTAAAAATTAATGATGAAGAGAAGTTAATTGTACCATTAAAACCAGGAGAAACGAATATACAGTATTATGTTACCAATGAGGAATTGTTCAGTATACTATATGAAACTCACACCAGAATATGCCACGGAGGAAGAACACGTATGCTTAAAGAGTTGCAAAATAAATACAAAAATATTACATATTGTTCCGTACATTAGCTCAGGTAATCTCGTTGGACTGTATTTCGTTAAGAAAACTAAGATGATCATTTCGTACTCAATAAAAAGTGGAGTTAAAACTTAACTAATTACATTTATTTACAAGGAGAACAAAATTGACTGGCAGTGGTTGGTACACTGCGCTTACGTCTCAAGCAAAAACATCACTACTGGCGGGAATGGAAATTCGCTCCGCGCATCATCCCGTCTTGAGCGCTCGGCAGCGCCCCCTGGATAACAAAATGTTCTACGGAGGAAACACTCCCCCGGGGATTGAAATGCAATTTCAATATACATTCACATATAAATTTGCAAAAATTATCATAAAAGAAAAAATTATAAGATATAACAACTTACATACACAATAATAATACAATCATAAATGCACTATAATTCAACATTACATACAGAAATAATATATACCTTAAAATTGCTTAAAGAAAGAAAAGAAATCTGTTACTGAACTGGTAATATACAGACATCTCTGACATTTCTCTTATAAATTCGTCCGTCTGGTAACCGTAAGTTTACGGTTCGTATTATATTGTCCCTTCCCTTAAAAATTTCAACTATCCTTCCAATCTGCCATTTGGTGGAAGGTAAATTTTCCTGCTTTATTAGTACTAAAGTTCCTTTCTGTACATCATCCTTTTTAAATTTCCATTTCCCCCTCTGCTGCAGATTATTTAAATAATCGCGCTTCCAAGTCTTCCAAATTTGTTGACTAAATTTGGTGATTCTCTGCCATTTTGCTAATCTATTTTCATTAATGTTATCTAAAGGTGGTTCGGAGATCGAACTGATAGGTCTACCGATTAAAAAATGAGAGGGTGTCAAGGTTTCAAAATTTTCGAAATCTGGGGACAGCGGGGTAAGGGGACGAGAGTTCAAAACTCCCTCAATTTCCGCTAGTATAGTAAGAAACTCTTTTAAGGTTAATTTTTGATCACCTATTACCCGTTTTAAATGAAACTTGAATGATTTTACAGCCGCCTCCCAGAGGCCACCAAAATTCGGGGATTTGGGGGGAATAAATTCCCATTTGACACCGTCATGGGTTAAAAAATTACACAATTCCTCATCTGGGAAACTAATCAGTTTATGCAATTTTTTCAACTCTATGTCAGCTCCGATGAACGTTTTTGCATTATCCGATAGGATTTTTGCACATTTTCCCCTTCTGCCAAAGAAACGTTTTAGACTAGCTATAAAAGCCTGAGTTGTGAGATCTGAAACAAAGTCCAGGTGTATTGCCTTGGTGCATAAACACACATACACTACGACATAAATTTTATTCAATACGCCCTTCCTTTGATTTTTAAATTTAATAGAAAATGGGCCACAGTAATCCAGACCTGTCACCGAAAATACAAAATTTGGTGTCACACGTTCCCCCGGAAGATCAGCCATCAATTGGGAGCTGACAACAGGTTTATTCTTGAAGCATGTCACACATTTGTGAACAATGCTTCGGCAATTATTTCTGCCATTAAGTGGCCAAAATTTTTGTCTTACATGGAAAAGCAACGCTTGTGGGCCTAAATGAAAGTATTTGAGATGGAAGTAATTTAAAATAATATCCGTTAACTTATGATTGGCAGGAAAAACAATTGGAAACTTTGAGTTAAGCGGCAAATCTGCATGTGCTAAATGGCCGCCAACTCTAATTAATCCATCCTCTCCTACAAATACGTTTAAGGAAGATAATCTACTTTTATTGTGAACAGGCTTACCTTTTTCGAGACATTTTAATTCTTCCCTAAATTCCCCCCTTTGTGCTGACCGAATTAGAAACGATTCGGCCTCTCGAACCTCGTCGAGGGATAGTGGTCCACTTCTTCTCTTCAATTTAGTTCGACAGTTGAAGGTGAATCTAAAAATAAAACTCATTATACGAATTAATTTTACAAAATTATTAGTACATGCAAAAATATGATTAATTAACGGTTTATCGTGAGAAATAGTTAATGTCACAAAATCATCATCAATAATGTTCACGGAGTCTCTTTTTAGTTCGTTTATATATATGTCCTTGTTAGGAATCACTAAAGTCTGGTCGTTGTTACACAGATCTAAGTCTTTCAAAAACTCTGGTCCAGTCCACCATTTGGAACTCTGAACGAGAAGGTCACACTTGACACCTCTTGTTAGCAAATCTGCAGGATTCTCGGACCCTGCACAGTGAAACCACCTGGATGGGTCTGTCAGAGCTTGGATTTCCTTTACACGGTTCGCCACAAATGACTTCCACCTGTTCGCAGAGCCTTTGATCCAGTACAAGACAATCTGCGAATCTGTCCACAAATACATAGACGATGGTCCCTTGCGATCTAGTACCGTTTTTACTTCACAAGTTAAGCGTGCAGCAAGTAATGCTGCTAGAAGTTCAAGTCTAGGAAGTGACACTTTTTTCAATGGTGCCACTCTGGATTTTGATGTAATCAAATTTAAGGAAGATTCACTTAGTGAATCAATTTGTAGATACACGGAAGCACCGTATGCTTTTGGGCTGGCATCGGCAAAGGTATGCAAAGTTAGGGTGTAACTGGAGTCATCGGGAAACTGAAAAATGTTCCTTTGAATTTTTAGATTTCTCAACTGGGGAAGTTCAGAACACCATTGTTCCCACGTCTTTGTAATATCGGAGGGCAGTTCTTCATCCCACGTTAAATTCCTACTCCACAGTTCTTGAAATAAACATTTAATTCGTATTGTATACGGAGAAATTAGACCCAGAGGGTCAAATATTCTACCTGCAACTTGTAATACAAAACGTTTTGTATTTTTTGCGTTACGCAAAAATTCGAGCAAATTATCAATATCTATCAAAAGTATGTCTTGCTTGGGTTGCCACGATATCCCCAAAACCTTATGTATTGTAGTATCCTCAAAAGGTTGTGGCATAGTACTAAATCCACGATTATCCCATATTTCCATTAACTGGTTGTTATTCGAAATCCGCTTCCGTAAATTCATGCTAGCTTCCTTCATTATTTTATGAGATTGTTCCGAAATGTTCACCGCATCTTCGACTGTGTCTGTCCCGGTTATTAAGTCGTCCACATAAATACAATTGTGGAGTACTTCTGTCGTTATTGGATATTCCGTTTCAAATTTGTTAAGATGATGCTTAATTGTAGCAGATAGCAAAAATGGGCTTGAGTTCAAGCCAAATGTTAGGCGTGAAAATCTGTAGACGATAACATTAAATGCGTCATTGTCGACAGGATTCTTATCTATAAACAAAAATCTAAGAACATCCCTGTCCTTGTCGTTTATGGCAATTTGTAGAAAAGCCTTCTCTATATCTGCTAGAAAGGCAATTTTGTTTAGTCTGAAAAAAATCAATAAGTGAAAAATATTAGGGTTTAAATTAGTTCCTGCGTCAAGACAGTCGTTCAAAGACAATTGTCCTGCTTCATGGGAACTTGCGTCAAAAACTATTCGACATTTAGTATAAACACTGTCTTCTCTAAATACTGTATGGTGCGGTAAGTAAAAAACTGGTTTATCTGAAGGGTTTTCTAAATTGGGTACACTTTCAATTATGTTCATCTCTAAATACTCATTCAAAATATTGCAATATTTTTCGTATAACTTTGTATCACGTTTCATTCTTTTTATAAGACCTGAGAGTCGCGCTTCGGCGGTTTTATAATTATTTTCTAAATGGTTCCAATCCCTTGTCCAAGGGAGACTGATTTCATATCTATTATTTTCAAAACGCACAGTTTCATGAAATTTTTCTAAAATTTTCTCGTTTTTAACACTGTTTGGGTCATCTTTAATTCCCAACGTCTCTAAGTCCCAAAAGGTTTTCAAATCTAATTCATCTTGATTTTCTATTAAATGGCACGTGAATTTACTTTCATTTCTATCTTGTATTGTTCCACCCGCGATCCATCCTAAATGAGAATTTTGTAAAATTATAGAAGTTTTAGGAATTTTTATTTGACCAGCTAATAACAATTCGTAATATACATCTGCTCCTAATAACATTTGAATTCGCTGAGGTTCAAAAAATCTTGGGTTCGCGTAGGTTAAATTCTGTGGTAAGTGCAGATTAGAAATGTCTACGGCGCTTGAAGGGGTTAAATCAGTGATTTTAGGAACCAAAAACATGTTGGATAATTTTTTAAAACTTCTATCCTTGTTGGAAATTTCTACATTTATTCTGCTTTTAATTTTACAGACAGAATCATTTAATCCACTAATTAATGACTTAACTTTATATTTTTGCAACCCTAACATATCTGCTACAGAAAACGTGGCCAATGAGACATTACTCGCAGTATCTAAAATCGCAATACAAGGAAAAAAAGAATCATTACTTCCCCTTAAATAAATCACAGCTGTCGAAATCAACCCATTATAACTGGAGCAAGACAAATTTTGATCATAATTGTTTTGACAGCTCAATGTTAACGCATTTGTGGTGGGTTCTATTGAATTAGAATTTACGTTATCTTCCGTTTTCAACAGCGGTTCATTTGCAATACAATTAACTTGCCTATTTTCATAAGCAGGTTTCGAAAAATTAGCTCCATGAAGAGAACTATGATGGTTGGAGTAACAAATCCTACACTTATTATGCAATTTATTACATCGATTAACAGCGTGAGATAACGATAAACAGTTATAACATAACTTCAACTTCCTTACTTGGTTCAATTTCTCTTGAACCGATAAATCTAAATACCTTTGACATCGAAATATCATATGAGGTTGTTTACATAATGCGCAATTAAATTTGTCATTCTGTAATACTAAACTTTTTTGTTTCTGAGTAATTTCATACCTAGGTTTCGCAACGGTGTTACTTTTTTGTAAGTTTTCGAGAGCTTGAGCCCTTTTCAGTAAAAAATCAATAAAAATATTCCATTCAGGCAAGTCGTTACAGTCAAGACTCATTTCAAATGCCTTTCTTGACTCATCATCGATTCTTTGTAACACAAAATACATTAAAATTGATTCTGATAAGTTATTATTTTCTAGTCCTAATTGTTTCAGAGCCCTCAAATGACTCAATAAATTATCTACCAGATTGCGTATTTCTTTCGCATTTTCAATTTTTATTTTGTTGTTACTCAATAACTCAGAAATATGAGAATTTACAATTAACCGTTTGTTTTCAAATCGTTTTTTTAAAGCTTCGAATAAGGAAGCATAAGAATCATCAATGTTTTGCAATTGTTTCACAGGGCCTGTTAAAGCCGATTGTAAATAATATAATTTTTGAGCATCATTTAATTCGTCATTGCTATCAATCAAGGTGGTGAATTGTAGTTTAAAATTAAACCACTCTGTGTAACGTCCCGAAAATTGGGGTAAATTAATTGACGGCAATTTAATTTTTGACTCATTAGCATTAATTCTATCATTATTATTTTGACATTCAACATTAGAAACACTAGGCTTTATTAAATCAAGAAGACTTACTTCGAGAACTTCTACCTGTTCTTCTATCTCCGTCAAGGAATTTTCAAATTCCGGTAAATCATCATCAGAAATTACCGAATACGACTCGTTGCGTAACTCATCTGTTTTCTTTTTTAACGTTTGAAGTGCATTGAACTTTAGTTCCAATTCTTTCTGGCCAAGTTTTGATTTTATTGCATTTGATATACGTGTAACTTGGCTGCGTATGTTTCCGCGTTTCCGATTGAGGATTACAGTACCTTTAATAGTAGCCATTATAATTATCTATAACTACATACAAAAATCCAAGGGCGATGATTCTTTACAGTGTTCTAAATGAGCGCTGGGGCTCGGAGGACCAAAACATGTTCCGTACATTAGCTCAGGTAATCTCGTTGGACTGTATTTCGTTAAGAAAACTAAGATGATCATTTCGTACTCAATAAAAAGTCGAGTTAAAACTTAACTAATTACATTTATTTACAAGGAGAACAAAATTGACTGGCAGTGGTTGGTACACTGCGCTTACGTCTCAAGCAAAAACATCACTACTGGCGGGAATGGGAATCCGCTCCGCGCATCATCCCGTCTTGAGCGCTCGGCAGCGCCCCCTGGATAACAAAATGTTCTACGGAGGAAACACATATGAAGTTGTAATGTTGTATTTAAATTTATGCAAACAGTGTCAAATGAAACACAGTGCACCTAAGAAAGGTGTTGTTGTGAAACCAATGATTAGTTCTGAGTTAAACTCAAGATGTCAAGCTGATCTGATAGATCTGCAGTCAAACAGAGATGGCGAATATAAGTTCATAATGGTGTATCAAGATCATTTAACTAAGTTTGTCCAGCTACGACCTTTGAAAACTAAGAGGGCGGAAGAAGTAGCGTATCACGTTCTTCCAATATTTTTAACTTTGGTGCTCCAGCAATATTGCAATCAGATAATGGTAGAGAATTCAGTAATCAAGTCATATCCGAAATATGCGCTATGTGCAAATATGTTAAGATAGTTCATGGAAAGCCTCGTCACAGTCAAATACAAGGCTCAGTTGAAAGGGCCAATCAAGATATACAGAATATGCTAACTGCATGGATGAACGATAACGATACAAATAAATGGTCAGAAGGTTTACCCTTTGTTCAATTTGCCAAGAACACTACATACCACGAAGGAATACGCCAAAGTCCTTATGAAGCCATGTTTGGAATTAAAGTGAAAAGAGGCATAGCATCGTATTTTTTGCCTAGCGAACAAATCGCAAATATCGAAACCGAAGAACAACTTGAAGAAATTGCCAATACTTTTGAAACCGAAGAACAACTTGAAAAAATTGTCAATACTTTTGAAACCGAAGAACAGCTTGAAGAAACTGGTAATACTTCTGAAAAAAATTTGAGCGGTGGTCATACCGAAAACCATATTCTAAAGAAAAATATTGAAGAGGACTTGCAATCTACCACGTCTTCACATGAAGTTCTGACTGAAAAACACGAGTTAATTTCTATAAAAAGAGCGGCCGCGAAAGAGAATCTTCTACTGCAAGCAACAAAAATGTTACGAACCTCACAAAAACAATTTCCTCCTGATCAGATTGGTGATACTGTACGAATACAAGTCCCTGATGTCGACCGTGGTCGTATAGATAACCGAAATGTGTTAGCGGTTGTTGTTGGAATAGAAGACTCCGACTTCTATAAACTTACAAATGAAAATGGTACCCTCAAGTAGCTTTACATACGTAATCAGTTCGTAATTTGTAAAGAAAAGTTACTTTCCATAGATGAGATTTATTTTAAAGAAATTTCGCTGAGAGAAGCAGCTGCAGCTAATTCGAGAAGTGGAAGGCAAGACTATACACGCTGTCGTTGCAAAATGAAGTGTTCCACAAATAAATGCAGTTGTAAAAGAAAGGGCCTCTTGTGCAATTCAAAGTGTCATAATAGTTTAAGTTGTTGCAATAAATAAGATTTGAATCACATAATTTAGTAAGTTTTTTATTACTATTATTTTATTTTCTCATTTAGAACGCACTGTATAATTAAGTAAGTTTATAACTTCCATTATTTTCCTTTCTGATTTTGAATGTACTGTATAATTAAGTACCACGTCTTCACATGAAGTTCTGACTGAAAAACACGAGTTAATTTCTATAAAAAGAGCGGCCGCGAAAGAGAATCATCTACTGCAAGCACAAAAAATGTTACGAACCTCACAAAAACAATTTCCTCCTGCTCAAATTGGTGATACTGTACGAATACAAGTCCCTGATGTCGACCGTGGTCGTACAGATAACCGAAATGTGTTGGCGGTTGTTGTTGGAATAGAAGACTCCGACTTTTATAAACTTGCAAATGAAAATGGTACCCTCAAGTAGCTTTACACACGTAATCAGTTCGTAATTTGTAAAAGAAAAGTTACTTTCCATAGATGAGATTTATTTTAAAGAAATATCGCTGAGAGAAGCAGCTGCAGCTAATTCGAGAAGCGGTGGGCAAGTCTATACACGCTGTCATTGCAAAATGAAGTGTTCCACAAATAAATGCAGTTGTAAAAGCAAGGGCCTCTTGTGCAATTCAAAGTGTCATAATAGTTTAAGTTGTTGCAATAAATAAGATTTGAATCACATAATTTAGTAAGTTTTTTACTGCTATTATTTTATTTTCTCATTTATAACGTACTGTATAATTAAGTAAGTTTATAACTTCTATTATTTTCCTTTCTGATTTTGAATGTACTGTATAATTAAGTAAGTTTTTAACTTCTATTATTTTCCTTTCTCATTTTGAATGTACTGTGTGTTTTAAGTTCTTAGTTATTCCTCTCAGAAAGAGAGGCGAAAAATTTATCGCGACTGAATTACGGAGAAAAAAATATAAATCTCTGACATATTCAACATTCACCATTAGTGCATGGTGAATGTCGACATTTACCGGTGTAAGTCAGAAATAAGGGAATTTAGCAAATATTTCGGACATACACCAAGCGACGATGTGTTTGTTGACATTCACCGGTGAATGTCGACATTCTCCAGATTTTGGTGTTTCACCGTAACATATATACTACATATTACGCTAAAATTTAGTTCAGTTAGGAAACGCATAATACAGCTGAAAATTCCCATTCGGCAATTTCCGTCAATAAACTGAAATATATTCGATATATTTTGGGCTGCCCTGTATATTATCTATAGCATTTATACACACCAAGTAATATGTAACAAATTGTTTTAAACATAAAAACGCATACCACAACTGAAAACGCACTTCCAGCAATTATCGCACATTCACAATACTGTAACCGAATTATTTTCAGTGTCCCTGTAAATGAACGATAAAATGCTATGCCCACTATATTCTATAGTACGCATCTTGTAATTCACCTCAGTGAAAGATATAAAATTAACTACGTTTGAAATACACAAATGTCATTAAAATACACGGCAAACGATTTTTTCTCATAGGCCGTAATGTAAATTAATTCTTTTGAGTGACCCTGTAAATGAACTATAAATGCCCACACACTTCATCACCATAGTAAACCTCAATAACATATTGAATGGCAATCCGAGTCTATTTACGTGAGTTTAGAGCACGGACACGGCAGACAGTCAAACCGAATCACTTTTCAACTTTGTTGGAATGTGTTAAAAAGGGTAATAGTACTCACCAGTAAAGAAAAAGCAATGCATTTTTGCGTTGATTTTATTCTTTCAATTGACGAAAATTTACTCTTTGATTTGTCCATTTTCCCTTAAAGCATGGAAATTTCACCAGTCTATCGTAAAAAATACTTGAAATTCTCCAATCTAAGCTGAATTTTAGTGAAATCACGAGAGTCTTCCGGCAACTCTGCTGCAAAAACTTTTTCGTTTTAGAAATAGATTTTTTACTTATGTCCTTTTTCACACAAATCACAAAATCTTCGCGAACCTAAGCTCAACATTTTCTGAAATTCTCCAGTTAAAAGATGGAAATTTCGTCAAATAACGGAAGATTTCTTCAAATCGCAGAGCTGCCAATATTTTAAAGATTTTTTGACAAAATATTTTTTTATTTATTTTTCATTTAGATTGTAGACGGATAATTTTTGCATAGGAAACTAGAGTCGCCAATCACTTATTAAGTAAAAATTAACCGTTGTCTTATTCAAAGCCGAACAGGAATTTTTGTTGACAATTTTAACAATAATGAAGATATTGTAACAATATTTTTCATCTATTTATTTTGCTTTGTGTGACACCACGAGAAATGATAGAAATGATCCCCATTCGTCCCCATAGAACACTGACATAAACATTCCATAATTCAGAATGTAGCTGATATAGCACACTGACTGAAATGATCTGATGTGAATGTCTAGTGATGTTATATCACATTTCGCTTGAAACAAAGTTTGTTTGTTTAAAATTTGGCTAAGATATCTTTAATATTGTTAAAGTTATACACGAAAATACGCATTCAGCTCTAAGCGAGACACGCTGTAGTTTATTTTATAGAATAAATAATTTGCGACACTGGCCTAACCCCTTGAAAGGAGCCGGTATATTATATGTACCGCTCAATTTTAATTCCAAAATGCCACGATGACACCAGAATTTTGAAATAAAATTTTGAATTTATAATTTATATGCAGAGAAACTTTACTTATTTTCGAATAAATTTGTTCATAAAACCTGGTGTCATTCAGTCATTACACTATTTTAGCAGTAGAAGTACCTTGCCCCTGAAAAGGTTAATAAACAGAAACTGTTCGTCTTGATGAGTGCTATGACTTCTCTTATTTTGTAAAGACAGTTTACGAATAGCCTGCATTAATTTAAAATGAGCGCACTTACACACCCATAATTGACGCTTTTAGAATCAGAGTGGACCACCTCGCCAGCTGTGATTTAGAAAAAAAAATACTTTCCAAAATTTTCAAATTTCTGACCAACTCTTTTAGGCCAGTTTTGTAAGTGGCTTCTTACATTTCTGCATTAAGGGGCTACTTCACTCATGCAAAAAGACCCGTTCGCAATGTTAATCCTATGGGAGATTTTTTTAAAAATATCTCATTGGCATTTCAATATTTTAAAATGATTTTTTTTTTTTTTTTTTTTTTTTTTTGCATTGGATAGCTGAAGTTGATTTCTACGAAGGCCGTTTTTTACTTTTCCGATTTTTCTTTCTTTTTTTTTATTGGGATATTTTCACTTTCAAAATCCGACCTCAGCTATCCAATGAAAAAAAAAAAAACATTTAAAAATATTGAAATGTCAACGAGACACTTTAAAACATTTCTCCCATAGGATTAACATTAGCGAGCGGGTGTTTTCGTGTGACTGAAGTAGCTTATTAAGTTCAAGAAGAGAGACAGATTTTAAAAGTATAAACCTTAAACCAAGCCACTTGATTCACTCTTGCACTGGCAACTTGATATCCAAGTTACGTTTTACCATCTGTTACACTTATCACTTGAATAGTTTCGAAATTAATAAAATTCGTTATACAGCTAATAGATGACATGACATACAATGCTTTGACACTTCAAACTCATTTTTCTCAGAAATGTGAGATAGTCTACCTTGGTTCTCAATGCTTCAATTATGAATATGAAGTAGAGTGCATTTCTTTGAATTTAGAAGAGTTTGATTTGTTTGATTTGTTGCGGGCGCGGCGGTCTACTTTTGCACACAAGGGCTAAACAAACCAGGACTTCCATTTAAAGTAGAATCCAACCCACTACAAACATTCATGCCGGATTTGAATGCGGCACCTTGTGTTTAGTAACCAGCGCTCTAACCACTACACAAGCAGATGGACGAATGTAGCATGGGATTGCAATGATTATTCTAAATTAATATATCATTATCAGTTTGCTAAGTATATATATATATATATATGTATATATATATATATATATATATATATATATATATATATATATATATATATATATATATATATATATATATATATATATATATATATATATATATATATATGTTTTTCTTTTTCGAATTCTGGAAAAATAAGAATAATATATTTATGCCTTTTAGAAAGCCTGTTTAAAAAAACTAAGAAGAAAATCGCGCAAGCCCATATACTTACATATAAATTTTCAATATCATCCAATTTTTACATTGCTAACTAGGCGTAAGACCAACAGAGTGAAAAAATGTCCAGGACAGGACTCTAATCCGGGCCATTGGCATAGCGCACCAATGCTCTACCAACTGGGTTCGAGTCCTGTCCTGGACACTTTTTCACTCTGTTGGTTTTACGCCTATTAACAATGTAAAAATTCATGCAATTGAAAATTCACTATTTCGGGGTATTTCATTTCGACAAAAATTATATCTATACTTACATATATATTTTTTAATTAACTCTTGTTCATTATAGCATTTTAGTAAGCTCCAGGAATATTATTTCTTTTGGTAATATTAATTTCCATTCAAGTAAAATGAACATTAATAATATTCTTCCAAATTCTTGCGTATTTTTTTATCTGTTACTAGCTGGATTCTAAGGTTTCTGAAGGTAAGAGAAATATTTTTGGAACCGTGAGTAACTATGATGTTACAATGCATTTTCAGAAACATTTATGGAAACGTTTCCGAATTCATTGGGACCGTTTGTTGACCGTAAGTTTTGAAAAATAGCTTTATGTTTTCTGCTAATATATAAGAAACCAGTTCAATTTTGAGGTTTCTGAATGGTTCTTTTCCTAAAGGTTTCTGTAGGTAAGGAAAAGACCTTTCAAAATCGTGACTGACGTTACATTGCATTTTCAAAAACGCTTCTGAAATAATAGAATCCCTTTGCTGTCTATAAATTTAGCAAAAAATGATTTGGTTAATATTTGAAACCAATTAAATTCAGAGATTTCATATTGTTTCTCTTTGTGAAGCTTTCTGAAGATAAGAAAAATGTTTCCAGAATCGTGTGTAACTACGATGCTAGACTGAACATTTCTTCAATTTCAAAATACTCTTTTGCAATTTGTTTATAGTGCATGATAAAAGTGGAAAAAAATATGTGAAAAATACAGTAATTAACATAAGCGCCAGCAAAGGGGGTGCAGGGGGAGGCCATTGCCCCTACCTGGATTTTGAAATTTAATCAACCAATTTTTTTATCTGATTATTTAAAAAATAACGTAAAATTTACTCTTATAAAGTGACTTAAAATAATTAAAACATTAAGAAATAGAGAAACTAAGATTTTTTCGTTAGAAGGGCTCTGCCACCCCCCACACCCTCTCCTCCCTGAACCTTCTGGTGTAAATCAAATTTTAATTTAGTTTTTCTGTGTAGGTTTATGTGTTTATAATTTATCTTACACACGGTTTCAGGAGGCTCAGTCCTCTGACGAAAAAAGAAATTACTGATGCTGATACATTCGCCTTTTTGAAAAGTACTTAGTATTTTTAGTATTAATATTTTGTAATTGTTAAAATTATGCATTGCTTTTTATGTTGATATGTTTAAAAAATTGTTTTGCACAAGATGTTCTGACAAAAAAATTCTTAGTTTAGCTTATTTACTGTTTATATTCTCCATTTTAGAAAAACGTGGTCAGGGCTGTGGACCACAGACAGATATGTTCGATATCTTACCTTTTTCTAGATTTCGTTCTGCCAGCGCTCATAATAGACGGGGGAAAGGTGGACTGATACATTTATTTGTATATATTTTATATATTATATTATATTATATATTATATTTTATATATTTGTATATATTTTTGTATGTTTTTTTATTTATATTGCATTTGAAATTGATAAAACGTTATAATCAAAAGTTTTATGATAGGGTGAGGTGGATGCCGTCTACTTCAGTCTATTATTATATATGTCATTACAGTAGAGGGAAAAAGTCAAGCTGTGATGAGCCCCACCAAAAAATCCCCCTCCTTTTTTTGACGACTGGTTAGAGCTTATGGTAATTAAAGATGTACTCACCACTACTGCTTTCACTGATATCAGCTTCTTCGTCATATGATTCAGCTTCAGAAAAGGAAAGATTCGTTCCATCTGTGGAAGTCCTCCTTGACGAGGATGAATAAGTAGACACGAAAGAGGATCTTTTGTTCCTCGTGCCATAATCCGTAGTAGGGCTTATCTGCCCGGCACTAAAAGTGTGTCTGAGGCTTGCACCGTAACTATCCAAATTTAATTGGCTCACGAACACAGCACTGTTGCGCTTGAAATTTTGAATGAAGGAATCTATCTGATTCTCAATCTGACTGTGAGAATTCCTTAGTGGCATGTTGGCGGAAGAATTCCTTGGTCACTAAAGCATAATATTTGGCGAGGAGTTTATAGAGAAAATGAGCACTCACTTTGTAAGTTGTTACATCTGCTTGAAAACATCATATTGAAAAGCTAACCAATCTTCTGTAAACAATTAATTCTATAAAAGAAGTGCAGCCATGAAATTTTATGTTTTTGGCACAAAATTGTTTGAATAATTCTGCAAATTCCAAAAAAAAGTATGATTCGTGTGCGAGATTTACTCTAATAATTCGTGAATTTTACTCATGAAAGTTTCCGTGTTATATCCAAAAAATAATTATTTGAAATAATATTCTTTGGTATGCTTTTTCATCGGTATTTTCATGATGAACATTTCATAAGAAAAAATATTTTTCATTGCTGGCTAAAATAGCGTGAAATGCAATAAAAAAGTCAATATATTTGAAGTTAAATCAATGACTCGCAAATTATTAAGAATATAAAACTTTTAAGGCAATGTTTGTCCAATATGAAGATTCAAAAATGAATATTAATACCAAATTCTAGCCAAATTCCAAATTTACTAAAATTTGTCTTGATATTTTCTTAAATTTATTATTCAATAGAAATTTCTCAGTTTAATATAATTGATATATAAATCGATAATAATTGATAATTTTGAATATCAATTGATCGCTTGAGAAGAAAAAGTATACATTTATAAATATATACTTTCATGAATTTAATCGTCTTTCTTATACAGTAAAATAAAATCAAATAGACTGATACATTTAATTTCTCTAAATATCATTCAAATATTTCATCACTAATTTCATTTATTTTGGGATAATACTAAACAAGAAATTCAATAAAATAAAAAAACATATGCAATTTTTTTTAAAAAAGAGAAAACGTTTTTAGAATTTTCGACTCGTAAAATTCTAAAATGTTTTTTAAATTCGCTAATCTTAAAGATTATTTTTGATGATTTTTTGCATATAATATTTTTAACGAAAATATTTTTATTTCAGAATTTTAAGTATAGAAAAATTTTCATAGTAAAATAAAAATCAATTTGATAAATTGAAATAACTAATTACAACAAATTTAGAATAATCTGAGCTGTTTCGAAATTAAAAAATTATAAACAATATGATTATTGTGTATAGTTGTCTAAATAATATTTCTACAATTTATTTTCTGATTTCTTATAGCGCATTTTAACAATCCAGCAGTGCTACTTCGTAATTTATGTTGATGATGATTTAAAATGCTAATTTAAAAATTATATAAAAAATATATAATTTTTATGTTATTATTAACGAGGGCTATTTCTCATTCTTGCATAAACTCGATTTAGAAGTCATGTATAAAAATGTTTCCAATTGCATTTTTTTGATTAAAAAAAAAAAAAAAAAAATCTGCGAATTTGTGTGTGAATGCACTTTTTAAAAATTTAGTTAAACGTAAAGTATTTTCATAAGTGCATGAAGGACATCTCACCTGACACTTAAAATATAAATAATTTTAATATTACTTCGTTAACTAAAACTCAAGTGCCTAAAAATATTTGCTAAGCTATTAAATTCCAACATGACTGACAAAACTCATACAAAAGAATTCTGTTAAATTTATTATTTCCAATTTGTCTGGCGCCAATACTTCACAAGACTTTTAGCTAATATTTAATTACATGCTTGCTGTTTTCAGTTACTGTACCTAAAGAAAATGACATACGTTTTCGTTTAAAACAGTGTTGCTATGGTGAAATGATTAATTCAGCTTAGAGTACATATATGAATAAAGCGAAAGTTTTTAAATAGTTATGTCTCTCAACTAGTCTGTTTATCAATTACTTTGTTCAAAATGAAATCAATACTGCGTTGAGCAGTAACTTCAATATAATCAGGTTGTTTCACTCGAAGCACATCCTTTGATTTTCGGCAACACCTGGAAAGAAAAGATAATTCAATATTAGAAAGGCATTCGGGGATATGAAAAATTTTCATAATCAATATTTGTATACAAAATCAATACTTATGTAACGCATACTAGTTTTATGAACAAAATCTTTTTACATAAATTTATCTATCATGTAATCATGACTTTTTTTTCAGTGAGAATGAAATTCAATTGCATTATAGTGCCGTCAAAAATATCAGTAAATCGCACTATACGATATTTTACCTTCCACACCCCTAATTTCCTCCCTCCCTTATTTTGATGCCAAAGTAGAGTGTACGGAACAGATAAATATTTTTATAGTTTTTTTTCTTGAAAAAAAAAAAAAGATCCTTTATAAAATGAGTGTAACATTTTATTTAATAAATAGTTAAGATTAAACAAAACTTAATAGCTAATAAACAATTAGTTCCTAGTCTTTGAACAAGATGAAAATAATCTCTATATCCAATGGTTGGAGTATCATAGTTGAGATATTTTCCAACAGAGCGAAAATATGCCGGGACCAAGACTCGAACCTGGGTACTTTGGTTTGCTGTACCAACGCTCTCCCTACTGAGCTATCCCGACGATATCCTGGCCGGCATATTTCACTCTTATCTGTTGGACAAGGCTGCGAACTGCAGCGCTAATTTCATTTATCCGAGCTATAATAATAGCATTTACATGATGAATCTTGAAATAGCACGGAAACTCATGTATACCATGTAATTAGGTCATAATGAATAGAGGAAAGTATATTCAACTAGGTAAATTATATCCAATGGTTGGAGTATCAACACTTTCCTCTATTCATTATGAAAATAATCCTTTTTATATTTCAGGCGCACTCATTCTAAAATAAAGTATACCCCTATTCTAAAAAAAGTAACTAACGCTGTCGCTGCTGCTGACCTGTATTGAACCTATTGTTATCTAAGACAGTTTTTTAAGTCGAACGATTATTTTAAGGGCTATTTAATGTTGAAATCGGTCAAGATAGTTCAGTTACATAAGTTTTATAGGATTAAAAATTATCCATAGAAATTTAGCCATCTTTTGTAGGCATATACTTGATAAGATTGTGGTGTGCAGTGTTTAAACATTTTTTTAATTTGTCTAATTTTTTGATTTTTTTTTAAATTTTTATTTAAAATTTAATTTTTTAATAAAGATTTAATTCATATTTTGAAATAACTGTTTATTATCCTCCTTTTACCCTATTTCGAAAAGCCTGAATAACAATATTCCCAAACACTATATTTTCAATTGAAATATATAATTACACGGTGAGTATTGAAAAAGAAAGAAAACTTTAAAGTAATTAAATTATTACATCCGAAAAGCTTTTGATGGTGAAAATTACGTCATATTTAAACGATATTATTATAGCGACTAAAAGAAAACATTTCTTCTGAACGTTATAACGGTATGTGCATTTTCATACGTAGAAATATTGTTTAGTGATACAGGGAGTGCGAATACAGTACACAAAGGAAAGTTTTATGGCGAAAATTACGTCATGGTTAATATCTATGTTTACTATAATTAGTTAATATCTTTTCGTGTTGCCGTAAGTTTAAAAGAAACGGAGCAAGACTAAATGTATTTTGATATCGGTGTATTATTTTTGAATATTAATTATATATTTTCTATATATTTTTTATATTTAGAAAATCACTTGCATTTGCATTTGTAAATCATGAACTTTAAGATGAAAATGTCGTTGTATTTAAAATGAAACATCCAGAAAACTTAAATATTTTCAGAAACTTAAATATTTTATTACGATTAGAAAATGGCGTAAATTCCTCAAATGCGGTCTGTTCATAGTTCCATTCCCCAGAATTTTTTTTCATTTTTCGGTGTGTGTGTGTGGAAGGGGTAGGTAATTATATTTTCTTAGTTTAAAAGCGCTTTTAATGCTTTTTGATTTATCTTCAAATGGCTATTGAGTTTCTACAGTTTCAGACATTTTATTTTATTTTATTTTTTTTAATCTAAGCAAATTAGCGTGTTTTTAGAAGTCGCGGGGTCTGAACGTGGGTTGGCGAGCGTAGCTTGTAGGGCGCAGAGATCCCTAGTGAAAAAACAAAAAAAAAACAATTAGCAAACGAGCACAGGAAATAATTTATAAAACTGGAGTAGAAATATTTAATATACAGTGTCCGAAAATTCCTTGACGCATTTTAAAATTCAATAAAAGATCAAGCAATTGCGCCACGAGAGTGCGGATTGGACGAAAACGCTTCTTATGATCTGAAATTTTGTTTAAACAAATAATAATAATAATAATAAACAGTTTAAAAATATCTCATAGGTGGTGCTGCTTCTGGAAAGTTATTGAATACGTAGAATGGTTTTGTACATAACAATAGCGATAGACGCACAATGCGTATGCACATTTTTTGTCCAAACTAAGGCAAACCACATTTCAGAAGTTAACAATACTCGCATTTATGAATTCGATTAGACTTACGAGTCAGACAAGTCAACAAACATTAGTTTGGCGAAAGTAGAAAGCTCGCCAAGATACTGTTATCTTACAGAGGCACCCTAAGGCTCCTATAATAGGAGCTGACGCATATCCATTTTGTTTCGCATTATTCGGGTCTCAGTTCAGCATCTCAATCTACGGCTGCCGGAGCTGGGGTTGCCTAAGGCCTCGTTCCTCCACCTTCTGAAAGAGGCTGGATGTTAAATGGCGTAAAATTAGCTTGGTTTTTCGACTTTGAGACACATATCTGCGAGGATGCGTCAGCCTGTATTATAGGAGCTCTAAGGCACCCTATTAATATTGGCGCGTTTTCTATTATCACCAAAATAATGTTTATTGACTTGTCTGACTCGTCTAATCGAACTCATGAAGGCGAGTATTGTTAACTTTTGGAATGTGGTTTGCCATAGTTTGGACAAAAACTGTGCATACGTATTGTGCGTCTTTCGCTATCGCTATGTACAAAGGCATTCTACGTATTCTATAATTTTCCAGAAGCAGCGCCATCTATGAGAAAATTTTTAAACTTTTTTTTATTTGTTTAAACAAAATTTCAGATCATAAGAAGCATTTTCGTCCAAACCACACTCTCGTACGCCAATTGCTTGATCTTTGATTGAATTTTAAAATGTGTCAAGAAATTTTAAGACACCCTATATAACTAAGTCCTTTGTTCTTTCGAGCGAGAAACTACTTTAGTACCTCTTATTGACATTTTCCATATTTGGGTCTATAAAATGATCATACATTTCAATTGCTTTACACAGCGAGCATTTCTGTTTGAGTTATTATCGAATAATTACTTTTTCGAGTTTGAACTCTCCTTACGCTGCCCTATTGTAATTATTATTTTCTTTTTCAAAATAGCAGCCAACCACATTAATAATAATAATAAAAATCTTTCGTGAAATCGTTATTTTCTTAAACACGGCAAATGCAAACTAATCAACAGTCACGTATCGCAAAATTGATAATATAGTATTATCAGTTATAATATCACTTGAACACACACACAGTCCTGTTTGTAACTGACGAGAAAAAATATAGCAAAAAAGCTGTTTCTAAAAGCCAAACTAAAATATTGAAAAATGAAAATCGTGAAGACATCTAGTGTTAAATTAATATGAAATTTCATTTATTAATTCAAACTATTTCTCCTTCTTCATGTGAAAATTACGCGACTTTTATTTATTATTATTATTATTATTATTATTTAAGATAGGGGACGAGGAAAATATGCGAGAGTGGGGGGGGGGGGGGGGGCGAAAATTACACGAGTAAATACAGTATTTATTTCAAAAGAGACTAATTTGCTAGAAAACAAAAATATTCTTAAAGTAGAAAATATTTCCCCGCGTTTTGAACATTTTTTGTTTGAAAAGCTGCTTTACTTTAACTTTAATCTTACTGTTTCACTTAATGAATTGTTTTTAAATCCTGTAATTTATTTATTTATTTATTATTATTATTATTATTATTTAAAGTAAATCTCTTTTTACTATAATCTCATCGAGTTCAGATTAGAACTTGAAGAGGGAGATCCATGCTAAACTCGAAACAGCCTGTCTGCTTTTTAAGAAATCTTTATTTATGAATGTGTCGAAGTTTTTCTTCTTTTTATGTGTCTTTTTTATTGCATATAGGTCTACCATTATGTATTTTAAATAGATAAAAGTTTATGTACTGTAAAATTTAATTATAGAATGTTTTTTAAAACTTGTTCAATTTATCAACAATACCTTCTTTCAATTCTTAAAAACAGATAAGGAGGTTAACTGCTGAAAATTTCTATTCTGAAGTTTGCTTTATCATCGCGGCTTAATATCTCTCAAACGTCTAAAAATAGCTGCAATAACTTTAAAATCTCAGCTACAATCAATGATCGTATTATTATCATAAAAAT
Source organism: Maratus michaelseni (assembly GCA_963931845.1). Taxonomy (NCBI): domain Eukaryota; kingdom Metazoa; phylum Arthropoda; class Arachnida; order Araneae; family Salticidae; genus Maratus; species Maratus michaelseni. The sequence continues at coordinate 81,071,325 of OZ007587.1, forward strand.
ACCAAGGTCAATTTCCTTTTCTTATCTTTTCAAAGAAGTTCTTTTTTTTTCTTTTTAAATATCCATATAAAACTTGATTTAAAAATTAAGAAAGGCATAATAGTTAAAGGAAAAAAATAGAATTATTTTTTAAAAAAGTGCTAACTGAAGCAAAATTGCGTCAAAATATCTTTAAGAAAGAAGAAAAAATCAGCAAAATTAAATATAGTTCAATATCTTTACGTAAAGACTGGACTTTTTAATTATGTTTTTGTAAAGGGACATATTACCCTTATTAATTTTTTGTTAATAATAATTTCCCCATCTTTACATATTAATGACAATAAAGTGTCAGGCATATTACCTACTTTAAAAATCGCTGCACCGTCTTTTATATCTTTAATATCCTGCTGTAGTCAAATGTTGAGCTTACATTTTTTTTGTTTTATTTAAAGAATAAAGCTATAAAAAAAGAAATGATCCTTTTTAACAATTTCCAAAAAGAATAAAAATAAAGATATAATAAAAACTAATTGTCAGCTTTTATTGAGACAAAGTGGGGAAAAGATTAGTAAATACTTTTCAATTTTTGTTTTAAAAGATATACGAGATTTCGGTTCCCACTGACTCATAAATACAATCTGCAGATGGGGAAAATTTTCACGAAGTTTTTTATGCATAAATACAATCTGCAGACGACAAAGATTTCTGATGCTTTCAATTCACAATAGTTTTTTTTTTTTTTTTTTTTGGTCTTTTTCCGTAATCGGAGGCTTGAGATTCATATACAGCGTGTTAGGCGGATCTCTCTGTCTTTCTCTCTCTCTCTCTCTCTTTTTTTTTTTTCAAGTGCAGCAGGTATTCGATTATAACGATTGCTGATTTAACGAATAGCACTCGCATTCAAAATAATCTTTCTTTTTTTAAATTTTTTCTTTCTTCTATCTTTACAAGAAGAAAGTATTGAATTCGTGAGAAAATATCGACTATCGGTTTTCGACAGATTTATATGTTTTAGAAGATCCTAAACACAATTTGACTGTTTTTAGAAAATGTCTGTATGTCAGTCACTCCATATGTCTGTCTGTATGTGACACAGATTTTGTGGGCGCTTTATTTCAAGAACTGATGTACGGAATTTAATTAAACTTCAGATTCAGTTTATCTTGACATAAATTAGTGCTGATTAGGTTTTTGTGTAAATCGCACAAAAGATAACGCTGCTGTGCTGCATTTTTCACGATTTCTTTGGTAACTATACTTGAAGAACTAATGTAAGGAATTTCATCAGACTTCATATTCTGTTAGATTTTGACATTATTAGGTTTGGGCGTGGATGGCCCAACAGGTGCCACTTCTATGCTGTGTTTATCACGATTTCTGCGACAGCTATATCTCAAGAACCAATATATTGTCATTTAATTTTGGTTGCAGACGATTTGATTTGTGTTAAAGAAAGTTTGTTGATGTCCACAGCATATTAGTCTAATCTTCTTTTTATTTTTACAGTTTTTTCCCGAAGCAGACAAACCCATTTTCTGTTTAATTTGTGTTTTCCTCATATTTTCTTTTATCACGAATTTTTCCGCTTTACATACTGATCGCTTGGCATATACATACTACAAAGTCGGCACCTACGAAGAGGAAGACTAATAAGAAAACTTCTCAGAAATATAATGTGTGTAGGGGAAGGACGTAGAGAGAAAAAACGATGAGCCATAACCCATAAGTTCGAGTAATTGATTAATAGAATCTCAGTTATGATGTAAGCGCAATTAGAATGAATAATTCAGAATTTATAAGTGGATATATATATATTAAAAAATTATTTGATATTTAAAATTTCCCCTCATGAACATATAAAATTTTCACAATGTACCATTTTGTAAATCTCAATTATCTTCTGAGATACAGGAAGTCGAAAATGGCTGGAATGGCTTCGTTTAACCCTTTCTGGACTAATGAAACTTGAAAGTACCAACCAATTTAAATTGCTTTTATTTTGTATTAACAATTCTTTTTCTTGTTATGTGCATGTAGTACATGTCTATGCATTTACTATTCATTTATACTTCAGCATTTATTAATAAAACAAAAATAACTCTTTTGATTAAATATCTTTGCACAGTTGGCGATTCTTTTATTTTAAACATGCATGATTTTTTACTTAAATTTAAAATAGGCGCTACTTTCCTGAACCAATACGTTATAATAAAAAAAATAAATAAATAACACTGAAAAGTTATTAAATTTATTTAATTCTGTTGTAATTTAACATTTTCCAAACGGTTTAAAAAAAATTCCTTAGCCTATTGTCATATTTAGCATGTAAAGTAACTATTTTCGTTAAATTCCAGTAAATGACATAATATTCTTTAAATTTCATCAAACCTTATAACGCTTGTGATTAGGGTAGCTACTTTTAACTAATTAAGTAATTTTCTCAAAGAACGGTCTTGAAAGTTTAAATATAGTGTATGGCGTACTAATACGAATTTGGTGTGTGCTCTGCCATGCACTATGGTATTTTACACGTAATCAAATCTTCAAATGAGACAATTTTTTATTTCAATTAATTATATATACCTGTAATTATTCTTGGTCTCTTTTCAACAGTAGGGATCCCTATTTGTTTCTTATGTTCGGGGTTCCTTTGAATCATTTTGATTGGCAATCAAAACATATCTTTTAAAATAAACATAAAATATTATATCATTAGACGCAATTACAAGAAAGGTACGCTATAACTGAAATGCGAAACACCATTTTTATCAAAATTTGAATTCATTGCTTTTCAGTAAATTTCTATTTTTAAAAATCCCGATTTAACAAAAACTTAATGAATGTATTTTTAAATTGAGGAATTTCCATTATCAGGGTGTCTGGTAAATTTCACTAATAATGCTCTTCTACAACGAAATTAATAGCTATTCTGATGTTAATAAGAATACAGCCACAAAAGTAAAACTGCATTTACGCTAATTTTGGAGCCGTATTTTTTTCGGCACCCTTTTTACTTTCTTCGATATGCGGAAGAAAGTATTGGCATCGTGAAAATTTTCATATTCCCCCTTTTTTTGATGGATTTAGATGGTTTGAAATGTCCCGAATACAATTTGATTTTTTTTTTTGGAAAATGTCTCTCTGTCTGTATATGCACAGATTTTTTGACTGTTCTAAATCAAAAACTAATGTACGGAATTTCATTAAGCTTCATATTGAATTAGACCTGCACATAAATTGATGCAAATTATGCTTTATTGTATACCGCCCAACAGGTGGCGCTGGTATACTGTGTTTTTCACGATATCTGTGGTGTCTATATCTTGGTATCCATATGTTGGAATTTAGTTTCACCTTGAGATGCAGAGTGTATTGCAGGCAATAGTGAACACATTCAGCATACTTAACTTGATTTTTTTCAATAAAAGGATCTGTATCTTGCATACGTGTCTTAAGAATAGTTTTATTAGTAAATGTGCATCTGCCTCATAATGCCATACTTTTGCACGAGATTGGTTATGCATTTAAGCTGGTGATTGGATTTTAGTTCTTCTAATAAAGTTATCTTTATGCGTAATACATTTATAATTTCACACTAAATCGAGGGCGTTCTACACTTTTGTAAGTAATGTTTTGTTGCTAGCTCTTATTGTTTCCAAGATAGGGTCGATGACTTCCAAATTTCGCACCTTATGACCTATTGCTATCTATTGTATAAGGTTGGACTTAATAATTCTACTATTCCATTATCCTACTTGCATTGCTCTATCTCTCTCCATTCACAAGTGTTTTCTGGATAAGGAGACTTTCCTATGCACCCTGTAGATATAAATAATAGCTACATAGAATAGTTTTGACTTTTAAAAAGTGAACTTGGGAAAAATTGTTTGATATTGTATCTTTTCTTTCAGTTACATTGAAAATTTTTGTTCAAAATCCGCATTTATTTTCTAAATTACAAAACATTGATCAAAAACACTTATAAATGCTGAAATACAGTGTTGCCAACAAACAAAATTGAATTTTAATTTTTAGAAAATTTCACACGCGAAATAATAAGAATTTTTCTGTTTTTTAAAATTTTTTTCTTCGGTTATATGAAAAATTCTCTTTAAGTATCACATTTAAATTTTTTAAGTACACTTGAATCGGGAAGTACTCGGTAGGTTTTGATCACATAGTTTGTGATCGGGAAGTAAATGAGCCAAAAAAGCAATTTTTGAAATTCTGTATTTCCGAATCTACACAAGAGAAATGTGACGATTTAAGAATGATGTATAGCAATAATATTACTTTATTAGATAACTAGCTGACCCGTCCGGAATTGCCCGGGCCCGTGATAATAAATTAAAACAAACCTCAAGTTTGCATGATTTTATATCTTTAATCCAATTTTGTATAAAATTATTTTTTAAATGACATTTAAAACAATAATGCTTATTTATTCATCAACAAAGTAGTGTAATTGTGATCCATATTCTTACTCATTGATAAAATTTAAAAATTAATGTATTTATTTTTTAATAATTTATATTCCATTAAAATATTACTCTTAACACCCTTACCCCTTAGCGGTGGAAAGTGGAACTGAAATCAAGTCGAATGAGCCAAATCACGTCGTAATCGGACCCGTAGAATACAAGATAAGAATGCGCACCCTGGCGGTGAAAGGTGGAACTAAAATATGTAAGGTTATCGATATCAATTTGAATGAACCAAACTCCGTCGTAATCGGGCCCACAGAACCCGAGATACTTTTAAATTAAATTTAAAAAAATCTTATTTATTATTCGAAAATAGTGGTACATACAACTCATGCATTTACTTTAATGTTATAGAGGATGATTATTAAGTTATTTTTTATAACGTTTAGAATCAGCTTCGTTGAAATTCGAAAGATAGTTGCTGAGTTATGGATTGAAGGGGAGATGAGACAGTTTTTTGTCAAATAATTAATTAAGACTATCGGAGTACTGGCTCAAAGGATGGAACTCGTAAAAAAGCTTAGAACTGATTTTTTTTTTTTTTTTTTTTTTTTTTTTTTTTGCTGAAGTTATTATTCGAAAATAGTGGTAATTATATATAGACATAACAGCAATTAAACTAAAGAAGCTAAAAATGTTAAACTTGTTAAATGGAATTACTTTTGTCTAAATCAGAGAAGTAGATGTATATATATTAAAAAGGTTGTTAAATAACAAAAAAACCGCCGCCAAGGGACCCGCGGTGAAGTACAATAAATGCGATATTTAATAAGAAGTCGTTTACTCCGACTCCCTCCCTATTCCCGCAAATATGACAAATAAAAACTTTGACGACAAAGAAAACTTCGATGTAAATTAGGGGCCCGAATGCGGACAAAGCCCTCTATTCTGCTCTATCATAATAATATCTGTCATGTGAACTAAATGCGATATTTAATAAAAAGTGCCCCCCCCCTCTCCTGTTCTTTTTTAATAATCTCTATTCGGATTTGGCAACGTTTCTTTATTAATTACATCATTGTCTATTTAGGTTTTATTTCTTTTTCTATACAAAAATCAGTATTTTGCTAAAATGAAAAGTCAATGCCCGATTTTTAAAATTTAAAAAAAATCTTAATTCCTAGCCCATTTTAAGCAAGGAAGCATAATTTTCCAATACAAAAACCAATATTTTTAATTGATATTGAATTGTTAATTGATATCTAGGCCAATTTTCAAAATACTATTGAAATTCTGAGTCTCGGGTGCACCAGGACAGACCTTGGACTATCCTTACCTAAATTCTCAGACTTCTAGGTGCGCTAGATTTCACTAGTCATCGCATACACACACACAGAGCAAAACGTTCTTTTATTAGTACTAGCTGACCCGCCCGGCGTTGCCCGGGCACGTGATAATAAAATTAAACAAACCTAAAGTTTGTGTGATTTTATATCTTTCCCGATTTTGTATGAAATAATTTTTTTTTTAATTTCTGCGCACGCGACGGAAAATTCTTTATTTTCACCTTCCATCGACATGGGGCGCATTCTGATCTAAGCGAACCTCTGATACGTGTTCCCGCTGCCTGCGGCGCCGTATAGTAGGTGTGCTACGTACGTGCTGCAGAATCTTTTAGTTCCACCTTCCGCCGCCTGGGGGACACTTTGTTCCAAACAAACCCCCTTCCGAACGAAACTCCGACACGTGTCCCCGATGACTCCGGCACCATATGGCAGGCGTGCTGCGCACGCGCTGCAAAATCATTTAGTTCCACTTTCCACCGCCAGGGGACGCAATTTGTTCTATACAAAAATCCAACACGGGTACCCATTGTATCAAGGGAGTTGAATGAACCAATTCCCCTCGAAATCGGGCCCATAGAACTGAGAAAATAGTGCGCCCCTGGCGGTGGAATTGTTTACGTAAATCTCAATTATCTTCTGCGATACAGAGGGTCGAAAATGGTTCGAATGGCTTCGTGTAAATATAGTGTATGGCGGGGCTAACGAGAAAGACGGGCTACCGCGCTTCTCCAATTTAGAGTAGTCACGTGACGCCCATGGTCTCAGCTGAGCTGAGAAAACTAGTTGACATAATAGAGAATTGCCTCCACTTTAGATTACTATCATTATACGAGTCATTCTTTAATTTGATAAAATTCGTTACTTTCCCAAGCAGCGGAATCATGATTATCAAATCTTACATATATTTCAAAACACTGGAATAATTTTAAATACTAATTAAAATAATTTGTAACCAGGTATAAAGTTGACTCAATTGAGCTGAAAAACAAATAATTGAGCTCTTTACATCCTACAAATCATTGTAAATATACCAAAACATAACACAAACTACATGAATATAATTTATTTAGCATTTAAAAATTTCAAAGTTAAAGCACAATTTTTCAGATTTTTTGGGGAAAAAAAAAAGATATTGTCATATATACATATTTTTCTCAAACAGATCTTTTATACCTTAAATATCAATATTTCTCCACCAAAATTATATACGGTCATAGTATATATATTTTATATAATATATAAAAAATTTTAAAGCTTTAGTGGAAAAATAAATATTTAAAAAATGAAATGTGCTCAATCTTTATCTCTGAGCACAAGATAAATAAAACATTTGTAACACACAAAATATCTAAAAATATATATTTTTTCACCAAATTTTTCCCAGCAGCGGAATTATGATTAAAACTTATAAAAAGTTAAAATACTATCATAATTTTAAGTATATTAAATAAAATAATTTATAAACAGTTATAATGTCAACAGTGAAAAATATAGAGACGTATATTCAACTGAGCTCTCTGTACCCTAGAAATCACTGTAAATACAAAAATAAATAAATAAATAAAATAATAATAATAATAATACATACTACTTAAAAATGATTTATTTAACATATAAAAATTTCAAAGCTGTAGAACAATTTAAATTATTGAGGAAAAAAAATACGATTGTCGAACGAAAAAAAAAAATAAATAATTTTAAAAAAGAGAGAGAGAGAGAGAGAGAGAGAGAGAGGTGGGAGGGGGGGGACTCTTATACCTTAATATCAATATTTCTGCATCAAAATTATACACGGTCATGGAACACACACTTTTTATAATATATAAAATTTTCCAAGTTTTAGCACAAAAATAAGTATTAAAATATATATATATGCTCAATATTTATCTCTGAGTATATAATATATTAAAGCGAGAAGCAAAAGTCTTAATTCTTCAGTGCAAATTTGACCTTACTGTGCATGCCTCAACTTTTTTTGAAGTGTGGATAAAGCAGGAAATAGAATTAAGAGAAGAATCAAGAGGGTTGGGGAAAAATAGCTCGCACCTTCACTGCTCACAACCCCACCCTAGGAAATACTCCTTCTAAATTCTTCTTCATTCTATTTTTATTCCCCCTTCTTGGGAGAAACATCCATTCTTCCATCTGCTTTATTTGAGAGAGGGGCGAACAAAAGGGAGAGGGTGGGATGCGCTTTCACTTTTTTGAAGGCTGAACATGGGAAATAGCAGGGCTGGAGTTCTCCCCTTCTATAGAAATCGAAAAAAGGTCGTTTCTGGGGAAGAAAACATATTTATTTTACAACCGATAAAAATATTTCTGACGTAATTTTTACGCGGGCTGTAAAACCTTTATATTTATAACCATTAAAAATTTCAAAGGGTTTGGACAGCAAAAGCTTTCTTATTAATGTTTTCTTACGAGCACTTTTATCACTAATTATTAGTATTTTTTATCTGGGGTTCATTTAAGGTTTTATCACGGACCCGGGCAACGCCAAGCGGATCAACTAGTAGGTGTTAATAACCGAAATAAAACAGTTATAAGACACAAAATATCTAAAAATTAATATTTTTTTTCACCGAAATTTCTCCCAAGCAATGGAATTATAATTGTTAAATCGTATAAAAAGTTCAAAGCAGACATAATTTTAAGTACATTAAATTAAATATTTTTTTGCAACCTGGTATAATGTTGTCAAAAGTGAAAAAAAAAAAATAGAAATATCCAACCGAGTTCTTTGTATCCTAGAACACATTGTAAATACACCAAAATTTAACACAGACAACTTCAGAATGATTTATTTAATATATAAAAATTTGAAAGCTGTTGTCCAATTTTAAATTATTGGAACAATACGGATTGTCGAAAGAAAGCAAAAAAAGTGAGATTTTTTTTCAAGCAGAACTTTTATATTTTAAATATCAACATTTCTGCATCAAAATTATACGTGGTCATTGGATACATATTTTATGTAATATATTATAACCGTATATTATAATATATTATAACTGTATTGCGAAAATAAGTACTTTAAAAAAAGTGCTCAATACTTACCTCTGAGCATGTGAGAGTTAATAACAAACTAAAACAATTTTAACATACAATACCTAAAAAATAATATTTTTTCGCAGATATTTTTTCCAGGCAGCGAAATTATAATTGTCAAATAAAAAGTTCAAAGCACTGGCAGAATTTTAAGTATATTAAATGAAATAATTTGTACCGAGATGTCGTCAAAAAAGAAAAAAAAAAAAAAAAAAAAAAAAAAAAAAGGAAAATATTTAATTGGACTCTTTATATCCTAGAAGTCATTGTAAATACTACAAAATTGAACACAGCCTATTTCGTAATGATTATTTTAGCATATAAAAATTTCAAAGCTGTAACAAAACTTTAAGTTATTGGAAAATAATGTAACAGGATGTATTAATATCTATTTAAACGTTCGCCAATTCTTCTAGATTACGATTTTACCGATCTAGTTTCTTTCATAGAAATAAAATTATAGGCATTCTGGTGAAAAGACTAAATTGTTATAATTCATCAAAGATGTAGAATATATAACATTACACACTTACAAATCCTAGATATAACATTTAAACGAAGAAAGGGTTAATACTTACATTCGACATATTACATCTACCCTATATATATAAAATCCTAATGAAACGAATTTGTGAAACGATTTTATGAAACGAATTTATGAAACGATTTTATGAAACGACTGATTAAACGACTGATTGTGTTTCAGAGCTATTTTTAATAAAATATTAAACGCTTGATGGTGAAATTAATACCAATTGTCCATAAAAATCCGCGGATGTCGAAACTGGTAATAGAATTTTGAAATTCAAATTAGTTTTCGAGATATTATTTTTTTTCTAATTTTACTGACATTTCTGTAATGATGGCAACTAATGACTCAGTTTTTTTGTGACAAAAAAGGGAAAAAATTGAAAAGGATCCCGATAGGGAATATTGATTTCTTTTTATTCGTCATTTTCAAATTGAATTTGAATTTATCTTTTATTTCAATCGATAATAAAGACAAGATTGTGATTAAATTATGTTTTTCAGGAAAATTTGAAAAAAAAAAAAAATCACATTTCTACCGTCAGGATTCAATCGTCTGTCAGCATGTAATTTAATTTATAAACTGAAAATATTTTGAATAAATTCGTCCAAATGACGTCATTTATGTAAACGCAAAAGAAAGGGGGGAAAAGGAATTAATAGTAATTATTATTTATTGATATCATTTTGTTATTTTTTTGTAAAATTTAATTAAACGAATTTATAAAATCACTAATTCGGATATTTGAAACGAATATATAAAATAATAATTGCCCAACAGAACGGAAGGAGAATAAAATATCCTGCTTGGTTTTTTCCGCCAAAAAAAGCGTCAAGACCCCTATAATAGAAAAGCACCAAAAGTTCATTGGGTTTGTTTTCATAACTTTTGGCAACAAATCTATGTATATTAACGAATGTATCAATTTTTGAAGCTCGAATTACGCCAAACCTAAAATCAAATGATCCTATACTGGAAAAGTACCCGATTTTCTTATGGACAATATTCAAGTGACATAACATGGTGTAAAATTATCGCGGATAGCAAATTTGCTTAAATATCTCATCAATTGATGCCGAATAAATGCAGGCATGCATGCACAAAATATTTAATTAATTTTGTATGATAAATAATTATTAGAAAATTCGTATATACATATTAATTAAAATAAATAATTTACATATTTAAAATAACATGAAAATATGCATGATAGTGCACTAAAATAGAGAGAAAATTAAAACCTGTTACCGAAAATGTCTATAACATAGTACTTTTCAATACCGTGGTTCTTAATGTTATTCACAAGCAGGTGGAATTTTTCTCATCCTTAAACGCAAAGGAAGAATAGAATACAGATCGTTGTTATAAAAGTCCGAGGGGTAGCCACAATTTAAACCTAACCATTTTATATAAGCTGGTTTTCAAGTTGTAATTGATTTTACTTATCAATCCCGAAAACAGTCGTCAGTTGTCGCAACAGCTGTGTATGAGGCCCTGATAATCAAAAAATGCCCCATTAAAACGTTGAAAGCATGGCAACCCAATTACAGATTTACCAATATTTTTAAAATAAAGCACGCTGTCATGTTTTTAGAGGCCTCGAAGTCTGAGTGGGGGTTGGTGAGCGTAGCTCGCAGGGGGTAGACCCCCTAGTATTATTATATTATTATCCCCGGTCTCGACATCATCTAAAGAGATGACATTTTTTTATAAACTCAACAAATGAAAGTGAATTTTAAGTAGAATAACATACTCGCAATGAAAATTGCAGTGATTATTTTTTATTATTATTTAAGAATAATCTAATTTTCAAATCGAAACACACAGCAATGGAATAGAAAACAAACGTGTTCAATTCCTTTGTGTACAACTGCGCGTCAAAGTCGGTTTTGAGTAAGACCACGACTGTCACGTGACTTTCAACCATGGTAGCCCTGTGCGTTAGCCCCGGTGTATGGCGTGCTATTATGAACTTCGCTTATGCACTTCCGTGCACTAATGATAAATAAGACTGCTATGAAGAGAGAGTTCATTCCAGTTCTAGTCTCAAATGATTTTAATTTAAGAACGACGTGCCACTAGTGATATTGTTGCGTTGTTGAATTTCATTACTTTGTTTTCTTGATTATTTGCGTTACAGTTAGTAATCTGTACGTCGTGTTTCTGGAATATTCTAAAGCAGTAATAAGAGCGGAATTTATAGGCACTAATAAAAGCGTACTTTCGTAACAGTGAATTTGAAATGAGTAATCTTCCTGAATCCGAATGTCCTAAAACTTTTTGCTAAGAATGCTGTTTAAATGAGCAAAATAACAGCTACTGTGTTGCTGAAAGGAAGAAAAAGTGGGGAGGGAGTATTTTTCACCAAGGTACTTTTATCATAAATCTGTCGCTTTTATTCTGGTAATTATAAACAATATTTACTTTGTTGTTAAATAAAGGAAGGGGGGGGAGGGAGGAAAGATCAACTCATTCTAAGTCTGTTTTTGGTCAATTCTTAGGGAATAATAAATCTACGTTAGGTCTGCGAATCGGTAGAATATACAGGGTGTCTGAAAAGTCTGGAAACGGTCAAATAACTCGAGAAATATACATCGGATTGAAAAACGACAAAATGCATGTTCAATATTTTTGAAAAATCTATTTAGGGATATGAAAGTTGCCCCCCAACTTTGCCCCCCCCCCCCACAGGGGGGGAAAGGGGCAACTTTGAAATCTTAAATGATGACCCCATTTTTTATTGCAGATTCAGATTTTACGGGAAAAAATACGTAACTTTTGTATTGAACATTTTCTTCGAAACATTGTAGATGGCGCTGTAATCGAGTGCAATGCTGCGAGAATCGTTACCATTGCAATGTCTGGAAAGCTCGAATAACTCGAGAAATATACATCATTGAAAAACGGAAAAATACGTGTTTAATATTTTAGAAAAATGGCAACTTTGATATCCCTAAATAGATTTTTCAAAACTATTGAACATGCATTTTTCCGTTTTTCAATACCATGTATATTTCTCGAGTTATTCGAGCGTTTCCAGACATTGCAATGGTAACGATTCTCACAGCATTGCAGTCGATTACAGCGCCATCTACAATGTTTCGAAGAAAATGTTCAATACAAAAGCTACGTATTTTTTCCCGTAGAAACCGAATCTGCAATAAAAAATGGGGATCATCATTTAAGATTTCAAAGTTGCCCCCTTCCCCCCCGGGGAGGAAAAGTTTTTTTGGGGAAACTTTCATATCCCTAAATAGATTTTTCAAAAATATTAAACATGCATTTTGCCGTTTTTCAATCCGATGTATATTTCTCGAGTTATTTGATCGTTTCCAGACTTTTCGGACACCCTGTATAAAACAATAAATAACACACGAGGAAAAAAAAACCCTTATGATTTCTCTGAAAATTACGTATTATAATAAACTTATTAAATCTATCTAATCAGATTAAATGATATCTATAATATAATAATCGTTAAATAAATCTACTTATATTTATTATTTGATTTATTTTTTCATGTCGGCGGTGTTTCACAGTGGTACCATAGCGAAAATAAAGTTTTAATGCTCTTAAGCCTGAGAAAGCAGGGACTTCAAATTACAAATACAGACCTGCCAAGTCTCCGGCTTTTTGGACACCAGTATTTTAGTTGAATATGTTGATTTATATAGTCGAAGCATTCTGCGATTTAAAAGAATAACATTTTTCTTTAAAAAATTACTGGTGTGCAAAAAGCCGGAGACTTGGCAACTCTGCAAATATTCCATGAATTTGAACATGAGACATAAAACATCAATGATATGAAAATATCAAATAATAAAAACTAAAATGCTATACAGTTGTTTAAAGGCTTTAAAAGGGACCTCTGTTTCTATTGTAAAATGATGAAAATTACTTAAAAGCAGAAAAGTAACAGACGGAATTCATAATTTTTTTTCAGCTATATTTGAAAACGTTATAAAGTAAAGCAATTGAAAAAAAAAATAATTAAAGTTAATTTTCATAAAAAAATCTTTAAAAAAAAAAAAAAAAAAAAAAAAAAAAAAATCTGTTTTGGAAAAATCAATTTTGTGTATTATTATGCGTAAAAATTTGATCAATTTATCAGTATCCTCTAGTTTCCTTTACTGATTAAAACAGATAACGATATAAAATGAGGAAGATTTCTAGTATGTAGATATTCCTTTATTATCACATCTTAATGTCTTTTCAAAATCTTAATATCTTTCTGAAGTCTAAAAATAGATGCAATAACTTTAAAATCTCAGCTGCAATCAATGATTACATCATTATCGTAAGAGCGCGTGGACCTTTTTCTTAGCCTCTTTAATTTTTTCATATCTGTTTATGGAATTTCATTAAAGCAAAAGTTAGGAAGAACTTAATAGTTAAGAGATTGAATTATCCATTGAAAAACTGGCAAGCGAAGCAAAATTTGGCATCAAAGTATCTTTTAGAAAGGGGGGGGGGGGGGGTAATACAAATAAAATATAATGTAATTGTATTATTAAAGGAATTAATGCACTTTTCCTCTTATTAATCTTTCTTCTTTTTTTTTCCTCTTTTTGTTGAGAGAATAATTTTTTTTTTTTTTTTTTTTTTTTTTAAACTTTATATCTTTTTTCTTGACATTTCTCTCTTACTTACATAATAATGATAATCAACTGCTAACAATATTAGGGGTACAAATAATTAAAGTAGGATTTCTTTCTTTTCTTTTTTTCCTTCATTTTCTTTTCTTTTTTCTTTCTTTCTTTTTTATTTTTTATTTTCCTTTCTTTCTTTCTTTTTTTTTTTTTTTTTTTTTTTTTTAGTGAGAAGTATTTTTAATGTTTTTTTAAAGCAAAATTTAATCATCTTAATCACCGTAGGTTTCTATAACTCCCTCTATTTATTAAGTTTTCTATCCCAGTTTAAGTAACCCTAAATAAATGCGTTTATACATATTACATTTCAAAGCGATATTAATTATGGGTACTTCTAAAAATTCTAAACGTCATTTTAACTCCATTTTATCGTGCTAATATCTCAACGTAGTAGAATATTGCGGGTTTGTTTTCTCCAAGAGCTGTAAAAAATTATATTTTTAAGCAGTTTCACAGAAAAAAATGAAATATAAATCGAAACAGTAAATAAAATAAAGCAAATAATAATAAAAAAGTTTACCTTCAGATTTTTGTTTTACTTTGAAATCAATCCTCACTACAGCATGGAGGTAAAGGGATTAAAGTTACTTAATTAAATAACTCTTTTGGCAAGATAAGTACTTCCATTTAGCTAGATGCTACACTAACTAAGATGATACTTTTAAATAATAATTAAATCTGTCAAAAACAAAATAGTTTAAATAGTTCAACCTATGCATCATTAGCAACATAGTACCTATTATAATCATTTATTGAAAAGACATTCTACCGTCTAGTTCAGCACTAATTTTGATAAAGACGGTAGTCACTTCTACGATTTTTGGTGATATGCTTACATTTCACACAGAGAAATATCAGTCTATTTCAAATTTGGTTTAAATATCTTGTATATTCTTAAAGTTATGAACAAAACTCTAAATTCGGATTTGTGTGAGGCACCCTGTAATGTTGACTGAATAAATGGATCGTAATTATAATTTCCTATACAAAATTTGCTTGTTGTAATGTGTACTACCACCTCTTACAGTTTGTCGAATCTTTTCTGAATCATCCTCATAGGCGTAACTAGTGGGGGGGGCCGGGTGGGCCGTGCCCACCCCAGGTAGTTCCAGTGCCCATCCCAGAATTTCAAGTTCACGTGAAAATTTTATGACTGCGATATGGTGAAAATTTCAATTTTCAAATTTTTGAATGATTATACCAATAAATGATACTATATATTTCTGATTTGAGAACTAATGTAACGAAAACGGCGCGCACGCATATGTAAATGTGTGTGTGTGAGGTATAAAAGAAGCAACAGACAAAGAAAATCCTATTAGTCTTCTACATTCTTTGCAACAGTTATATGATCCGGAGTCTATAGGGTTCCAAAAGGAACAAAGTGAAATATTATCTGAAAGCTCTAAATCTGAACGAGAGTTTTCTTTTTTGTCACGAGGTGATGGGGAAAAAATTAGTTCCAGATGTCCAGTTCCGTATTCTTTCAACTAAGTCAAAAAATATCATCTGCTGTGGTGAGAACCGATGAGAGAGGGAAGAGGATAGTGGGGGGCACAGGTGCCCGAACGGTTTTTTTCTTACAAAATAATGACCAATTTAAAAAACAGGATGTAATTGACAAATTACTGATCAATTAATTGTCTGAGTGATGAGATACGGCAAAAGTCATGAGAACATCATCGCAGGGGGCTTTACTTCGAGGGTTAAGGTAGGGCGAATTTTTTGCAATTTGCCTGCGGCTGTAAGCGTGTTAGAGTATTTCCCTTTTCCAAGTTTGCATGCATAATTATCAGTGCGCAAATAAATTCTGTAGTTTTGGAAATTTTTATTTGTATTGCTGCATGCTGCTTCATGGATCGAGGCATTTTGCTTCATGTTTCTGAATGTACTTTTTGTGAGTAAATTTTTCCTTATCAATTGATATTCTGAATAAATAGAAGGGCTTAGTGAAATAAGATGTTACGTAACAAAAATAAAATTCTGAGACAATTTAAATAAAAGCTTTTAGTTGCAATTTTTATTTTTTTTGTTCTTGTACCTTGTATTTAGTAAGTTAACGAGTAGTACTAAGCTCTCTCAAAAACACTTAGCAACATTTAATTTTCTAATATAAAAATTATTAATAATATTTAAGTTATTTTTATTAAAATATTAACTTTTAATAAATAATATATCAGATTTTAAAGATTAATTAAAATATTGGTTTTTTACCTTTACAGTATGACATATATCTCATAACATCCTCATCAAAAAAATAAACTGTATTTTGAGAAGATGTAACATAACAGGTTCTTGCTCGTACCTCTTTAATTAATGTCATTTTTTATTTAAAAAAAAAAAACTATTTGGTAAAGACAGAAATTTATTTTTGAAATTGTCAAATTTAACCTTAAATTTTTTTAAAAAAATTTTAGGAAAATCCTGTATGTTTGCAACTTCTAAAAATGATCACCCGCTGTGGTGCATTTAAAAATTTCATTGATAAATCAAAAGGAGCAATAAGTTTTTTTTTGCCGAGTTGCCAATTGAGTAGAATTTTTCTTTTCTTACTGATTTACTGTTTCTTTCTGGCAAATAACACTATATAACAGTAAAATTTTCCCTCTATGTCCTTAAAAATTTCTTTTCAATTTTGGAATATTTATTTTAAAATAAAGGAGCTCTTATAAATTTATTTTAATTTAGAGAAGGAATTATGGAATTTAACGTTTCATTAATTAATAATTTTTAAGATCATCCTCTTCTTTAAAAAAAAAAAAAACTGAAAGCTTTTTTTTTGTGTGTGTAAAGTTTACTTGTAAAATAACTCATTGTTGTACTCATTCCTCAAAACACAAGTATTTGTGTTAAATATGGTGTACAATTTACTTTAAAGTTTATTTTTGAATACTTTTAAATCTTAAAATACATTAATATTAGGTCTACCGAATTTTCAGCATCTGGTTTACAGATGTCGAATATTCGCTATTGGATCAAAATCACTAATCGATGCATCTCTATAAGCACCTTTCAAATGTGATAGAAATAATTTTGAAGAATACTTTTGTTTTCCCATGAAAAAAAGGTAAAACTTAAGCTTTTTTATTTATTTATTTTGGACGAAAATTGTTTTAGGTAAAAATGTTTTCCATGTGAGTTTTCTTTAATCAAATCTCATTCTGCTGAATTCTGATGGAGCTAATTAAATTTAAAATCAATTCACTACTATAGAAATCATCGTAGTTTTACAATTATAATGTACTATTAAAATTTAAGAATATATATATATTTTTTAAACTTTAAAATACTTCTGATTTCTTTTTCTTTCTTTTTTTTTTCAAGATTTTATACACTATTTTATGTGATATGTCAACTTTTGAAAGGACTATAACTTACTAGCTGTTACCCGTGACTTCGTTCACGCAACATTAAAATAAGAATAAATACATTAATTAAGCAAAATATTTCACTCTCGATAATTATAAACGTTAATAATTAACTATTTATCACTATTATTAACCGAGACAATACGGTATTTATTGTTATAGGGATCTTGACATAACTCAGTCTTAAAAAAGTTAAATTTTGTGCCAAATAATCGCAAAAATGAAATTGCAACCAATGCAAAAAGGAGGGCCAAATAAAATCGTGGAAATAGACGAATTGGGTAAAAACAAATGTCAATTTTACCTGATAAACAATTTTACTTTTAACGCCTTTGTGAAACGTTTTAACAGCCATCCTTCAATAAACATTAATTGGAAATAGTATATGCTTTTTCTTTAAATTCAATTCTACCTCGTTGGTTTAATGTATATCTGAAACAAATCTTGTTTTCAAAATGACAGTATGTTGACAGGCAATTTTTGTTCTCCAGAATAAATTGAATCATGAAGTTTGAATATGTGAAAATATGTGGGGTTTTTTTTTCGGATAATTTACTGAAATCAAGATTTTGTTTTCACCATCTATTCAAAATGAAAATAAATTCTGTTTTTTCCGTTTTAATGATAAAATGGTGTAAAAAATATACTGATCTGTTTTATTTCTCCTTTTTTATACAAAAATATGGAGTAATTTACTTTCAGTTTTTAGAAAAACTTCGTTAAAATAAAAAATAAAAAAATCTTGGCATCTAATTTAATTTTTTAAATTCTGAGTGTTTGTGTGACATACTCGGATCAATGATAACCGATATTAAGTAAATCGCGTTGCGTTCGATAGTCTAGGAATAGTTGCGAAATACAAACACACGGTCAGATTTTAATATAATAGATTCGTATGATGTGATTTTTAGCAGAAAAATTCTCATCTGTATATAACGGATACTCATTCTTAATAATCAGTATAGATAACAAAAAACATTTAAATTTTTCGTTATAAATATGGCGTGAAACTCATCTACTTTCTATACTTACTATTCCTTGTATTATTAATGTAAGGAATTGATTCACACTCATTTTAAAACATAGGAAAATTCCCGTTTTATTACAAATATGACGTTTCTTTTTCCCCTAGAGAAATCCCTTTTTAATGACATAATTCTTGTTAATTTTCTTTTCCGGGCAATTAATTTCAATACTGGCATAGGGGAAATGATGTTACTTTAACGAAATAATATTAAATCTTTAGGTTTTATCAACAAAAATGGAACTGTTAACATTCGTCTTTTTTTTTTTTTTTTTTTTTTGGTAATCGAGTTAATTTTTTTAGTTTTAAGAATGAAAAAAACTATTTCTCGCTATCCATGACATCATTTTCGACATGGATAATTTTGCGGAGAATATTATTGACATTTGCTAGCCATTTTCTTTTGAAACTTCTTTTTACTTTTAAAAAAATTAAATTAAAAAATACGGCATAGTTATGTTAGCCGTGCGCAGACGGTAAAACGCAAAGTATTGTTACCATACAAAAGAAAAAGAAAAGTGAAGAAAAAAACCAAGATCGTTTTATTTCACCAATCAAAGCATATCCGCTTTATTTTAGATGTATGACGTCATATTAGCCTGTTTCCTATGGTTACGCATATTGAAACCTTGTATTATTATCAAAAACTAAAAAAAGTACATTTTATTTATAATAATAATAGTTAATCTTCTTTTTAATTCTTTAATTTTTTTTATTTTTTTTTCATTTTTCACGTGAAAATTTTTCAATTGTAACCAAATTGTTGATAAAAAATTATTATTCTGGGTTCTGAATTAGTTTTGGCAACGATAAAGTATTAGCAACGGTAAAGTAAATTTAACCATTTTAAAATATTACACGGAAAAATGTCCATTTATTCTCTAATGAAAATAACGAAATTTTGAATTATTAAGAAAAATATTTGAATAAAATAAACAAAACCCAGCCTATGTTCATTGGAGGGTTATAATTAACCTATATGCAAAGATACAGGATCATTAAATGCTCCATTTTGACGCTGGCTTCAGCCTAACATTTGCACACAATGAGATTTATAATATTATTAGGATTAGGATACAGTATCGAATTTTAAAATTGTGTTCTTGTAAACATATTTTGCACATGTTAAAAATTGAGGATTTTATGCAATAAAACAGTGGAGTATCCACTGAATTTTAAATAAAAAAACGCATCGTTTTCAGTACCGGTTTCGAAGATAAAAAATACGGTTTTATCTTCGAAGGTTTCCTCGTAAGAAAAAAAAAAAAAAAAAAAAAAAAAAAACATAAGAAAAAGTAAAATGCGGTCTATGTAGAGATTGACCTCAACTATCCAATACAAAAAATAAAATAGAAAATCATTTTAAAAATATGAAAATGCAAACTAAATATTGGATGTTTTCGCGTAAGTGAAGTACCCCCCCCCCCCCCCCCACACACACACACCCCAATCCCCTTAAGAGCTCAATCATACATCCTCCCTTTTCATTTAAAATAAACAATTTATGTGAATACTGTAAATTAAAGCTGAGTCAAATTGAAGTCATATTTTAATTTTTCTTGTCAGAATCTCAGGCTGACGTATCATTTTTACTGCAGTTAAAGGAAACATTAATTGTCTTTTGCTTATTTAAATGTATTCGCCCTTCAAAATAAAAACTAATCTTTTCCTTCCACTCCTCAAAATATTCTTTTTCACATTCTTACATTTCTTAGAATTTTTAAACAAATTTAGAGTTTACATTAATGATTTCAAGAAAAATTTTCTCTGATTTTTCCGTTTATTCATTCTTAAAATAAATAGATTCAGTTTACCTGCATAAAATTACAGTGATCGGAAAACTTCTACATTTTAGACAGGTTTCAGTTGTATACATTTTTCAGACATGTATAAATTATACATATATGGTATTCCTTCTATCGGAACCACGAAATTTTTCTCAAGACAGTTTTCTGTAATAGACACAGTAATAGACACAATTCAACATTTTGCTGTTGGAGAAGTGGAATTCGGTAAGAATCAAAACATTCACTTTTTAAAAAAATTAATTTTGGAGAAGTGATAGTTTAAGTGCTGTGTTTAAAACCGGGACATTAAAGAGATGTATTAGGACATCCAGACATTATGCCTAAAATTGGGTCTCTCTCGGAACTTCTAGTCATCTTAAAAATTTCAATGGCACAATGAATAGCAGTGGTGCCGACTTATATGGGCCCGTGGGGCTTTAGCGTCGAGCCCGCCTCCTGACCCACCTAATTTCCCTTGTTTTATTTCACTACGTATTTATTTAAATTTTTAAATCTCTGAAACAAAATTTCATTTTCTATTTGTTGGACAACAAATAAGAGTGAAATATGCCAGCCCAGGATATCGTCGGGATAGCTCAGTAGGGAAAGCGTTGGTACGGCAAACCAAAGTACCCAGGTTCGAGTCCTGGGCGTTAGTCCTGTGCCTTGGATATAATTTACTTAGTTGAATATACTTTCCTCTGGTTCATTATGAAAGTTTCATTTTGTTGACGTTGAAAAATTTCATTGACATCCGTAACAGAGACATCAAGAGCACTAAATGTTCTTCAGTACACATATAATTATTAAATTTCTCTCAACAGTTCAATTTCCTATATACTTGATCAGCAGTATTGTTGTCGTATGTAAACCAAAAGGTAAATGTTAGAATCATGTGAATTTTAATGACTATGCTATAGATTTGTTTGAGAAAGAAAATGTATACGGAGCATTAAAAAAAAAAAAAAAAAAAGATTCTAAAATGTATTCGGCGAGTAACTTCGTATGCCTTCCACTATACCCCTTTTGATCAGTGAGTATAAATCATTATCTATATTTTAGTGTCCCAATCCTGATAATTATAAAGCTCATAAATGACTGAAATGCTTTGCTTCTTGTGTTTTTAATTTGTATTGATATTTATGATATTATAGTAAATATTAACGTTATTATGCAAAAGAATTCACGAATAACATAAGCAAATAATAAAACGTGCCGTGCTATTTTGCTTAAAAAATTTGGGCCCATACAATATATTTCAAAAGTTGGCTTCATTGATCAATGGCATTCCTAAATAATAACCTTGATAATAAGTTGTTTCTAATTTTAAGTCAAAATTTTCATTAAATTAACGAGTTTGGTCTCAATGCAGTTTTTTTAAATATTCTTTGCTTGCATCAGTGGCGCAGCCAAAATTCTGCTCTATGGGGAGGAGAGGTTGAATTGTTGATAATGGTGGTCGCTGGTTGCTTGAATCACCGGCTAATCGAATCAGTTTAGCTAATGAAGTGATAATCATTTTTTTCCCTCGAAGAGTAGAATCAGTAGTTACGTTGACCATAATTCATTTCAGCAACGTTTACTATATAAGAGTTAGAAAACATAAAATGCACCAATGAAATAACAAAAAACTGTTAGATTAATATAGTGTTTGAAAAATGAGGAGGCAAACTTAAGAAATGGAAGGGAATAGTACAGCAAACAATTTTTTGTACAGAATATCAGGAATCGATTTTTAAATCAGAAATACATAGGATTTCATTCCAAGACAATCCCGAGTTCTTGTTCTTAACTTTAGTAATAATAAAGCAATTTTAGCAAAATTTCCAATAGGCTTTACTTTGCTTTGTGTCAGATATGTAAAATAACACGAGAAGAGGTAGAATTTATTATAATCCGCGTCCAAACAATGCCAAATTAAGTATTCCATATTTTAGGATGTAGTTGACATTAAACGCGGTATCGTTGACTGAATTACTGTGCACTTCCAGCACTTTATTTGACATCTAATTTCGTATACAGTATACTGAAAATTTCGTTAAAATATCTTCATTATTATTAAAGTTCTCTAAAATTACTTGGATTCGACTTGACTTCCTATATCCTATATTTTTCACTAAATAAATGGATCGCGACCTGGTTTCCTATACAAAAATCTTTAATTGTAGTGTGCTCTACCATCTTTTACAAATTGTTCTACCTTTTTTAAACACACTGTTTATGTGTTAAGTATGTGTGCTTTCTAAATATTATTTGTTTTTAACCGTTTTCATGATGTTGGAGAATATTTATCTATTAAAACACACATAAATAACGCCTGCATTCAAGTCTAATCATACACACAAATATTATACACACATATCAACTATAAATACAATAAACCCAACAAGTGTGAAAAGTTAACCAGAGCCAGGAATCGAACCTGGAACCACATAGCATACAAGACTAATGCTCTTGTATGCATTGTCTCTTGTATGCAAATGAGTAACTGAGCTACACCGGCACCTGGGTCTGCAATTTATTAGTGAGAAATTGCAGACCCAAGTATTGGCCGGGGTAGCTCAGTGGTTAGAGCATGAGTCTTGTATGCTGTGGTCCTAGGTTCGATTCCTGGCTCTGGCTAATTTTTCACACTTGTTGGGTTTATTGTATTTGTAGTTTGCATGTGTGTATAATGTTTGTATGTATGAATATTTATCTATATTTAGTTTTCTGTTAGAAACACCTATGCAGAATGAAAGATAGGTTGTACCTGCCTTCGGCCGTGGAAAAAAAAAAGAAAATACATTATAATAACATTTTTGAAAAAATAGGTTACTTTTAAACTTTCTCTGCCCCTCCCTGAAAGTAGGGATGAAAGGATCTACTTATATATACTTTTATTTAAATGAAATACATATTATAGTTATAGCTAAAACTCTAAAAGATATTCCAGTTTTTACTTCTTATCTGATTTAAACACGACTGTAATTTTGTCCACATGAAAAACAATATGTCATAATTTTGATGATATAGGGGCAGCATTATTTAAGATTTAATAAGTGTAGATCAATGTATAACTAATTTATTACTTATTAATTTCAGTTAAAGCATAATTAGCATAAGTTTGTGTGTAATTATAGTAAATTTTATAAATTCTATGAAAATGCTTCATATTTAACGCTTTTCTTTTCAAAAACCTTGCTCATAGGCATGTATCTGTAAGTCAAAGTCAATAAAATTGCAATCAGTGCTTCTTTCCTCCGGGGAACGCGTGGCCTGAAGAACATTTCGAGCTACCTTACTAGCTAATGAACTATACTCTTTAAATATATAGTCCCCCCCACCCCTCAGGAACAAATTTTTCGAATGAAACACTACAATAATCTGTTCAATCAAAAACGCATTTTACATTTATATCTTTATAGCACATTTTCTTAATTCTTACTTTGTCAAAGATTTTAACCTGCATCACTCACATACCTTGGTCTTAGAAATAACTGATAGCAAAAACACAAAACAAGATGCACATGCAGAGGTCTGTTTGGGCTCGGTCCTGGCCCGAAACCGGACCAACCCACGGGCCAGTCTCCGGCCTATTTGCATTCATGGCAATCGGACCGGGCCTGGCTTCCTTTTTTTCCAGGCTGGGCTGAAACTGGAATTCATTCTTCCTAAAGGTCTAGACGAGTTGAAATTTTTGGGTCCTGTTTTTATCAAGCCCATATGAAAATAATTGGCCCTGCCTACCCTGACCTGAGCCATGCAAAAATCAGTAAAATTTCGATCGGTCCAACAATTTTTGCAAAAAATGCATATATTTGTAAATCGTCATTGTTCTATATTAAAATTTTCAATTTATTCTTTTTAAAGAATAGTTCATTTTCTAGGCAATAAAATTAAAGTACAACAAAGCGTGTGAAAAAGAACCTGCCCATGACAGAATCCTGTTTCAAACGGAAAAATGTATTTATCCATGCAAAATGAACATAATAATACCTGAGAAAAGAATGTTATATATTTTATATATTTACAACCGACAGTGTATATGCTAAGAAGGTAACTTTCCTATAACGGATATTTCCGTTCTCCTATGCGATTCCGTCTTAGAAATTTTTACTATACTATAAGAATTTTCAGGATTTTAAGTCTCCAAGCCATGCAATATGGATTAAAGTTATGTGGATTAAAGTTAAACTGAGTCATTTGCATACAAATCGAGATCCAGTAACAAAATAAATATCTCAGCATAAAGCGTTTTTTTAAAAAACGAAGAATGCAAACAACATGAAAAGAAAAACTAAAATAAATATTTTTGTCAGAACTCCTCGTAGAAGACAATTTTTAACCCTACCAGTGTAAAAATATGTTTTTGTTGAAATTCAGGCAAGCTGGGAAGGGATAATTACGTTTTTGTATGAGCCGCGCCGGGATCGGGCCGAGATTCTAGCTTTTATACTAGGTCGAGCCAATAAACTATGTGCATCGCCCGGACCGGATTCGAGTCTAACTTTTTTTTTTTTCTGTGCCAGGACGGCCTAATATACACACATATATTTTTTACGATCCGGATCGAACTTTTAACTTTTATACCCGGCTGAGGGGCAAAAAATTTTCTACAAGAGTCGGGTCGCGCTCGAACCTAGAAATTTCTCCGGAGCAGACCTTAACAGAAAGTCTGAAACTGAGAAAAACCTATAAACACATATTTTTTTTTCTTTTTTCTCCTGGAAATTGATGTCTATTATCCTTTTGAATATGGAGCAAAGACAGAAATTCGATTTAAAAACTATCCACTGTATAATACTCAAAGCGTATGACGGTCGAAATAATCATTCTTTTACTCTAAGATGTCTGAAAAATGTAATTGCTACCCTTTTTCAAAACAAATGACAGTTTTCACTTAACCAGTGCATCTAAGATCTAATATTCGCTTCCACAGTTTAAATATAATATTCGCGGTCTAATTGAATCACTTTGTTGAATATAATTTGATTCAACAAAGCTGCGAATTTCGAATAAACTAAAAAAAACTTAATATTAACTTTAGTTTCGATTCATAAAAGCGTCTAATTTGCTTAACTAGTGATTCATATAAGCGGCAATTATATTTTTTTTAGCTCTGGAAGGGGTTTTATCCCTGCTCCCCCCTTGGGCTGTGCCATTGGACGCATATACACATACAAAGGACTTATGAAGTTGGGGGCCTGTGCCCACCCCACAAAATAGCTCTAGTTACGCCTATGATCATCCTTCCACAGAGAGTTCTTTAATATTTACTGTAAGTATAACTTCGAACAAACAGAGATGGAAAAACTTTTGATTATTGGTGTTTAAAACCCTTTAAACGTCTTAACCGTCTTTTTCTGTCATGTAATTTTTGAATTCAAAGGCTTGTTGAAAAAAAAAAAAAAATATTAATGCTAATGTTTACAGTGGAAAAGAAAAAAATGATATGTAAAGTAATCAAATACAAATCCTCTTTATATATGTTATTTTATGCATCGTTAAACATACATGCAAAAATATTGCCACACGCTTAAGACATTGGTTAATCATTGGTTAAACACCATCAGTGAGATTTCAAATTCCCCTCGCTATTGTTAAACCTATGGCCGTGTGAGCCGTGTGATGGATTCGTATTTATAAAATATCTCCTTAGGAAATTACTATTTTTAACTTCTTTTCTGTTTGTATTCTTCCTGAAGGATCTCTCTCTCTTTTATTTTTAGTTGTCAAAATATTTTTTAAATCTATGCTAAATTTTATTTGAAGTGTTAAAATCTTACTCAGCTTCGCTAAGATTTTAACACATACAATTATAAATTAAGTATATAATTTAGAACTAATTTGACAACTAAGAAAGGAAGGCACATCCTTTAAGAGCAGTACACAGAAAACAGAAGTTAAAAATATTAATTTCCTAAGGATATATTTTAAAAATACGAATGCATCACACGGCCATTGGTTTAACATTAGTGAGTGGAATTTGAGACTTTACTGATGAAGAGCCTTAAGCTTTGTTTACAATAGCGGAAATCAAAAAGTAACATTTATTTTGGAATTATAACTCTTTAGAAATTGCTGATAATGAAATTGCTCATTATCATTCTACCGAATGAGTTTTACGATAGGAAATTTATTTTCCTAGTAATTTGCAGAAATAGCGTTTATGAACATCAAACGAAACTTAAGAATATATCAATGACACACATGTAATCAATCAGGAAACATATAAATTTATTTTAACAATTGATAACAACAACGAGATAATAATTTTTTACAAGCAAATTTCAATAAGGTGCGTGTTTTTAAAGAATTCCATATTTAAACTAGAAAAGTTTTGCATAAAATTTTGTATTTCGACTAATTAGAGCTGAAAATTTCACTTAAAGTGAGAAAATTAATTGATGTATGAAAAATTTCAAAATTTAGGCGCATTAATATGAAGGTTTATGCTATTCCTATATAGAATAGTTAAAAAATATATAGACTCTGAACCAGTGGTTCCCAACCTTTTATGTCTACGCCTCGCCAAAGCATTTCTGAAATCATATTATTACACCGTTGTATTATACCGTAAAATCAGCAATTTCTTTTGCTGTGTACCTAACTTAATTGAAGTAATTTCTCACTTTTCTTTGCATTTGAACAAATGACCTTTTTACCACACCAATTTCCAGTTTAGTGACACAAAATAAAATTTGATCTGTTATATTACAATTTGATTGGTAATATCGGCTATTAGTAATTTTTGAACGCCTCAAGGTTTTGGTGGTAGAAAACTTTCTTTCTGTCCATTATCGTCTTTGACAATTTCTTGATCTCTCAATAACCAAATTTACGTCAAACTTGCTTTTGAAAAAAAAAATAATAATGTAGAAAAGCAATTTCGATCCTGCTCGATCAATTTATGAAAAATTTGACCGCATTATCCGATAAGTAGTACGCTTTAAGCGATGTCTTTAACATTAATTGCAAACAGGAAATGATGGGGGAAACGAAATTGTTTTCATTAAATAAAATACGTCTTAAGTGGAGACGCATTAACGAGAGTCTGCTGTACTTACGCCAGCTTATTCCTGAAGTAGTGTAATTATTTATTCCATTAAAATTTTATGACTTTTTAAAAATATCCTCCCACGCCAATTGCATTTCACCTGAGTTAAGTATCCCTTTTATGACTTCGATCGCTCTAATTATCTACATACTTACCAAAAAGTTATTTATTTTGTTATTTTAACGATAATGAAATTGACCAATAAAACTGGTATACTTTTAATCTGATTTATTTTTCTTTTAGTATAAAACTATCAACAAAATTTCAATATAAAGTAAGGTGGGTTGGAAAAACAATCTAAAGTTTTCATGGAATTAAAGATTGGCATTTCTGATTAAACAAATTGCTAAACATAAATGAAAATTTGCAGTTTTTCAATTTTATTTTTTATTTAGTAAATTAACAAACCTGTTTACAAAATATGAACAAGATTTCATTATCTGATAGGCAAATCTTCTTTTATCTCGCCAAGCAATATTTTATGTTCTTATGTTTTGAAGGTGCTAAAATCAGAAATACCTTAAAACCCGAGAAACTTTATCTTGCTTTTTGTGATATAGCATATACCTTTTGTTAATACATTCACTTTGTGTTAAATGAAAATTCCTAACATTTGTTTAATGAATGTGAACTTAAAAGAAATAAAAAATATAATCGCATTAAAGCTTCCCATTAGTTATCCTTGCTATTAATTATTTTTTTTCCTTCATTTTTAACCGCTTCACTTTTATTCGTTTAAGGAATCGGAATTTCTATGTTAGCTAATTAGTATGTTAAATTTAGTCTTTTGAAATGTCTAACAAAATTGTAAAACAATTACCTAATTAAAGAACGATTCTTTTTTAATTTGAAAATGTGTTAAAATATGAAGCATACGCATTTATTTAATTTGATATTATAATTTATATGTTAATAAAATATAAATAAAATTTTATGTCTTTATATAGATCATTTGCAATTCGTATACAGTTGTGTATTCAGGCGGCATCAAAGTTTTTCGGCTTAAAAAATTATTTTCTTTTCTTTTCATTTTCTCATTGTCTGACATTTGATAAAGATTCAATCGAAGACATTTTAGGAAAAAATTATAAACATGTAGACGATCTGGAGATTTTTACAGTACAGTGTACGAGCGAGCGGTATTTTTTGAAAAACTTAAACGCCACTTTCTCAAAACATTTTTTTTGTTGTTGTTAAAGTCGGTATTTAAAAAAATCTTGGCAACGGATCAACAACCTCTTTTTTTTTTTTTTTTTTTTTTTTTTTAAATAAAAGTTTATATATTTCTTTACTCTTTTACTTATGTTTTTTTTTTTTTTTTTAATATTTAGTTTGTTCATTTTTCATAAACAAATCAAGACAAGAATTTTTTAATTTTTTTTTTTTAACTGATCCATTTAATTTGATACTCCGCCATTTTGTTAACAATGCAAAAAAAATGTCGTTCAAGAACTACACTGTAAAAAATGACCAATGTTTCTTATTTTATGAAAATATACTATAGCAACGAACGAAAATATAATATAATCTTCTGAGTTATTCGAAATTCTGAATAGCGTGTTCGATTGTCTTTTGAATCCCTAGAAACCAATACATTTCCAAAATTTAAAGAATTATTTATAAAAACAAAGTATTTTTCGCTGCCCGTATTTTTCAGAAACGTTACCGACGGGTTTTTATAGTGTACTAATTAGTGTCCTCAACCTGGAATACCTGTTTTTCCAATGCTATCAATTCTCAAGTAAACATTTTCATGCTCAAAAAATATGTTTAACAGATAACATGCAAAATTAACAGCGTTAACAATAACATTAAAATTAAGATTATTTCTTTACTCTTTCATGTATCAATTAACTTATGCGGCTGAAAGCGTTTACTTGAGAATTGGTGACATTCGAAAAACAGGTATTGAGCCCAACTAATATATTTTTTAAGTTGGCGCCACTGGTACTGCGCTAGTTAGCGTCGTTATGTCGCTGCGCAACATTGATGAAAAACGAGTTAAAAATGCGCACTTAATCAATTTAAAAAAATTACAATTTGGTTTTTGAAGGCTCAATATACCGTATATTTCAACGTATAAAGCGCACTTTAGAAACAAGAAAACTGATCGAAATTTTCAAGTGCGCTTTATACGCCGGATATAAAAATGAAAGCTTAAAAATTAAACATAATAATTGAGATTTGTGTATTAATGAGAAGAAGAGTAAGACGTGATTATTTGAATATACGAGGGTAAGATTCCAAGCGTTTTGTGGGGCTTCAAGCACATGGCTTTGGTCGTATGATGTTTGTCCTCACTTCGCACTTGCTTATTTTCTTTATGTTTGTACTGGTCATTATACTTTTTAATACTCTTTAATGTATTTTCAAGCTTATATCATGAAGGTTTCTTTGCAAAAAAAAAAAAAAAGGGGGGGGGGTGCGCGTAGTACGGCAAATATACTTAAAAATAAGAAAAATGCAGTCTCAAATCATAGGTGCGCGGTATACGCCGGATCGTGTTAAATGCCAGAACAACGGTATGTATATGTTTTATGCAAAAACTTCTATATTAATACCTCATTCCTAGTCGTATAGGCACACATAAAATGTGATTATTTTTCAAATCGAAAAACTCCCATATAAAATTTAAAACAACGAATGAATTTCTAAAATTTGTACTAATCTTAAATATCGAAAAATAAAGATTTAAAAAAAAAAATCTTGTTTAAACAGATTGCTCTTCATACTTAAAATACGAGATATCCATAAAATTATATTTTGCTTCTCTTTCTAACATCTTGTTTTTATTATTATAAATTACTACAATTGAGTTTCTGTTTGAAAAGCGCTCTAATAAATGAAAAGCTCCCTTTTCACTCAAAACTAAAAAAAAAAAAAAAAAAAAAAAAAAAAAAAAAAAAAAAAATATTAAATCTTTTGTACGATTAATTTTTGAAAGTTTAAAAAACATCTTACATCTTTACAATGTTTTTACATTTGAGTAACTTCCAGATGCTTTTCACCGCATTTCATTATTTTCTTGTAAATCTTTAAGCTGTATTAGATGTTGATGATATTGATATTGCTTCAATTTTCCAGTCGATGTTGCTTTCGCTTTTATAAAACATACATAATGAATAAGAAAAATAAAAAGAGCGTCCTTTAAGAACGTTCTTAATGTTTTTCAAGGAGTTGTAAGCAAAATATTTTTTGTTTGTTTGTTTTAATTTAGGAAACAAGTTTGAATTTTTTTGTTAAACTCTAGAATATATTTTTCAAAACTTATGTTATTATTTACGCCTCATTATTTTAAAAATGTTTTTCGTTTTTTATAAAGTTCCGGATACATAAAAAAAAAGTAATAAAAATGTAAAAGATATGGATAATGAAATGGTGATCGGATTCGTAAAAATATGGTAGGTTGAGCTTAGGCAATAGAATTCTCAAATGAAGATTTAGATTAGATTGATCTAAGTTCAGCCTCTTTCTGAATGATTTTTTTTTTAAGGTAAGAAACAAATGTGGTATTGCTGTTCAAATTAATATATGAAATATGCAAACAGCTTTATATATATATATATATATATATATAAGAAGATTTTTCGAAAGTGAAGCAGCATCGACCATGGTCAGTGTTTGGGAGGGTGATAACATAACCTCTCTCGACTGCGGCTGCTGTGGGAACGTACACGTTAATGGGAGCTGCTGCACGTAAAATCCGTTCGTGGCTCCAATGTCCTACAAGTTTTAAAGAACGATACCTTTGGGGGTGCTAATCCAGGTGCAGGTCTCTCATCTGGAATTGGTTCAAAAATTAGGAGACCAGCTCTAGAAGTCCAACCTCTCTTGAGGCTGTGGCACCCCTTCTTTCAGAGAAGTGCCATGGCACTTTCTCTGTCACAACAACATAAGAAGGATTTGTTTCTTTAACCTATATTTTACCATCTTGTATACAGGACAGTTCAGATTTATCAAATTTTCACAAGAAAAATCAAATCTTTTACTCCTGTTCCGCTATTAAAATAGATTTTAAGTTTAGAAGGTATTATAGTCCGGGACACGCGGCGTCACATTTTAGCAACCAATTTTAGCGTCGAGGAATTTCTATCTATGATAGATTAGATGGTACAGATAACGAAACTGCTAGTCCCCTAGCACACCAGCATAGGGGGGGTGGGGGGGTAGGCTGCAATCCCAGCATTACACACTCCGCTGCAATGTGGAATGAATGGCAACTCAATTACTAATGATGTTTCCGAGTTGGGGTAACATGAGTAATCGGGTTGTCATTCATTTCACATTGTAGTAAGCTGTGCGATGTTCCAATGAAACACCCTGACTGGTGCGCCATATGACTGGCAGTTTCGTTATCTGTACCATCTATTCTATCATGTATAGCAAAATCATCAATGCTAAAACTAGTTCCCAAAAAGTGACTATTACGTATAACCATTTTAAATTCAATTTTAATAATGATAATATCTTTCGATTTTTTTTCCCCATTTTTTTACCATTTTATCTAACATGTCTTTTTCTTTTTTTAATCTAAATAATTATGGGAAGAAATTGCCAAAATTGTCTCTGAGTTTTAATGATGACATGTCTTAAATGTTCTTGCTGAGAGATAACGTAATTGCAGAACCGATCTAACTCAATTTAAAGTAGTGGATTATACAATACTGGAAGAAAAAGGTGATCACCCGCTACTAACTCTGCCATTAATAATTCTATAAAAAATGTGAATGGTAATAATAACTAGTAATAACGTCTACTAAACAATTCTGTACTTTAATTTTTCTTAGGGGGTCATCTACCTAGAGAAATTGTAACAAACTTTAAAATTTCCAAAACTAACACCTAATTTTGTCATCATTATGGATTCTTCGGTAAATTTAACCTTCGGATACCCAACGGGAAGCTAAACAGTCAAGTAGTTTAGGGATTATAATTGTTAAAATGTTTAGAACGTCTAATGTTAAATTCATTTTTAATCGTTGCAAAACAGATTGCAATGCGGGTAGTTTTTTAAGCATAACTCAAAAACTACTGGCGGAATGAGCTGTAATTTTAGATTAGTATACTTAAAACTTTTTAGAAATTTATTTCTGTTAAAAAATTTATAAGTTACATTTTTTTTTTTTTTTTGAAAATTTATTTAAAATTATATATATATTTTTTCGAAATTAGCTTTCGAAAAAAATATGATGTGTAACCTAAGAATTTTTTTTTAACATAAATAAATTTTTGGAAGCTTCAAATATCCGGATCCAAAATTACAACTCATTCCGCCAAGTAGTTTTTGACTTATGCTTAAAAAGCTACCCGCATTGCAATCTGTTTTGCAACGATTAAAATTGAATTTAACATTAGGAATTCAAAACTTTAAATGTGATGTAACCCTAATGCCTGAACTTCTTCACCGAATAATTTTCATTTGGTATCCGAAGGTAAAATTTATTGAAAAATACAAATATGATATCAAAATTAGGTGTTAATATAGAAAACGTTCAAGTTTGTTACAATTTCTACATGTAGACGATCCATAAGCAAAATTTAAGTAATTAATTAGTAAACGTTATTACTAATCGATTGGTACAAGACACCTTTTTTATACGATGATTTGCGGCAGAGTTAGTAGCGGGTTGATTACTTTTTTTCTTAATGGCTGTACCATCGAATGTACGATATAAGTAAAACTGTTTGCACAACTGTATATAACAACGATAGCGATATAAATATTTCAGTTTACCCAAAAGTGATGTTCGCCTTCATTAAAAATTTTTAGGCGAAAGTTTTTTTTTCTTTAAAAAACGCTCAATTCCAATATTGTGGTATAGTTTGCGCACAAAAAAAAGTCTGGATGAACTCTGCCTCTGGCAAAGATTGGCTAAAGAATATTTGCAACAAAAGCTCAGGTGCAATTTTGAAAAACTCTTAGCGTATTCAGCTCACCATAGTGATGTAGTAAAAAAAATCAAACTTAAAAAATAAACGAACTCTTGCTGTGATCCCGTGGAGGCTTGAAGTTATTGCTCCATCCTTTAAATGTCTGCCTCTCCAAACTGTTGATATGCAGTGTCTGAAAATACTGGTTGAACTGGATCCTCTCAAGATTGCCATCTGTAACAAAAGATATCTGAGCAAGCCAGATATTACATTGGTTGTACAATGTGAGAAAAATGCATAGGACCGGTATGCCAACCATCCTTGAGTCATTCAAAAAAGGTTGTGTTAGCAATGAACGAGACGATGCACTACATCAAACTGCCATTGCAAGAAATTTTCACAAAATGCATATTGATGAAATAGAGGATGTATTCGATGACATGCCAGTGACATAAAACGACTTTGCTGAAATGTTTGGAGTGTCTAACACAAGATTAAAATTAGAGTGACTCCAATGACTAAATTTTAATGTTGATTAAATTTGTTATTTTATTTTATGTATAATGTACATTACCACAAGAACCACGCCTGTGCGAGTATATACTATCTTAAAAAGACTGTTTATTGGACATCAAGGAAGCAGAATTAAAATATCCTTCACTCCTATTGGTGTTTACTTCTATATACCTGCAGTTTACCTAAGATGGGTAAAGTCCTGAAAAAATATTTTTTTTTTTCTTTTCAAAATCAATGCGTAAGTTTTTATTTCTGACAGCGTTTAAGAAGAAGAAAGAAGATCATCTTCTACGTGAGTTTTAGATTTTTTTCGCCTCGAAATAAAACGGTCGACCTACACATGAGTATATACGGTACACGAAAATGTTACACAAATCTATATTTTATATCTCTACATAAATATTAGTTTGGAGAATATTTGAACCATTATGTAGAAAGAGGTCAGAAACACCAAATTAAGTCCAGAAACAAATCTGGGGTGATTTGCATTTTATAAACTACTATAATCTTCATGAAAATGCAAAAAAAAAAAAAAAAAAAAAAAAAAAAAAACATAGGAAAAGCCGGAGTTATGAAAGTTAAATATTACTTCTCCAAACTCTAAGAACATTCAAGTATTAGAAAAATAGAAGCAGTTTTGTTACTGTTCTTATAGTAATTGCATGTGATTTAGTCTGAAAAAGAGGGATTCTCTATAGAAACATTAGCCATTCCTGTGCTTTTATGTTGGTTAAAAAAATTATTCTACTTTATCCTCATGAATATTTACTAAAATACTTGATAAAAGACGTTTGGTTTTCCTAATAACACCAACTTTAATGAGGGCTATTCAAAGTAAATACATAGCTCGATATAACCGTTGCTTATTTGTAAGAATAGTTGATTTTAAAAATTCTTGTATAACATAGTCTTTAGTGATTTAATTCCAATGGATGCCCAAACAGATAGATATTTTGTTATGCCATTTCTAATTAGATTTTTAGACTATTAATATGTTAATAAAGCTCACATTATATGCTCAATAATTTTGTATTCTTCATCTTTCTTCGGCACATTAAAAATTTTAATTTGCTGTTATAGTTTTTCGGGTAACGTAACAAGGAATGCATTACCCTTAAATTTAGGTAATTGAAATTATCAATGAGAAATTCAGTATTGTATTGAGAATCGAGAACGGAAATCATAAGTAACCTCAGTAGACGTTCTAAGATTAATTGTCTTCACGATTTCCTTAACATTATTGTCTCAGAATTATCGTTTAACAATCAGTTAGTGTTCTCTTCCACAGAAGTGTGCGGGATGGAGAAGTGAGGCGAGTCTTCAGTAGAAGAGCTAGCTAGAGGCTTTTCTAATTGTTCTCCAATAATATAGAGATAATCATCCAATCATATTTTGATGAACAATTGAAATTGCCTTTATCGTTCGGTCTTAAACGTCTGAAACTAGTATAATGTTTGCGTTGGACGTGCTGCACATAGAATTTTGTATGTATATATATATATATATATATAAACACACCTTGAATCACTGAATATAAAAAATATTAAAAAGTTTATTTTCCATTTTCGATTTATTTTCATACTTAAAAATAAATTGTTACATTTTCACTTTTTAGAATATAGTTTCGTCACAAAAAAATCAGCCATTTTACTATGAAATTGTCGTTTACAGTATCTGCAGAATTACATGCATTATTCAAAATAACATATCTACTAGTCCTAAAGCTAAAATGTACAGTGTAAGATAGCCAGCAAGTTGTTCTTTCTCATTTAAAGTTTTAAAAAAATGCATTTTAAATTATTGGATATTAATAATGGTGGCTTGGTTATTTAAATTATTATTATTATTATTATTATTATTATTATTTTAACAAGACAAGAAAGTCGATCCCACATATCTTTTTAAATAATTACAAATTTGCTTTAATCTAAACATATAAAAGTATGAAATCTCTCAGATAATTCTTTCATTGCGCATTTTAACAAATGTGCCTCTAAAATGTGAACGAGATTTATTCATCTTATAAACAAAACTTTTACCTCTCCCAGTACTCATTATGTTTAATTAAAGTATTTTTTAATGTTCAGTTAAAAGTTTCTAAGCTCAAGATTATTTTAAAACTCGAGACATTTAGATTTTTATCTTACTTTTTATGATTACATACCTTTTGATATTTCATTTACACAAACTTAAATGAAAATTAATGCCATAATTTATTTATTTACACGTAAAAATAAAATAAAATCATTATTAAAGTTTTCCATAAATTATTACTTCCGTCAATGTTTTAGCTCTCAAGTACACAACTTTTATATAGAAATTTCCATGTAAATTAATATATCCTAAATTGCCTAACAAATCTGCAAAACTATTATCTAATTTAAGACTAACACATTTTTTGTTTTAATATAATTGCAGAATATTAAGGATTCGTCAGTTTATATAAAACATTTAGATTTCGCATACAGTTATGAGCGCAAACCTAAATAAATTGATAAATCTATCTACAAGAAAAACATCTCCGTGAGTAACACTGACGTCATATTCACGGTGGCAATACCTGACGAATAACTTTTGCTGTTACTGCAAATTTTTTAACTTATAAATATCGGCCAATTTCAATTTTTACACCGTCGCGTCGAATGAGGGAAAATAAAGTTATTTCAAATGAAATTTGTTTGAAAACTGTATTTCAATTTAATGTTTTTATTTTGTGTGTGTGTGTGTGTGATTTTAAAAATAATTATCAAGCACCATTCATTTTTTAATTCTATCTCTATCGCATGTAGCCTGATTACCAAAGATTAACCCGTTTGTACTTAAAACACTACAAGTAGTCTAGCATTTGTTTCTGGCTAATATCCCATAACGAAATAAATGAATTGTCAATAAATGAATAAAACAATAAAACAATATATAAATAAAATACATATTTAACAGACAAGTAATCGAACTATGTGCTTAAACCACTGAAATTATCAGAATAAAAAAGATTGCTGTAAGTAACGAAATCTTTTGCGACTGCTAAAGCAACTCCTGACACACTCTAAAAACGACATTTTCAAAACTGAGCAAAAAATACTCAAATATGAGTATGCCGTATAGTCAAAATGTCTCCGAATCAAGATTACTCAAGTTTGAAACATATATTATACTCATTTCTTAAAACATGCACACACTCAAGAACACCATAAACATAATAAAGCATCATAAACATGCACACACTCAAGAACATCATAAACATCATAAACCATCATGTGCTCATATTTGAGTATGTCCATGTTTCAAAAATGAGTATTAACTGATTTCTATATGTTCATTTTTGAGTATGTCCAAGTCCATGTTTCACAAATGAGTTTGAACTGATCTTAATCATTTTTGAGTATGTCCATGTTTCAAATATGAGTATGAACTGACCTCTATGTGCTCGATTTTGAATATGTCCATGTTTCAATATTCTGCGTATTTCTGGTATTTCAGAATTGAAAGCATTGGGTCATCCTATTTGAACAAAAAGTTTCATAACAATATGAAAATATCGATTTACTCAGATTTGAAAGTGTCATTTTTCTCAGTGCATGCGGCTAATAAGAAAGTATCTCTTTTAATAATTTTCAAAACTCTATTTGAATGCATTATTTATATTTTTCTTATAAAATTGCTTTTTGGTGTTCTTAGTGGACAATCTAAGATAATATAGTAAATGTAAAAAAATATATTAGAGTTTTGAATATAAAAAAGGTGTTTTCAGTTATGTTCTGTAACCCGGTAATCCCGGGTTGCACTGCAAAAAAATAAATAAATAAATAAATAAATGCTGATTTTACGAAAATTAACAGTAATGAACAGTAAAATAAGCAGTAATACGCTGCCGCGCATAACTTTTTTTTTTTTTTTTTTTTTTTTTTTGCAGTATACAAAAAAAAAAAAAAAAAAAAAAAAAAAATTGAAGAAACAGATTGATTTTTATAGAAAATTGGAGATATCCATAAAACTCCATTTTCATGCTCAATGTAACAATTTTGCCTTTTGCTTTTTAATATTACTATAATTAAATTTCTGTTTCAAAAAAGCTTTAATAAATGAAAAACTGTCTTTTTTTGTTTCAAACGCTGCTAAATATTTTAAAGCTTTCGTAAAAGTAATTCTTGAAAGTGAGGAAAAAAGCACTTACATCTTTACAATGTGTTCCATTTGAGTAACTTTCAGATGCTTTTAAGAAACTCACTACACTTCACCATTTTCTTATAAATCTTTAAGCTATTTTAAGCATTTGTCATATAAATGTTGATTTAGAAGTGCATTTCCTTTTACTTTCAATGTTATAGGAGTTATCTGTAGCTAAAACTAATGAACAGAATGAGATCACATTTTCTATTTAGATTTTGGAAGGCTTAAGAAGATGAATTTCACCAAAATAAAAAAAGTAGAACCTAAAACCAATATCAAAGTCTTGTTGCACCAAAACAAATAATTTTTAAGATTAAAAAAAACAAACTTCAAATTATTTTTCCTTAACTTACTAACCTTACTTATTGAGTGCCAGTTAGCGTGATCTTGTGAGAGTGATTTGGCACAACAGAAGGTTAATCGTTTTTACTTTCTTCTATCTTTACAAGAAGAAAGTATGGGATTCGTGAATATCTTCGACTTCCGCTTTTCGACGGATTTATACGTTTTAGAAGATCTTGTGCACGATCTAGCTATTTTTAGCCGAATGTCTGCCCGTGAGACTGTCTGCCTACACTGCAAAAGAAAATTGTTGATTTTACAGTACAATACTGGCAGCCGGGATGCCAGTATTATACTGTAAAATTAACAATTTTCTTTTGCAGTGTAAGGTAAAGGTAGGATAGTCTGCGCACAATTCAAAAGAATAGCAATAAAAAATCTAAATATTAATTTTTTGCTAAACTATTCATGAATAACTTCTACTTCATTTGTTTTTTATGCATTTCCATTGCTATTTTGTTGTTATGTTGCAATTTAATAGAACAATTGTAATAAAACCAAGAAAGTTATTTTGCGCAATCTCTCCTTATAGGGTTGGTGTGATTGCGCACATGGGTAGGAGAGATTGTTACTAATAATAACTACAATTAAATTGTTGACAATAATAATTACACTTAAATGACATTGTTGTAAAGTTTTTGTGAATAAATATTATTGTATTAGGAGTGAATATTTCAACCTAATGATTAAAGAATCAGAAAAAGGAAATAATTTTAAAAACGATTAAAAAATTTTAATTAAAGGGAAAAAAAATTAAAGAAGCAGAAAAAGCAAGTCCAGATAAGATTAAAAAATAAAATAATGTTACTTAATAACACGTTTAACTTAAAATTAGTCCATTTTCATTTTTCATTTTTTTAATGCAAATTTACCAATAAGCTGCGTAATCTCTCCTACCATAGAAACGAATGGAAACACTGCGCCATCTCTCCTAAGTAGCAAATGCGCAAACTTTCCAATTTCGGTAGGAGAGATTGCGCGGCCTTTTATTTAAACATGACCTCTTCTAAAACGAACCGTTGATGTTCACATTGTTTGTCTAAATTAGTAGCTTATGAAAAATCGTTTAAGTTAAAAATATTTTGTACTATTGACATTGTATAGAAATTCTGATGAAGAGCTATGAAAATTCAAGCACTTACTTTGGGAAAACAAAACAAAATAGCAATACTTTATCTTAAACGCTCAAAGCAATCAACGTGCAATTTCAAGTAGACACTCCACTACTGTTGTTGTACAACTACCTGGAGTCGCTGCACGCTCACTCTACTCCTTCTCCCCAAACCTCTATGTGCGCAATCTCTCCGACTGCGTCATCTCTCCTGGCTTTACCTTATGTGTTTGTCTATCTGTATGACACACAATTTTTGTAGGCGCTCTATTTCAAGACTCAATGCATGGAATTTCATCAAACATCATATTCTGTTGGACCTTGACGTAAAAATACGCTGATTATTGTTTGATGTAAATTGCCAAACAGATGGGCACTGCTATGCTACTTTCTTTATGATTTCTACAATAGCTATAATTTCAAGAACAAATGCAAGGAATTTCACTAAACGTCATATTCTGTTAGACTTTGACATAAATAGATCCTCATTAGGTTTGGGTGTGTAACATCTGGGTGTTTGGGTGTATGGTCTGTTTTTAGGTGCGTTCGTAATTATATAAATACGTAGCACCTATGGTCGTCGCTTGGTCCGTCCGTCTGTCCGTCCGTCTGTCTGTCTGTCTGTCTGTCTGTCCGTCTGTCTGTCCGTCCGTCTGTCTGTCTGTCCGCATAAAACAACGCAAAAACTACCCAACCAAATGGTTTGCAATTTAAAATATATTATCTTTGCAGAATTTTGCCGAGACATTTCAAATTTTATTAAAATCGAATCAAAACTTTAGGAGATATTAATAAAAATATTTATTAAGAAATTTGATTTTTTTTAAAAATCGGTGCTTTTTTGTTATAGGAGCTTCCGATGGATGTTAAATCGTCAAGCGACCGAGATACTTATTTTATTACAGAAATTAATCTGCAGACGATATAATTCATTTCACAGAATTAAAAATCATCAAGATCTGAATATTTATATAACTAGCTGATACATATATATCTGAATATTTATATAACTAGTTAAGATATTTGTATGAACAGTGTCATAAAATATATACTTAACTAGCTGTTTAACCCGTTCTAAGCACGGGATATCATGAATTTAATTCTAAAACGTGCGTACGAACGCACCTCGTTTGTAACGTTTGACGTACAATTTCCAACTTGTTTACAATTTCCGTGTATCTACACTACAAAAAAAAAAAAAAAAAAAAAAAAAAAAAAAAAAAAGATTTTACAGTATAATACTGGCATCCCAGCTGCCAGAATTATACTGTAAAATCAACATTTTTTTTTCAGTGTATATAACGAATAGATTTTGATTTAATTTTGGTAGCAGGCGATTGGAATTTTATAGAAAAAAGTTTTCTGATGGCCACAACACTGGATTGTTGTTTTTGACACGTAATTGACGA
This sequence comes from Maratus michaelseni, assembly GCA_963931845.1. Lineage (NCBI taxonomy): Eukaryota > Metazoa > Arthropoda > Arachnida > Araneae > Salticidae > Maratus > Maratus michaelseni. Next base: position 81,111,940 of record OZ007587.1, read on the forward strand.
TCCTATAAAATGTTTTTGACGTGTCTCAGAAAAAAAAGGAATAAAAACTATATATGGTGACTATTTTTAAAAATGCATTGTTGTGCTGTGTACTTTAACAACATATTCAAATTTCGTCGCGGTAAATTGCTGAAAGTTTGAGGGAAAAAAAAGTAGGCAGAATGATTTAAAAAAAAAAAAAAAAAGGTACAGAAATATGTCATTTTGAGGCAAACAAATTTACAATTTTTGAAACCTGTTGAATTCGATTCGGGACCCATTACCAAAACGTGCTCTTTCAAGCAAAAAAAAGAATTACGAAAATCGGAGAAACCATTTAAAAATTTATGTATGGTCAGTACAAAAACAAAAAACAAAAAAAAAATCTATTTGTATAGTATAGTATGTTTTTTTTTTTTTTTTTTTTTTTTTTTTTTTTTTTTTTTAATGATTTTCAATTTATGTATGTGTTTATCTAATTAAACAACAACAACAGAAAAAAAAAATTGTTTACGAATTTTCCTAAGCATTTTTCGACTGTTTCAAGTAAAATTTCATTTAATTTAGAAAAGTTTTAGACGTTCTTTGTTAAATCGAGACATTTTTTGGAAAGATTTCATGTTCTTATTTATGTTTTGTTGTTCATTTTTTTTTTTTCAAGAAAAAGTAATTTATGAAAAAAAAAAAAATAATAATAATAAGGCCAAAAATTATGAAAAATTAAATAGTTCCAACCAACCATATTTGTAAAAATATGATATAGTGAACGATTGAATTAAAGATGAAAAAATATAGAATTGAGAAAGACTGTCTGGGTATTTTATAGAAGGGTTACTTACAGCAGCATTTTTATCAATAATATCTTATTTCTCTTCATTTCAGTAGAAAATGGAAGAGTAGAAACCATTATTATGTCCTACATCGTTTGGTTAGAGAAATGAAAGAATTTTTACACGCAAAGTTCTACCCTCGTAATTGCTAAAAGTAGTAGATTTTCGCCGTGATATATATTCACCGTATGATATGTTGTTGCAAATTTTAGGCAGGATAATTATAAAATTTTGTTAAGAATATATAATCCGGTTTTGAAAATATTAAGTTCTTAATATTGTAAATTGATGATAGCGCATTACTTTTAATAAGTTGTTTGTGTATTTAAACAAAACTCACGTGGTGAAAATATTGCATCTTGCAATAAATTTACCATTTTGCTTGCTTTTTTTGTACTAACCAGATTAACTAAATATATTTTTTAATTCTATGTGTGTATTGCTTTCACCATAGAAAGAAATGCAATAAACTGAATAACTAATGTTATTTTGAAATGCCTTAGATTCTATTAAATGAAGATATTTATAAATAGAGAGTAAGTTGAGAATAATATTCGGATTTTGTTCAGTTTTGCAGATGCTAAAATCTTTAACAGAAATATTATCTCCGTTTTATTTTTGCTTATTCTAGATAAAGTATTAAAGCGAGTGACTACGTTCGAAGCCACTTTTTGTTTTCGTTTCAGTTATTTTAGATAAAATACTAAATAAAAACGTGAAGTTTTATGAAAAATTAATTATTAACATCTCATATGTTGATAAATTGAGATATTTGAAGAAAATAGGGGCATCTGATCAAAATGGCTAACACACTGTATAATGAATTCCATTGCGACCTTTCAATTTCCCTCATACACAAAAAGAACATATAGCAGTATTTATTCTTCAAAATTAAATCTAACATTAATTTAATAAAGAAAAGAAAATACGGATGATTATGGAATCTGTTATGTTAATTTTCAAAACTTATCCAAAGAAAAACCTTTATAAAAAGAAAAAAATCTAAATCTAAACTTTTAATTCATTTTGTTCAGAATAAAATAAAGCGTTCCCTGAAAGTTTTATTAAATTACTTTCTCAATTACTTGAGATATAATGATATTGTTGCAGATTTCTTTCAAACACAAAATTTTGAGAAAAATGTATTTAAAGTGTGAAATTATTCTGAAAACATAGCAGAAAGCGTTTTTTAAACATTGTATCTATATTTTTATTGACGTAAAAAATGGTTTTACATAGAGAAAAGACTGGGTAATAAGAATCTTTAATAGGAAAATTAAACAAAGTAATTAGCAATCGATTTTTCGAGCGCAGGGAATCACAATAACATTGAGCATAAGAAATTAAAATTTATCTCATTCAATGTGACTCATTTCCCAATTTTATTTTCTATGTTAGTTATTATGCATGTATGTAGTTTTTCGCTTAAAAATATTATACACGCAATCTACGTTCCACAAGGATCACCACATTCTTTTCGATATTACACCCTATATACATTTTTAGACATACCATTAATAGGCACACATACTTACAATTTTTGAAACCCGATAGAATTGATTCGGGATCACCACTAAAACATGTCTTTTCAAACAAACAATCAAACACAATTAGGAAAATCGGAGAATCCATTCAAAAATTATGCGTGGACATACATTTAAAAAATACAGACGAATTGTATAGACTTCTTTTGTTGAAAGTCATTTAATAAAGTTATTTTACAACCATCCTGTACTTTCGCTTTCATGAAACATAAAAATGTTTTCTGTTTCTGTATATGTTTATCTAATTATAAAAAAAATAAATAACATAATGGTGGTTAGGGATTTTCTTAAGCGTTTTTAAACTGTTTCAAATAAAACATCATTTAATTAAGAAAAAAAAAATGTTAGTGTTAAAAATTTGCAGCAAAATCTCCAGTCATTTGACCGTTTTTAGAGAAAACGGTTACATAACCGTAATTTATCTTTATTCTGACCATAATATGGGCAATAATATGGTCAAAATAGAGTTAAATTACTGTTATGTGACCGTTTTCTATAAAGACGGTCGAATTACTGGACAGTTTGCTGCAAATTTGTTAAAAATGTTCGTTGTTAAAATTGAGACATTATTTTTTGGAGATCTTTCATCTTCTTATTTATGTCTTATTCCTTAAAAAAAAAAAAAAAAAAAAAAATAACTTTCAAAAAGTAAAATTTAAGAATAATAAATAAGAAAAATAGTACATAAAATTATGAATTACCAAATGGCTCTAATCTACCATATTTGTAAAAATATGATATTGTGTGAGATTTAATTCAAGAGGAAAAACTATGTAATCCATGAAATGTCTGAAATACTGTCTGTGTATTCTCAAATCTATATAAAGAAAAAAAGTGCAGTAAAAAGACGGGGCAAAACACATTTTCTTTTAAAATATAGCTCTAGTCGAGAAATTGTTTTTTATATTTATTATTCTCGTTAATTATTGTTCATGTATCGTCTCTCTCCTTAGTTTTTGTAAAGAAAGAGAAAAGAAAAATAGTTTTACGCTTTTTAAGGTAATTTTTTTTACTTCCAACAGCATTTTTATCAGTAATATCTTTTCCCTGTTCATTTCTGTAGAAAATGAAAGAGTAGAAACCATTATCATGTCCTACATCGTTCGATTAGAAAATCAAAGAATCTTTACACGCAAAACTCTATCCTTGTAATTGCTGAAGTAGTGAATTTTCGCCGTGATATATACACCTTAAGATATGTTGTTGAAAGTTTTAGGCAGGATAATTATAAAACTTTGTAGAGAATATGTAATCAGGTTCGAAAATATCAAGTTCTTAACAATGTAAATTGATGATGGCCTATTACTTGTAAGTTGTTTTTGTACTTTACACAAAATGAACTTAAGTTTGAAAAAACATGCTCCTTGAAATAAATTCCCATTTTTCTTGATTTGTTTTGTTATCAGATTAATTAAATATATTTGTATAATCTATGTGATTATTTATTTCACCTTTGAAACAAATCAAGCTCAATAAACTGAACAAAGAATGTTAGTTTGAAATTCCTTACATTCCATTAAATGAAGATATATATAAATAGAATTATAAAAGTATGCTGAGAACAATTTATAGAGTTTGTTCAGTTTTCTAGATTCTAAAAATCTTTAACAGAAATTGTATCTCCCCCCTTTCTCTCTCTCTCTCTCTCTCTTGTTTTTTGTATTGGATAAAGTATTAAGGTGACTACGTTCGAGGCCACGTTTTTGAGGGATTTTTTTTAATTTTATTTTTAGGGATTTTAATAAAATACTAAATAAAAAGTTAAAATTTTATAAAATATTAATTATCACTATAATATATTTGAAACATAGAGTGTATTCAGAGAAATTTGACCAAAACTCTGCAATAAATTCAAATGCGACCTTTCAAATTTCTTTTATACGCAAGGAACAGATGTTAGTTTTTTTTCCGTTCAAAATTAAATAAAATCTGAGAGAAGTTTTAAAAATAAAAGCAAATACAAGTCGCTATGTAATCTGTTACGTTAATTTTCGAAACTTTTTCAAAGAAAAACATTTATAAAAAAAATAAAAATCTGCACCGAATCCTTTAATTAATTTTATTCAAAATAAATTCTAAAATGTTTACTGAAAGTTTCATTAAGTTACCTTCTCTATTACTTGAGATATCATGATAGTGTTGCAGATTTCTTTCGAAAATAAATTGTTGAGAAAAATGTATTTAAGGTTTTAAGTTACTGTGAAAAAGAAGCAAAGAGGTTTTCTTTTTCTTCTTCTGCTTCTTCTTCTTCTTCTTTTTTTTTTTAACATTGCTTACTTTAAAGAAATTTAAAGTTTTTTGGCTATTTCGAATGCGGACAGACCCAGAGACAAACACTCAATTAGATTGAAAAACTGAATGTATGAAAATTTTTGAATTAAAAAAAAATAACGATATAAAAAACATTTCAAACAACAATTACGCAGGCGGCATTACATTTAATTACAAAATTAAATTACATTTAATTAAAAAATGCATCTATTGTAGTTGTCGTTTCCAGTATAGACAACATTTGCAGTATATATATATCAAGAGAATATTTAATTTCGTGGTGTTTGCGAAATACAACGCGGTCAGATAGGTAGACAAAAAAATAAACCTATATAATAACATTTTAAACTATTTTAGAAAGTGTTGAAGTGTTGAATATTAGTTGAAAACAAAAAAGAAAATGATTATTTAATATATTTAATTTTATAAAAACTTTAAAAATTCCTTCTTTCAAATTTATTCCTAATAGAAAGCAACAAGTCTCATTCGTAAATCCAATCTCATATGGAAATATCATTTTATTTTCTCACTTGTTAAAACAAGTTGGAAAATGTACGTCAAACGTGACAAATGAGGTGCGTTCGTACTATAGCTAGTTATATAAATATTCAGATGCAGATCTTGATGATTTTTAATTCTGTGAAATGAATTATATCGTCTGCAGATTAATTTCTGTCATAAAATAAGTATCTCGGTCGCTTGACGATTAAACCTCGGAAGCTCCTATAACAAGAAAGCACCGATTTTGTTTTAAAAATTCAAATTTCTTAATAAATATTTTTATTAATATCATCTAAAGTTTTGATTCGATTTTCATAAAATTTGAAATGTCTCAGCAAAATTCTGCAAAGATTATATATCTTAAATTTCAAATCATTTGGTTGAGTAGCTTTTGTGCTGTTATATGCGGACGGACGGAGAGACAGACGGTCGGACCAGACGACGACTATAGGTGCTACGTATTTATATAATTACGAACGCACCTAATAAAAAGGAGCAAATCAGTAGACAACCACATTAACACTGTAAAAAAATGCACAAATGCTGCCCCAATACAGCAGAAACGTTCATAAAAGTAATTCAGTATAAACTTAACTGTACCCAGAATTCAGGAAAGCATGCCATTTTCCATTATCTTCAGAAATTATTTGAGATAAAAGGAAAATCATAAACTTCAGAAAATAATAACTTTCTGAAGTTTACAGAAACGTTCCAAAAATAAAAGAGACCTTTTGATACTCGTAAACTTCCGAAAGAACGTTTCTATATTACTTTCAGAAAATTATTGCTTTGCTAATGTTTCTAATTACTTGTTCTTCTACGCTGTAAAAAAAAACGAGAAATGTTTCTTAATCTAGGAAGGAGGTGTACGAAAATATATTAGAACCTCTTCCAAGGTACCCATCATTTCGAGAAGCGTTCCTTTGTCTCCAAAAACCGCAGAAACTAATAGATTTCTGAAATTTAACAAAGTATTTCTGAAAGAAATGTTTATTTTGCTGCCGATAATTTTCGGAAATATTTCAGAGTAGGTTTTACAGTGTACTATTTTTCTCTATCCGTATGCTATCTTTTTTTTCGGATGCCATTATTTCTTTCATTTTGGAAATCTTTTCAGTATTTTTTACAATGAGTATTAAATTCTTCTTTTAGAATATTAGAACATGCACTATGTTACTGTTGCTACTTCTTTTCATTCTCTCTCCCCCCCCCCCCCCAACTTGCCAAAAAAAAAAAAAAAAAAAAAAAAAAAAAAAAAAAAAAAAAAGGAGCTGCCTTTTAAAACCACAAAACCACAACATGCTATCATTATTCTAATCGTTATATGCTTTTCTTTACGTTTGTGTTTGAACGTCACGTAATTACTGTAGCTCTTAAATTTCTTAAACATAAAAGTATCTAAATATTTAAAAATATAAATCATATTTTTAGAAATAAAAAGCAAATCCTGGTGCTATGATAAGTTGTAAAAGTTTGCAGAGAATTCTGATCGTGATTCAGTATTATGGTAGAGACAGTATAAAAGAAATTCACAAAAATAGTTTATGGCTTTAGTTCTATTCCAACTTGGATCAAGCTTCATAATTTATGTGCAGGGCCCGACTAAGCTCCTTTGAGGCCCGGGGCAGACTTCAATTTTTGGGGGCCCCCCTATACCAAAATTTTCATATGCAATATTTTTGCTACGATAACATTACACAGTATTTTTCCATTAGCGGAGCACCAGTGATTTCTATACATATACACACATATATATACACATGTGTATATACATATAAATATATGTGTATAGATGTGTATATAGATCAGTGGTGTTAAGGGACAAAATTAGCACTAACCACCAGCTACAGGGCCACTTTCTTACAAGGAAAGAGTAAAAATTTTTTGTATTTCATCAAGGATTCTATTTTTGCTGGTTGAAATATGTTTATAACACATTTTTTATTTGGGCTATTTAATTTTAGATTGATACTAATTGAAATTTTAATAAAAGTTTAGTGTTTAGAACTTTTAAATAAAAATGTGTCCACTAGTTTAAAGAAAGTGGAAAGTTTTTATAAAACTGCTACTACTGGCCACTAATGAAATTTCCCAGTTTTGCCCTTTAACTGGTGCCCGGCTAATGGAAAAGTACCCATTGCACATATAAAGCGTTTTTATACATTATAATTTTTGAAATTATAGAACAAATTTAAAACTATACATTCTGATTTGATATCTTGGCTTCTACTAGTTGGATTGGGCTGAAATTTTCCCAATCAGATAAGATTATGCTACATAAGACACAAAATTTCATTGTTAATACATTAGTCATTTGCAAGAAACGATTTTAGATAGCAATAAATAAAACCAAAAACTATTCAGGCATTTTGTCTTCTTTTACCAAAGCACGAATGAATTTACCATTGTTTACAACTCAAGGGTTGATCCAGGCAAAATTTGGAGACTCTTCACAAAATTCTATTTAATAAAACAGGCCACTTCACAAAATTCCTTTTAATAAAATAGGCTCTTTCACAAAATTATATTCCATAAAAACTCACAATTTACTTTTTGTGATGTTTTAAAATGCGTATTTTTTAAGCAAGCAAGTTCGCCAGAGAGGAAAGCTGCAGCAAAAGGATTTTAAAAAGTTTTTGTTAATAAATGCTTAGTTCAAATTTGAATAACTGGATTTCAACTTTTGTTATAAAATGTTATTTTTCATAAAAATAACCTTTACTTTCCACAAAATAAAAAGGAAAAAAAACCCTGGAAATGACACCTGCAAACTCACATATACTTCACTTACTTGTCAGCTATTTTCAGTATTAACACAGAAAAACTGATTATTTTCTGATAAATATTCTATTTAGAAAAATATTATATTAAAAAGTATAATTTAAATATCAAAAATCAGTCGTTTTATTCTTTACACCAGGTAACATGACAGTATATAAAATGTACCATTACTTTATTTATGTAAAATGGCTAGATCAAGGGCCTCCGTGGCCGAGTGGTTAAGGCACCACGCCACTAATCGCTTGCGAGTGTACGAGGTTGTGGGTTCAATTCCCACTGGTTCCATTGCACACACACTTTGTGTGGAACCCCCAGGTTGTGTCTCTTGTGCTGTCATGTTTCCTTGTCATGTTCCTCGTCAAGATGTATGTAAATGTAGAATTCATGTATATGTTTCTGTGAATAATAAATAAATGTATATGGATCATTCGAGACGACAGCCTTGTAGCTATAGGTCTCAAAGCCCACCTCCCTTCAAAGTCAAAGTGTGTAGATGAAAACAAATACAAATTAAACAACATTTTACAAGGTTATGAACTGAAAATGCAAAAAATTATTTGTGAATTTAACATTTAACAAGTACTAGAGCAAAATTTAAGGAAATATCTTAAAATTTATGTAATATGTTGTTAAGGAACATAAAATATTTCTTAAAAATTAACATACTAAGTGAAGCTAATTTTGATAGCTGTGGATATAATTTCTTTAATTAAATAATATGTGAAAAATATTTTTTGTGCATTTGTACCTTTAAATATAATTAAGATACATTTATCTCAATGTATTTTTATCTCCAAAATAATATTTACATACTTTTATTTAAATATACACTAATTTTAGAACTACTTTCACCATGGGGTAAAGTTATGGTATCAAAATATGCTGTTTTAAATGCATCACTGAGAGAAAACAATCAAAGAAAATTGAATGTTTATATGCTTCATGTTTAATCTATATGAATCAAATGTATATAAAATGCACCAAAAGTTTAAAAATATGTATATATGTTTTGTTTTAGTACCTTCTCTTTAAAAAAAAAAAAAAAAAGCTTGATTTTACCCCAACCTGACCCCAATTTAAATATTAAAAATCAGTCGTTTTATTCTTTACACCAGGCAACAAGACAGTAAGTAAAATTCATCATTACTTTATGTAAAAATAGATTGATTAAAACAAATGCAAATTGAATAACATCTTATAAGGTTGTGAACTGAAAATGCAAAAAGAAAAAAAATTATTTAACAAGTAGAAGAGCAAAATTTAAGTAAATATCTTAAAATTTATGTAATGTTTTAAGGAAACATAAAATATTTTTTTAAGAATTAATGCACAACTAAAATGAATCACCTGTTGTTATGATGCATTGAGTTAGATGCAACATGGATAATTATGGAATTAAAGATAAAATTACAAAGAAAACTCTTCGATAAACACATATATACACAGAAAAATTTTTATTGTTAAATATAAATATCAGAAAATTCCATTTTATACATTTCACATGCAAATACAATATGCAATATCAATATTGTAATAGTCTTATTTTCTTAAAATTAATTATGGAATCGTCAACATATTTTCAATTACAAAAATATATTATATGTATTTGGTTAATTTAATTCACTTGTTTTTTTTTAAGCCTTGTAATGGTGTTGAACATATTTCCTGGAAAATTTGGAACTACCCTGACCTCCAGTTTAAGTACAAGGGTTGGTTGATCAGCTGATTGTAGATCCCGCAAATCTTAGATCTTATATAAAGAAAATGAAAAGTATTTTTTTTCTATTTTTTTTTCATTTTTTCTTATATGCAGGAACATAAACATTGGGTTACGAAAATTTGTCATTTGGGGGCCCCCCTTGAGATGGGGGCCCAGGGCAGCTGCCCCGTTTGCCCCTGCGGTAATCAGGCCCTGTTTATGTGCCCAAAATACAACAATAATAATAATAATAATACAACTTGTAATAAAAGTTTATATGAAACATAAAACATTTCAAAATTGCGCAGTTTTCTGGTTTTTTCTTATATTAATATTTATTCCTAAGAAAATTTGCTTAAAAATAGATTTTATAGATTTGTCATAAAACATGGTTTATCATTTGCTTTTAACTGATGAATTATTTTATTTAGATTTATTCTATCGTTCTTTAATTGCTTTTGTAATGTGACTTTGGGGAAAAATAAAAAAAAATTAACCTGTAAAAGAAAAAAAATCAACTTAATCTGTTTAAAAATCATTCATATTAAACATATGTTATATCAATTAATACGAATTATATATTATATATATAATTATTGTATGAATCATACAATTAGAAAAACGCAGAACCCTCTTCCAAGCTTCGAAATAGGATATAAATACAAAAGTATCTTTTAATAAAAAACAGGCTTGGCAGGTTTTTAAAAACTCTTTCAATTCGTTTTAGATGTTTTAATCAGTATTTCAATACGATCTCGATATTTCAATTGATTTTAATGGAAAGAAGTTCAAAATATACTGTTAGTTATATAAAAAAGAAATATAATGATTTATTAAGTTCATCATACTCTAATAGCAGATGAAAAATTTTTAATTGAAAGTAAATGAAAAGAAATAATTTTTCAGAAAAAATATAAATCTGACTTCAATTGACTGTTTCCTATCTTACTGCACGTCAGTTGGCGTATTTTTGTGACACTGATTTGGCAGAGTTTTTTGGGACAACCTTTTATTGTTACTGACATCAACTTCAAATCCTGGTCTACTTAGCTCAGTGGTTAGCATACTGGCCACAAAATGAGAAGCTTGAGGCGAAGTGCGTAGCTTCAAAACAGCGTTGTCTGGTCGGGGTGACTGTGCAAAGTCTTCAGGATTTTCCTATATGAGAACGATAATTCTGGTTCCTTTCCCTTCAAAAGTCCTCACTGAAGGCATACTTTTTATAGGAATATGATCAGAACTGACCGATTCTTATTATACATACGCACTTTAAATCCCATTGTTGCCAAAATCGCTCATTTTGACTCTCAATACGGAATCATAAATTAAACTTTGTACGTGTCCCTGTAAAACAATTATACGCAGTACGATAACCATTTTTAAAAGTAAAATAGCACTATGTGCTTTAACAATATATTCAAATTTCGTTACAATTTGCCACTTTTTACGAAAGTTGAAGTCTAGAATGTAAGAAAAATAGAAGAAAACAGACAGACAGGCAAATATACAATTAGTAGAACCTAATGAAATTTATACGGAACGACCACCCGAAAAAACTCTGTCCAGCAAAAAAAAAAAAAAAAAAAAAAAACAATTATAAAAATCAGAGCATCGAAAGTTATCCGTCGACATGCATTCAAAATTATATATATAAACAAATGAATTGTACAACTTTCTTTATTCCAAGTCTGTTAAAAGACATATTTTTAGAAAACCAAATTGGTTGATTTAACTTAAATAACTCTCTTATTTTAGCCGAAGCAACAACTAAATAAAAAGATTTATCTGTGCCGTCTTTTGTAGAAGTTATTTGTTATAAAATAAGAATAAATATGTTACAGTGTATTTTCTTTTTGAACGAAAAGATGAGATTTTATTGACAAAAATGATACATGCTGACAGATATTTTCTTTGAAAAAAATTATCTGTCAGCACAGCTCTTGTATGCGGCAACAAAATCTGTTTTAAAATGAAATATTCATAATAAGAATAGAAGTTTCAGATAAAGGATAAAGATGTTTCAAACTAAACTGTTTTTCTTATAAAAATGTTTCAAAAATACTACTTTACGAAAAAAAATACAGAGAAAAAATTTTTGATTAATCTTTTTTTCAATTTCAATTTCAATTTCTTCTTCTACTTTTTTCTTTATTTTGAAGTTTGTAGAGCACGAGATAATAAGAGAACGTGATGTATTTTTGAATATGAGTCTGTAGACAAGGTTGAATCGTTTAATTTTTCATTTCTTCGGTTATTTATATTACAGTTTTAATAAATTTCTTAGATATAAATTACAATGTGCAAAATTTAGGAATTATTCATCATTTACGTCACGTAAAATTTTCGGGATTTTTTACCCCTCATCTTCCCGTTTCGCAGATTGTCGGATTCGAGTATCACCCCCTGCACAATAGCAGGGTAGACGATTCTCAGAAAACATTTTTTTTTTTTTTTTTTTTTTTGATCAACAACGCAAAATTTTCTGACTCGTTTTAAACGTAAAAGCATGACGCTTGCAGGCACACACACAAAAAAAAAAAAAAAAAAAAAAAAAAACTCAATTTGGGTCGAAAAATTTTTAGGTATATGTGCCCAAATTGGGCCATGCCTGTTTTGGTTACCACTGTGTATCCATTTTGTGGGCACTGTTAATAACCCATTTAAAAAATTAAATTTTACCAGTAATTAAAATTAGGTATTAAAATACGACAAAACATCAACCTAATATATTGCAACATATAGACTGTTTATATGAAACACTAGTTAATAGATTAACTTTTCATATGCATATTTAACGCATTAAATAGCGAAGAATAAAATTACAAATTTTGATTTTCCTGGCCATTGGAATCAGTAAATATTTTAATGAAAATTTGTTTCAGAAATTTAATTCATCCAGCTTACAAAACTGTAAAGATTACTGTTGCCACAGAATGCAAATTTGGAAAGAATTTCACCAATTAAGTTCCAGCCAAGTAAAACAGTTAATTCACATTAGCATGGCCATGTAAATTCAATGTCAATATTTATTTTAATCTGCACGGGCGGATTGAAAAATCACTGAAAAGTACGTAATAGTTTTGGAAAAATGTTTCCGCTATTTAATGAAAGAGCACGTTCTCTTTAGAATATGCGATACTTTTTACCAGGGAATCATTCCCCTATTGTAAAAAAGATCTAATAAACCACTTTTGCGACAGCTGGTGGCTGTTTTCATGATTGATTTAAATAAGTTTAGTTACACATTTGAAGATCAACTTGTACAAATGATTAAGTACAAAATGTCTCTGCCTCCCGGACTTTTATAACGACGCTATAAAAACAAATCGTTTTAAATAAGACGTTTTAAGTGCATTGTTTTAAATATGACATAATTTTCAACATTAAACCTATTCTAAGTACTTTTCGTGCGAATAATTTTATTATTTTTAAGTTTTCTTTCTTTTTAATATTTCCGCGTAAATATATTTTTCCATTGAAAAGTGTTTGTAAATTTTATTCTTTGAGCTTTTTAAAATCTGGCAACAGGAGACAATAAACAGCAATTTCAAAATTTGCATTAAATCTTTATTCGACATTGAAATTTCGAATAAAATATTTTAAAAAACTAAACAAATTAAAAGAATGATTACATATTGCGCATCACAATCTAGTCATGTATATACCTGCAAAAGATGGTTAAATTGTTATGCATAGTTTTTGATCCTATAAAACTTATGTAACTGAACTAGTATTTTGACCTATTTCAACATTAAATAGCTCTTAAATAATTCTTCGATTTAAGAACTGTCTTCAACTTGTTTATCATACATTTCTCTACACAGAAAAAAATAAAACCCAATTTGGGTCGAAAGATTCTTAGGTATGTGCCCTAATTGGGTTATGCTTGCTTTGGTTACCACTGTGTATCCATTTTGAGCACTATTAAATACCCATTTTCTAAAAAAAAAAATCCTTTTTTTTTTTTTTTTTTTTTTTTTTGAAAATGGGTATTTAATAGTTCTCAAAATGGATACACAGTGGTAACCAAAACAGGCATGGTCCAATTTGGGCACATACCTAAGAATCTTTCGACCCAAATTGGGTTTTATTTTTTTCTGTGTGTAAAACTATCAGTTTTCGTGTTTTTATATGCAATAGTTTTTGCAGTATAAGCGGAGAAAGGGAACAGGTCACAATAAATTCAATTACGGCAAAAGCAGCATTAGTTACTTTTTTTTTTTTTTTTTTTTTTAAATAGAGATATATTACACCTTTTCTTTTATTCTTCTCCCTTTTTCACTTTTAATGCAGGTATCTTACATATCAGTGTAATTCTAACCACGGTACTTAAAAATAAATTGCATGGAAAGTTTTAATCCTTCTCTAATTAAATGCTCTTTAATTTAAAAAAAGTTCCTTTCAACCTAATTAAAAATTATGTCTGACTAAAATTAGAATTACATTAAGTTAAACTGTTAAATGTAGAGTTAATGAAAGGCCATTTTTTTAATTAACTCTCTTCTAAAAACAGATCATTTCATTTTCACTCGCATCTGGAACTTTTATTTCCGAAAACTTTGACCCAAAATGGAGGAAATATTTTACTAGTTTATTTCGGAAGCTTCATTTTAAACGAATACGTAAACACGCAAAAGAGAAATTTAGTAAATGATAGAATGAAGTATCGAAATCTTTCCATTTGAGAGAGGATGGGATATTTTAAAAAGACAAATGTTTCCTAAACGATTACTGTGAATTCGAGGACTTTTTATAATCAGATTGCTCTTACAAAATGTTAGTTCACGATATATATATTTTCGCAAAAAATACTGTAAGGAAAGTTGTTTGGTGTGAATTTTACTAGTAGCTCTATTATTTTTTAAAAATTGGAAACACTGGTACATATTTAAACGAGAACAGATAGTTAGTTATTATTACCCGAGATCTCTCTGTATTTAAATCAACTATTTTTTTAACACTGAAGTTTGAAACATTTAAACTAGAAGCATGCATAGTATTATCATTAGCCTTTTCTTTTCATTTTTTCAATTTTTAGGTGCGTTCGTAATTATATAAATACGTAGCACTTATTGTCGTCGTCTGGTCTGTCCGTCCGTCCGTCCGCATATAATAACGCAAAAACTACCCAACCCAATGGTTTGAAATTTAAGATATATTATCTTTGCAGAATTTTGTCGAGACATTTCAAATTTTATGAAAATCGAATCAAAACTTTAGAAGACATTAATAAAAGTATTTTTTAAGAAATTTGACTTTAAAAAAAAATCGGTGCTCTCTTGTTATAGGAGCTTTCCAGGTCGGTGTCGCGTCAATTCGTCGCGCACAATTCATCGCAGCGTCAATTCGTCGTGGCGACAACTCATCGCAGCGTCAACTCGTCACTGCGTCAATTCATCGTGGTGTCAATTCGTCGGGACGTCAATTCGTCGCAACGAAAATGTCTTTAAAGACTATGATGATAAAATTAAAGATAATGCAGTAAAATTACTTAATGATAATTAGTTTTTTAGATAAAGAGAATGATAACTAACAATTTACATCATTAAATAATTTTACTAAATTATCTTTGCTCTTATCATTATAGCCTTCAAATATATTTTCGTTGCGACGAATTGACACCACGACGAATCGACGCCGCGACGAATTGACACTGCGATGAGTTGTCGCCGCGACGAATTGACCCTGCGATGAATTGTGCGCGACGAATTGTTCCGCGATGAATTGTGCGCGACGAATTGATGCAGAACCTTCCAGGTCTAATGGTCAAGCGACCGAGATACTTATTTTATGACAGAAATTAATCTGCACACGATATAATTCATTTCACAGAATTAAAAATCATCAAGATCTGAATATTTATATGACTAGCTACAGTACGAACGCACCTCGTTTGTCACGTTTGACGTACAATTTCCAACTTGTTATTTTTATTTTACCTTTCTTTAACATATAACTTCCAAATTTTAAAATTCTAATCTTAATTTAGTAATTCAATAATAATAATAGTAATAATAAAATACATAAAATGTTTTAACCTTTTTCTAAGTGAACATTCTTTCATTTAAAAGACTTTTCTTTATAGTTAATTGAAAATTATGTCTAACTTAATCTACAATTACTTTAACTTAAATTTTTAAATTTTTAAATTTACCTATTTAATTAAAATCCGTTTCTTTAATGTAATCTGATTAACTAAGACCATTTCATCTCTTCACTCAAATCTATAATTTTTATTTCTTAAAACTTTGGGCCAAAAATGGAGGGACTCAATCATTTTAAATCAATACCATTAGCACGCAAGAAGTAAATTCAGGTAAAAGGTGGAATGAAATGTCGAAATCTTTCCATTTGTGAGCGGATGAAATATTTTAAAAAGACAAATGTTTCCCAAACGATTATCGGGAATTGAAGAATATTCATATTCAGAATATTTTTAGATAATATTAATCCATGATATATTTTTCTGCAGAAATTATTATGAGAAAAATTGTCTGCGAAATTTTTCTGGAATCAAATGTTAAATGAAGCATATAATTGAGAATGGTAATATGTTTAAAAAGGTTGAATTTTATATTATTTTACTAGGAATAAAAAATAATTATCAATACGTGAGATCTTCCAATATTTAAATTTTTAATTCATTTATTTTTGGTGTGTGAGAAATTTTAATTAGATGCGGGCATAAAGTTATTCATTTCTGCGTTCCATCACAGTTTCTTAATTAATAAACCGTTTTGAAGAAATAAAAAATAATGATGATTTTGTCTTTATATTACATTTTTTTAAATAGTCGTGTTACAGTTTTACTTATCTTAAGGAATTTCTTGTTATATTCTTGAACTATTAGATATAGGTATAAATTATAAAACATGTAAATGCATTTTAAAAGAATACTATTACTAAACCTTCGCATTTCTCTAAGGTGACCTGTTTATCATAAATAACTAGTCGGATGTGTCAATCCCAAAACTTTCTTCTATCTCACACAGGTTTCGCATACACTAAAAAGAATCAGCACCCATTCATATCAAGGTCTAACTGAAACTCAAGTTTTATTAAATTCCGTGCAATATTTCTTGAGATAGGACTATCGCTAAAATCGTGTAAATCCTGCAAAATGCTGCATAGCAGCGCCACCTGCCGGGAGATTTTTACCAAAAACTAATCAGTACCAATTTATATCAGGGACTAACCGAATCTAAAGTTTTATTAAATTCCGAGCATTAGTTCTTGAGATAGAGCTATTGCGGAAATCGTGAAAAATGCTTCATAGCAGCGCCACCTGCCGGGCGATTTTTATCAAAAACCAATCAGCAGCAATTTATATCAGAGACTAACTAAATATAAAGTTTTATTAAATTCCGAGCATTATTTCTTGAGATAGAGCTATTGCGGAAATCGTGAAAAATGCTTCATAGCAGCGCCACCTGCCGGGCGATTTTTACCAAAAACTAATCAGCACCAATTTATATCAGTGACTAACTGAATCTAAAGTTTTATTAAATTCCGAGCATTAGTTCTTGAGATAGAGCGTCCACAAAATTTGTGTCACATACAGACAGAAAGACAGACAGACAGACAGACATTTTCTAAAAACAGTCAAATCGTGTTCAGGACCTTCTAAAACGTATAAATCCGTTGAAAACCGGAAGTCGAAAATTTTCATGAATCCAATACTTTCTTCTTGTAAAGATAGAAGAAAGTAAAAAAAGTCCTTCCGGCCTGTACCGGGAGGAAAAGGTAGCTTTCCTATATCTTCGTTTTAAAATTTTAGCTAATGTTACACGAAAACAGCAAGTTAAAATGCAAAGAAAACGTTTACAAAGGATTCGTTAATACTGAATCTGAATAAGAAATTCGCCAAATTATTGAGCAATAGCCAAATTGGCTTCATTTATGAAGACTTATTTTGGTCGCCAAATTTGGCGATATTTCGCCAAATGTCGCCAAGTTTGGCGAGAATTTGGCGCTAACGGATATGAATATATAGTTTTATGCGTATGATTGGGAAAATTATTACAACAATGAAAATTTTTGTAATGTGCTGTCTTGTTTCAAAATGTCAGTCACCCTAGAATTTCAAACTGCTCTATCTCAGCCATTTTTTAAGATAGAGGTAAACCAAAAAATGCTCTGGAATCCTCGTATCAAGGCCGAACATTTAATTAAAAAATAAATTTGAATTTTTAACTTTTTTGTATATTTATTTTAGTTTTAAATTTTTAAATGGCCGCCATCTTGAAACAAAATGGCGGACCAAGCTGGCCAACGAACTCGGTCGAGACATTGGTGAGCTTAATACACACAATTAGTTTCATCAAAATTGATTTATAAATACGAGCGTTATCGTATGACATAGGTCAGATATATATATATATATATATATATGGAGATATATATATATATATATATATATATATATATATATAAATCAACATTTGAACGGAGGGTGGTTTTGGGGTCTGGGGGTCATGATCGGTGAAAATATATCGAAATTTTCCGGAACTGCTTTCCTCCGAACGGCTGCAATAGGTAGCTTTATACTTTTTTGTATTGAAAGCTACCTAATAGACTGGGTCGTGTCTGGACATGGCCGCTTGATTTATGTCGTAAAATACGTTATTGTGCCCACATTGGTGAATTATAATAGTGATTTAATTGTGTCAAAATTATAATAGTGACTTAAAATAAAAACAAAAACTGTTAATTTTTTACTAAGTATTTTATTTTGGCAATTTTCCAACTTTTAGTTTTTAATGTCCCGTATAAGTTGCTCGACTTCGCCCCTTCTAAGGCCAGATCTGGATGTAAAATATATATATATATATATATATATATATATATAGAACGGCATTTTTCAAGTGCACCTAAGACGACAAAATACCTAGAAATGACAAAAGGACGATTTTTTTTTTTTTTTTTTTTTTTTGGGGGGGGGGCGACTTTACTAGCCATGGCGTCCTAGGCGAGATTTTTTCTGCATCCCTATAAATGATATATTCTTTAAAAAAAGATTTTAAAAAAATGTAAGTTTTTACTATTTTATTTTACGTATTTTCCACCCCTTAGTGAAATAATAAAGTTTACAAATAATGGCGGTTACATTTTTTAGTTGTTGCCTAGGGCGGCAAAACACCAAGAAATGGCAAACGGACGAGAAAAAATAATTTAAGGGGATATGATTAGGGTCGACATTGGCGCCATTTGCGAGATTTCTTTTCTGCATCTCTACAAATGATATATTATTTAAGCAAATATATATTAAGTTTTTACTAAGTACTTTATTTTGTAAATTATCCACTCCATAGCAGTTACAGGGCAGTCTCCCGACCTCGCCTCCTCTAAGGTCAGATAGGATGTAAAAAAGTAATTGTATAATAAAAGGAATGGGATGGCATATTTCATTTGTTTCCTGGGACGACAAATTACCTGTTAATGGCGAAAGGACGGTAAAAAAGAAAGAAAGCTCTTCAGCGAAAACTGAAAAAACAACAGTCTTCATGGAATTTTTTCACCTAATGGAAAAGTGGGTTAATCGTTTGCCAATTATCCTTATTGTACAGTGACATGAGTGGACTATGACCTCGAAAATGTTAATTAACAATTCTTCCTACACAGGAAGTGATTTTTGTGACAGGAGGCATAGGCACGGTATGTTTTAATTGGGAGAATGGTGATAGCCTAAGATAACGGCATCTTTTTCTTCTTCATTTGTTGTATTCTATTGTAAACTAATCTTTTTATCTATTTGTCAATTTTAATGCACTTGACTCAGTTTTTCTTTTGGATTTACTGGCTGCATGACATTTTTAATCGAAGAATCACAATATTCAGAGTGCCCACGACTAATTAGAAACTTATTAGCAACAACTGTATTATCTGCAGATTTCAAAATGTCGCCGAGGTTTCTGACGTTTTGTCTCATTAACTTTACCGTTGCATTACTTTTTATTTATACTTTCGCAGCGTAGCTTTGGCGAGTATTTCGGTGGCATAATCCCAGGTTGTCTATAATATTCCGGTCCTAAATTTCGTCGTCAAAGTAGCCAAGTTCACCACTAAGGTCAACCTCCATATCAGTTAATATATTTAGGCTTATTATTCACAAATTCTTCTAAAGCTCTCTTTTTTACTTTCTTCTATCTATAAAAGAAGAAAGTATTGAATCGAAATTTTTTCCGACTTCAGGTTTTCGACAGATTTACACATTTTTGGGATCAGAGATCCCGAAAACATGTTTATACAAAATGTCTGTCTGACTGTCTGTGTATCTGTCCTCATTTTATCATCGAAAAGTGTATGAAGTTAGGATTAGAATTGAATTTTTTTTTTTATATAGGTTTGGGACTATGGCCAGCTAGGTTCTTGAATTTGGAGATATTCAGCCAGAAGAGAGCACTGTATTAGCGATTTTTGTGCCATTTTCATTACTGTACCATCAAAAAGTGTATGCAGTTATGCGTTGAATTGAACAAATTTTTTTATAGGTTTGTGACAATGGCCAGTAGGTCCTACTTGAATTTGAAGATATTCCGCCAGAAGGGGGCACTGTAATAGCGATTTTTGTGCCATTTTCATTGACGTATTAGCATGTATGAGAAATAAAAAAAAATTGAGACTGGCGCATCCGACTAGTTTTTTTAATGAAAACATAAGTATTCTCGTGGGGAAGTCATTTTTGACATTTTGTAAAAAGATGCATTATGGTCTACTTTCTTTAATTTTTTAGAACTTATCATCACATTAATGACGAATCTGACCAGTTTATCTTATGGTACTTAAAAAGTGAATTTCAACAAACTTTTAGTCCGTTTCTTATAAGACGCACTTTAAAAATTTTTTAAGAATTTTCTTTCTACCTAATTAAGCATTATATCTATAACTTCAATTAAATTTATGTTAAACTAAACTGTCAATTTTTACCTAGTTAATCAAAGTTCATTTCTTTAATAATCTATTCTTCTTAATAAAAACTCTATTCTATTTCAGTTCTCAACAGGAATTTTATTTTATTTTTTAATTTTGCCCCAAAATGAAGGGAACAATGTACGATTTCATTTTGAAAACTTCATTTTTAATTAATTTTAAGCACGCAAGGTATGTATTGATGTAAATGGTGGAATAATTTTAGAATAATGATGGAATGATGTGATGATGGAATAATTTTAGACGGCAAATATAGTCATGGCTAAAGATAGTCATGATTTACAGAAAATTAATATTCAATTAGTTTTAGAACATGTTAGTTCATAATCTTTTTCCGAAAGTGTAATTTTGAGAAAAGTTGTTCTACAAAATTTTACAGTAATTGAATGTTAAATTAAGTCTATAATTAAAGATACTATTATATTTTAAAAACGTGGAATATTACACATTTTAATGATAGAAGAGAAATAATTAGTATCACGTGGATCTTTACAATATTTAAATTATTAATCTCTTTAATTTTGAAATCAAAGTGACATCAATTAATAAATGTATGGTGGATAACATTATCCATTGCATTTAACCTGAATAGAATTAGAAAGATAACGTGAGAGAAAAAGCGTTAGAAAGAGAGAATACACCAAACTTCAAAGAAAATTTTTTGAAGAAAAAAATATGAAAAAGAGAATAAAGGACCATAAATACAGTCTAATAATTTGAGAAATAAAATATGAACAGATTGATAAAGGGGGGGGGATTAATCAACCCCCCAAGAAAAAAACAATAAATAAAAAAGGGGGGAAAAACAATAAATATTGGTTACATTGATGTTATTTTTCAAATAAATCTGTAATGAATAACTCAAACAACATTCAGCGAAACTGTATCATCTACATAACTTCATAATGTTTAAAATACTCTTTTTTTTTTTTTTTTTCCAAAGCAGAACATTATTTTGTAAATCTATACATATTTTTTTCTTAAAAAGTAACAACCAAAATATCCTAGCTTATAAATCTTTATTTTTAGGAAAGACGGAAGGAAAACGGAAAGAAAAGCAGGATTAAAGGTTTAAGGGGATTTCCAGTCATCAAACGAAATATTTCATCAAGTAAAAGCTTTCTGCGCTATTCTACAAAATGAATGTCAGATATTTGGATGTTTATTTATCAAAACCTTTTATAACAAAAATGCGTCCTCTTTCGTCGAATTCATCTGTTACGTTTTCCTATATTATACTTAGCTGTAAAGGTTTCTATATTTAAAAACATTAAAATTAATGTTAAATCAGGCATAGTTTTATTTATACCGAGGTGTTTATTTTCCAATCATATAAATTTCTGTTATTCAACATTCCTTTTCTATCCACATACAAAACGCACAGTTGAATGAGGCAATATTCGAAAGATTTTTTAACAATCTTCTGACAGAGTACACTCACATTTCATTAAGACATGTTGCTTTATTAAAAATTGCAGTTAATTATAAAAATTCTTATAAATAAAACTGTAAGGAAAAAAGTGAAACTGTTCAAGTACAGACAATAGCACTTATTTGCTCAATTGACGCCTTAAATTTATGTCATCAAAAGTAATAAAAATGACTGATTTAATTACTTTTAAACCTTATATATTAAATGGATTATAACCGAAAATTGACATAGGCTGCTTTATAAACCATTTAAGTGTGTATATGTGTATTAAATTTAAAATTTCGTTATTTAAATGCAGAATAATTAATATTTTTCATATAATTTTTTTTTGACACGCTGTTGCTAAATCTTAGAAAGAAATTGAGCAAGGAAAAAAAAAGTTTTGCAAAATTTTTGAGTTACTAATGTATGGTTTTTAACTGCAAATGTGACGCCATATTATTTATAGAACGTGCATCAATTAAAAAAATAAATAAAATGAAATGCCAATTTAAATTAATAAGACTTAATATTGTTACTATAATAGAGTTAAATTGACTTAATTTCAACTCATTTTCCCTTTCACAAATATACCAAAATATTCTACTATATATTTAACATAATATTCGTCTGGAAACAGATTTCTTATCCTATTATTGCGATCTTTGTAAAAATAAATTAACGGGACTTTAGTCTTAAAACGTATAAAATAAAAACGGGAGAAATACGAATTCATTTAATGCAATTATCATATATATTATTTCTGATGTCAACATCCTCTTTTTTATGCACACATCAGAAAATGCACAACGATGAATGAAGTATATTTGAAAGGTCTTTGAAAAAGCTTTTGACATGAAATCAGAATTTTGAAATGAAATCTGAACTAATATCTTCAAATAAAAATTATACTGCTCGTATTTGAATATTTTCTAGGCTAGTTTGCCAAGGTTATGCCTTAACAATTTAAAATTCTTATAATTACTTTTACTTTTTCAGGTAATCTTCTTCCAAATATGCAAGCACTTAAAGACAGAGAAAAATAGTACTAATTGTAATAATGAAAAAGCTACGAAAAAAAGAAATATTTTTTTACTTTCCATTACAGGAAAAGCTATTTGTAAAAATATCGTTATTTATTTTTATAAACACGAGTCATTTTCCTTATTCTGGCACGTAAAAGAAACATAACAGTTTCTTTTAATTTAATTTATTCTTAGATAAATACCATTACTGTATTATATAACATATGCTAAAAGAAGGTAAATAGTACAAAGAACGCAATATGCTACTTAAAAAAAAAATGATAGTCCCAAGAAATAACATCCCAGATTTTAAATAAATGAGGATATTTTACATTTATGATATAACAATGCGTTATTACATATATATATATATATATATATATATATATATATATATATACCGAGGAATATTTCATTCACAATTACAGCCCTGTCTGAATCACGTGATGGTGATGATGCTTTTATTATTTCAACGGAATTAAGCGATGCTGTTAAGATAAATTACGCATACTTAAAGGAAGTATAAAGAAAATTACGAATAAACTTTTCTTACTTTTATATGAGGGGGTTAGAATGACAGTGGAGTAAGTCAAAAATTTAAAATATATATATAACCATATTTTCTCTGAACATATATTAATTTCTATTCAGCATGGCAGTCAAATAAGTCATTGTTCACTTAGGGAGTCGCTAGAGGGAAAAACAAGTTGGACCACTTAATGCAACGGCAATACAAGTTTCACAAAAGCCTTCATTTCTCAAATTACTAATTATTGACTTACTCCACTGTCATTCCAATCCCCTCATATATGTTAATACTTCTTTTCTTTCATTTTTCTGTTTAGAACTAATTTATGAAACTAAAGGTAAAATGTTTATGTGCTCAAAATTTTATAAAGACGTACATTTTTGTTTCAACAAATATTAACAGCACTAAATCGATCATTACTTTTTTTTTAATAAAAATTAAGGAAATCATATTTATGTAAAAGACATTAAGCAGAAATTAAGTGAGATCATTATCGCATATTTTCTTGTGTAAATACGTTTTAGAAAAAAAAAAAAAAAAAAATCAAAACACCGAGCTATTAAAAAATTACGAAATAAAGTTTTCGAGAAATTTATTCTCCTTGTTATCATTGTAAAAAAAGCAGTAAAAGCATCCCCCCCTTTCTTTCCTTACACAAACAATTACATGCTTTCTTGAAAATTTTTGCTTTTATTTTATTACTAACAAACAAAAAAATGTATATATATATATATTTTTTTGTATTTTTTAAAAATAAATTCAGAACACAAATCCTTAATTTTATTATTGTTGTATAAATATTGATATAATGACCAGCATCCCTTTAATCCTTCTGAAAAAGTGTTGCTACCAAAAATTATTAGTCTCTCGGATATAGAAGATTTCTTAATTTAAATGTATAGTTATTAAGTTTTAATTGAATCAGGGATATAGAAATGTATATATGTAGATGTAGATATATAAACAGGTAAATATAGCTGATGATTTGTTGATACATAGGTGTATAGATGTAGATGTAGATGTGTGGATGTAGATGTGTAAATGTGTGAATACAGCTGGTGATGTGTAGACATTGTAGATACAGAATATGTTAGTGAAGTTAGGCTATAGACAGAATTGTAAAAATATATGCAGGCCTCACACAGCCCCTGCTTTTGAACATCACTATTCCCAAATAGAAATCTTTGCCTTATTCAATCGCAGAATTTTGTGCATTAAATGAAAGAAAAGGTGCTTTTTTTTAAATAGTGGTGATCAAAAGTAGTGTATATTTTCCACCTCTTTCTATGGATGAAGTTTAGAGATGGTATGTTTTAGAGTCTTAAAAAGACTATGACTGAAAAATAAATATTTTTCACACAGTAAAATTTATACGGTATCACCGCAAAAATGAGGCATTCACCCGCCCCCTAAAAAGAATTGTCGTATTCGGAACATGCGTTGAGAAGTTATACCTGACATACATTATGTATACACACAGTACTTAGTCGCGTATTTTGTGCACTTTTTCATCATTTCATCTGTTCTAAAAGAGGGGCTCCGAAAATTACGCAAGTTTTTTGTTTCTTTAAAAAAAAATATTTGTGAAATATTTATTTTTAACGAAGGGCAACATGGAGTGTATAGAGAAATAGCTTGCTATAAAATGAATATAATATTTAAATTTCATTCGCAATAACCAAAGTGAAATATTCGCAAATAAAAATAATGAGGATGCATAGTGTTTTATTATCACAAACTATCTCATAATCTTGATGCGACACGAATCATTGCTTTTTACCAAAATTTTCTTTCAAAAGTTAGGGAGTGCAGAAAATACAAGAGACTTGTATCGTTGAATTGTATAACTTCTTTGACTTTAAATCCGTCAAAAACCTGTTAAACTTATATTTGCATTACATTTCTAAATCTATAAATGTCTGTAATATATTATGTTACATATTTACTGATTATTTTTCATTCTACTTTGCAAACTCTATTTCAGAATAACTTTTTCTTACTGGTAAGATACACTAAAAATTTCCTCCTGTATTACACACTTCATCAAAAATCAACTTTGCTAATTAATATCAGGGTGTTTTTTTTTTTTTGCTTTAGAAAAAAAAATGCATTTTTTAAATGTCTCACATTTTATATACGTTCTCCCGCAACCGTTTCTAAAAACTGAAACACATATAGAAGATACAGCGATTCTTGTCGCACAGTGCAAGATCTAGCGGTAAAGATAAAAAAAAAAAAAAAAAAAAAAAAAAAAAAAAAAAAAAACGAAATAACAAAACATTTGAGGTACCACAGCATAATCTTCGGGCACCGACTTACTGCAGATATCAAAATGTACGATTTCATCCATTTATAGGGTTTAATTGGCTAAAATAATACATGATTCGGGTGCTATCATACATTATAAAACAAGAAAATGAATTTAAATAACAGAATAAAAATATTGAAGTGATGAGGCATCCTCACAGAATCCCAGTAAAACAGGCATGATTTGCTAAAATGGAATCGTTGCTAAAACGTACTAACAAATACAACAGATGATCAAAAATGAGATAAACGAATCACAAATACATAGTCTCCAGATGTGATCCATGTAATCACAGGAAATTAAACATGATGATATAAAAGGGGAAATGGAACATGGTATCTATTATGGAAAAACAGATTTATTGAATACCGGTACAAAAAATGCTCCAATTCAAATTATGTACTTAAATTAAGGTATTAATTAATAAAGTTAATGTATGTATTGAATGAAAAGTTAAGAGGTAGAAGAATACATTGATTAAATGAATGATAATAAAATTATGTGTAAAAAAGAATAAAAGGATATTTAAAAAATTGTTTTAAGACTATGACATTACAGAATAATATACATATATTTAAAAATAAATATATATATATATAAATAAAGAATAATGATAAAAAAATAGATAAAAAAATAATTAATGGGGAGGGAATAATTAAATAAGACAAATGTCGTTATATTAAAGTATGATAATTGATAAATGACTGAAATGATATTGTCCAACACAAATCAAAGAAGTTAATTAAATGAAAAACTGGATAAAGTAAATGCACGAAACAAATTTGTGAAAAAATGAAGTTTGCAGATTTAACTAAAGAATAACATGTAATGGAAGAATGCAACATAAACGAATTACCCATTATCTGTTTTTTTAAATTAACCATTGCACATTTAATTATCCATACAACATCGCCTCCCCTCCATACTCTAACATCTACCCTCCCAACCGTTCTATTGTATTTATTTTATTTTATTTTTTCATTTTATATTTTTATATTTTATTTTATTTTATTTTATTTTCAATTTTTTATATTATTTTTTATCTTTTGTAATTTTTATTTTTTACCATGAGTTAATCGGTATATTTTGTCCAAACAACACCTCCCTGCTCCATACTCTAACATCTACCCACCCATCCGTCCTGTAGATTTGATCATGGATTAACTAATATATCAAAGAATATATGAATTTTTTTTTTGGTAAACCATGTTGTAATGCATCAAAGATAAGTTGTTTCATGTAAGATAAGACTTTTAATAGATGAGAATTTATAAGATGAGAAGAGCATAGTCGTTTTATTATAAACAAATTATTAAGAAGTATATTGTGGTAAACAGAGACATGAAGACATGACTTAAAATTGGTAAATTGAATTTAAATTCTTTACGTTTGTCATAAATGTCTGTAGTAGTTTTGTTGTCGTGCAATATAAGTTTTAGGTCTAAAAAGTGAATAGTATTTAACTAAAAATTTTTATTTTTGTAATTAGATAACAGATTTTTCGTTAATTCTAAATTAGTAGAATAATTGGCTGGAAATTGAGAAGCGTGTTAATGGTCGGTATTGATTAATATGATGTCATCAATATATCTACCCTATATATATAAAATCCTAATCTACCCTATATATATAAAATCCTAATGAAACGAATTTGTGAAACGATTTTATGAAACGAATTTATGAAACGATTTTATGAAACGACTGATTAAACGACTGATTGTGTTTCAGGGTTATTTTTAATAAAATATTAAACGCTTGATGGTGAAATTAATACCAATTGTCCATAAAAATCCGCAGATGTCAAAACTGGTAATATAATTTTGAAATTGGAATTAGTTTTCGAGATATTAATTTTTTTCTAATTTTAATAACATTTCTGTAATGATGGCAACTAATTACTCAGTTTTTTTGTGACAAAAAAGGGGAAAAAATTGAAAAGGATCCCGATAGGGATTATTGATTTTTTTTATTCGTCATTTTCAAATTGAAAATGAATTTATCTTCTATTTCAATTGATAATGAAGACAAGATTGTGATTAAATTATGTTTTTCAGGAAAATTTGAAAAAAAAAATCACATTTCTATCGTCAGGATTCAATCGTCTGTCAGCATTTAATTTAATTTATAAACTGGAAATATTTTGAATAAATTCGTCCAAATGACGTCATTTATGTAAACGCAAAAGAAAGGGAGGGATAGTAATTAATATTTATTGATATCATTTTGTTATTTTTTGTTTATAAAATTTAATTAAACGAATTTATAAAATCACTAATTCGGATATTTGAAACGAATATATAAAATAATAATTTCCAAATGAACGGAAGGAGAATAAAATATCCTGCTTGGTTTTCTTTCCAATTTTAATGAGAATATGACATCAATCACCGATTTTTATTGGAGACTGTTTTTACATTTTTTAAATGGAGGATGTTTTTAGTAAAATTTTTTAACCATGCTTTTTTAAATAATGTCTGAAAGAAAAATTGGTAAAATGTACAAATTGGCAACATACTTTCTGTCAACCTATTCACTTTGTCATTTCGTATACAGAAGCATTTTTTCAATATTTATACAATTTGTTTAGCGTAAAATGTCATTTATCCTATTTTATATATAATCAGAAGTAATTTGTATAGAAAAAACAATAATAATATACGTATAATTAAAATACGCATATAAACAAAAAAAAATCGTCGAATTTGTTTTCATGGCTGTTTATGTCATTTGGCACCAAATCTCACTTTCTGATGCCCGAATTGCGCCAAGCTTTTTAAAAAAGCGTCAAGACCCCTGTAATAGAAAAGCACCAAAAGTTCATAGCTCGAATTACGCCAAACCTAAAAGCAAAGGATCCTATACTGGAAAAGTACCCGATTTTCTTATGGAAAATATTCAACTGACATAACATGGTGTAAAATTATCGCGGATAGCAAATTTGTTTAAATATCTCATCAATTGATGCCGAATAAATGCAGCCATGCATGCACAAAATATTTAATTAATTTTGTATGATAAATAATTGTTAGAAAATTCGTATATACATATTAATTAAAATAAATAATTTACATATTTAAAATAACATGAAAATATGCATGATGGTGCACTAAAATAGAGAGAAAATTAAAACCTGTTACTGAAAATGTCTATAACATAGTACTTTTCAATACCGTGGTTCTTAATGTTATTCACAAGCAGATGAAATTTTTCTCATCCTTAAACGCAAAGGAAGAATAGAATACAGATCGTTGTTATAAACGTACGAGAGGTAGCCACAATTTAAACCTAACCATTTTATACAAGCTAGTTTTCAAGTTGTAATTGATTTTACTTATCAATCCCAAAAACAGTCGTCAGTTGTCGCAACAGCCGTGTATGAGGCCATGATAATCAAAAAATGCCCCATTAAAACGTTAAAAGCATGGCAATTACTAATATTTTTAAAACAAAGCACGCTGTCATGTTTTTAAAGGCCTGGAAGTCTGAGCTGGGGTTGGCGAGCATAGCTCGCAGGGGGTAGGCCCCCTAGTAAAGATATAAATGAATATTACTGTTAGAAAATGTACTCTCATAGTGATATAAATATACGTCTGTAAATAAACTTGATGAGCACTTGATGGAAACCACCTTGTGGAATGCCAACTTTCTCTAAATAAATGGCATTTATCTTGTAAAAGGTATAGTTGAAATTAGTTAGTGTATGAAAGTACTCTGCATCCACATGTATAGGAAGAGTCATTCGATTTAAAAATATTTTAAATAAAGCATTTATTATTTTATGGAGATCTAATAAGTTAATGTTATTAAAAAAATCTTTGAAATCATATTTTGTTACATTTTTTTACACATTTAAGATCTTCGAGAATATTAACCAATTGAAAGCAGTTTTTTATACGTGTTGTCTATTGTAGTTGTATGTGTGTATTTGATTGAGTATTTTTAATAGAATTTTGTTAGTTTTATTGTTGTATGCATTGCATCCTATAATAACAGTTCTGAATTTAATGGATATATATATATATATATATATATATATATATATATAACAAAATTAGATTTTTCGTTTAAAACTGATACATTAAATTTAAAAATCTGCCATTTTATTAAAACTGTAAAATTTTGAAAAATAATTGGTAAAAGACTAGACAATTATATCTATAGTAACGCGATCTACGTTATACACGGTCGGTTCCTGACGTTTAAAACGTCACACGGAGTGGATCATATTTACATGGCGACTGGTACAAACAAAGCGTCGCACCCATCTTTTTGTGCCAATCGCCGTGTAAAGAGCATTTACCTCGTGTGACGTTTTAAAAGTCATAAACCGACTGTATATGACGTAGGTCGCGATAGTAACGTGCTTTTAGTTTTATTGGTTTCAAATGAAATCACTCAGGAAAATCTCGGATACCGCGTACTATTACGCACTGTGCAACATCCAGGAAAGGGACTCTAAAAGGCGCATTTTTAAACAATAATATTAATTTGGTACTTGAAAGTTTAAAATATTTTATTTGTTATCCTAAAATCTACTATATACCTCGTTCATAAACGTATACTGATATTTAAAGCCGAAAACTCCCATGTCCCCTTAATAGACCTTTCAAAACTCAATAACTTTATCCATAATAGTTGCATTACATTGTATCGGCATCTTTCATTGTATGAATAATCATCTTTCTGATCGTTTTTCTAATTAGCTAAAAGTTGAAGATACTTAGGAGAGAAAAATTTAGTTAATATGGTACTTACAGCCGGGCAAGCAAATTATCTAGTTATATGTTCCGCAATTACCGTTTTTTGCCTTTTGTAAAACATTACTTTACAAAATGAATGAAGAAAAACCATTAAAGCACAGTGGAAAGATCGTTTCAAAGGATTAAAAACAGATAAATAGTAAAAACAGTAATCATAGAAATTAAACGGAATTTAGTAAATTAAACGGAATCTGATCTAAAATCTTCAAATGGCAATTAGACTCTGAATGGTATTCTAGTGTTAGATGACCATAATTTGCGTAAGTTATGTCCTAACAATCTAAAATTCCTACAATTATTGCTTTTACTTTCTCAGTAAACCTTCTTTTAAATACTCAAGCACTTTAAAATACACAAACATAGCCATAGAGATAATTAAAGAGCGAAGAAAAAGTATATTTCGAACCTCCAATTAGAGAAAAAACCATTATAAATATATTGTTCTATGTAAGCATGAGCCATTCATTATCCTCTGGCACGCCATAATGGCTTCTTTTAGTTTACTTTGCTTCTATATATCATTGGTGCATTAGATGTGTTTGCAAAAACTGTGAGAATAATGCATCAAATACAATATGCTCCTTTTTTTTTTATGTTTCCAATAAATAGCATACCAGATGTTAAATAAATGAGGATATTCGACATTTATGCTATAATATTGCATTTTTTTTCTTATAGTGAGGGACATTTGCATACATACAGAATTGTCTGAATTGCGTGATGCTTTTATTATTTCAACGGATGAAGTAAGTAGTACTATTAAGATAAATTATGCATTTTCAAAGAAAATATAAAAAATAAAATAAATGAAAAAACTGTTCAGTTTTAGATATATGACTTTTTTTCTGTTAAGCTTTATAGATAGGTTAACATAAGCATAGATGCAAAGTGCCTGTATACTCATCATTAATTTTGTATTTTATTTAATACATTAACAACATCAAATTAATAGTTAGTTTTGAATAAAATTTGGAAGAAAACTTAAAAAAATATGATAAAAAATATTGAGTGTGAAAGATATTGATAATAAAGTATATAATATGATCTATTTCATGTAATTCTCATATAAGTACGCTTCAGAAAAACAGCTATTAACAAATAATGAAATAATTTTTTTGATGATTTTATTTTTTCTTATTATTACTTTTAATAAATAAATAAAATGTTTCTTTTTCCTTTGTTCCACTTAAACAAACATTGAAATTCGTTTCTTGCTGATTTCGCACTTTTTGTTACTAAAAAAGAAAACAAAAGAAAAGAAACGCAAATCTTAGTAATTTCACCCTGTTTGTATTACAACTGAACAAATAATCAACACCACTTTATTATCCCGTTTTTTTCTTCTCGTTTTCTTTTTTCTTTCTTTTTCTTTCTTTTTCTCAAAACTTTTTTTTATTCAAAATATACCGTTTTCTTTTTCTTTTTTTCTGCAAATATTTTTCTGGTTAAAGGTTTTAGTGGTAGAGTGATTGCTATTACTTTCACTTGTTAAAAATGTGCTTTTACCAAAAGTTTTAGGACACTGCGATTATGGTTATACAGTGGAGCAGTAGTCACCAAATGTCGGACCGCAAACAAATTTTGTACGAATCACGACGAAAAACTCTTGTGAGTGACCAATTTTGGATTAAAAATATCTATGAAAAAACTCATCTAGAATTAAAAACTTTAGTCATAAAATTGTGTACCATGCTTGCTCAACGTATGTGCGTGAAGCAGCATTCTCAAAAATGAACTTCATTAAGAACTGAAACAGATTTCTCAGGTGACCACTTTAACAGCTTCATGAGAATCAGCTGCACTAAATTGAGCCCAAATTTCAAGCAGTTTGTGAAAACTAAAAAACGTGCCATTTAAACCAGTGAACATTAACCAAAATGCACTTTAATGAATACTCTTTTTGAATTTATGTGTATTTGTATCACTAGTCATCTATTCTAAAAATCACAATAAATCTATTCATTTCGTATTTATGCACTTCATTTCACTGGTATCCATTCTGTTTTACTCGTAAGATAACAATTGCTTTCAAAGAAAGTATTACCAAGCAAAGCATGTAGCCTACGTTGTTAGAGAATTTTGTAGCGTGGAGAAAGGGGTGGGGGGGGAGTTGGAGAGAGGCTTCCGTTTTCTGGACCACGGAAGTTAGACAATGCTTTGAAATGGACCTACGTGAAAAATAATTGTTGACCACTGCAGTGATCAACATTTAAGAATGAATGCCTGAAAAAAATGTTAGTTACTTTGTTGTCTGTTCAATAGCCTACGCGACGATATTTGTAAATTACTGTTAAAACAATGGCAACGTTCTTTACAAATTTCTCATTTGTATTTCAATATTTTAAAACGCTTTTTAATGATTCGAAACCAACTCAAAAAATTGAAAGTGTCTTCAAAAAAAGAAAGCAAGAAAAGAAAAACTGAAACCAAAATAAAAAAAAAAGTACCGACACCCGGTTCGACCTCAGTTGTTCTATGAAAAAAACAAGAACGAAAAATCATGCGTCAAGCAAAGATTATGTAACACTTTCCAACGTTTCCAAAATAATTTTACAAATCATACCGTTTAATAAGCTAAAAGATAACATCTAAGTAAACAATTTGGAAAACGCATAACATGTTTAAAAACATAATTTCAGGAATTTCCAACATATACAATATTCGGAAAAATATCCGAATACTTTTATTCAGTCCTGTATAGGATCTATAGATTTGTATACTACAGAGGATGCTAAATTTTAGTTCAGTTAGGAAACGCGTAGCACAGTTTAAAATTCTCCGTCTGGAGTTTCTGTCAATAAACGGAAATGTGTTCGCGAACTTTTGTGCTTCCCCGTATAGGATCTACAGAATTTATACACACCACGTAATATACAAAAAGCGAGTTAAAATTAAAATCGCGTTCAGTAACTTAAAACGCATTTCCAGGTTTTATTGTTAACAGACAGTAGAGAATTCTTTTGTATGTACCTGTAAATGAACGATGATTGCTATACACACAATATTCTGTAGTAAGCCTCTTGTCATGCACCTTAGTGATATATATAAATTTCAATGCGTTTAAAATAGTGAAACATTATTTAAATAAACCGCAGACGATTTTTCTCCGTAGACGTAATGTAACGGAATTCTTTTGACTGTCCCTGTAAAGTAACTACAAGTGCTACACACTTCCGTTGAAATAGGGAACATGCTACAGATAACGACAATAACATATAAAAATTGCAGAGCAATCCGATCATATTTACGGGAGTTAGAGCACGGACAGACGGCCATACGGCAGACGGCAGACGGCCAGACAAACCGAAGTCATAAACACTTTTCAACTAGGTTGGAAAGTGTTAATAAAAAGAAAAGAAAAGAAAAGAAAGAATAAAAAATATTTAAATGCAAACGATAAATTTGTAAAAAACGCTGCCATTGGTTTAATATTAGCTTGCGAGTGTCGACGAGTGACTAATGTAGGCTTTTAAGCAATGTATAGACTTAAAGGACACAGACCTCAGTTTTAGTTTTCACAAATAATAGGGAACTTTGGCAGTTAATAATATAAGAATGGACCAATCTATTAAAAAGTAGCAACGATTCAACGTAATTCATTGTTTACACTAGCATAGTGTCACATTCAGAAATGCAAAAACGAACTCCGAAAATGTGCTCAAGTTTCCACAAGATATAAAAGTCGTTTAATTGTGCGACTTTGTATTCTATAATGAAGGTAGGAAATGTTATCTTGCATTTTAGAATTTTAAAGAAATTGGAATAGTTAGCGGGATCTTTACACTAAAATAAAGATTAATTTACATTAATATTTTTACAGGTTATTTTAATCATTTCTCTCAGCATAAAATGGGAAATACCTTTTAACCACAACTTTCCAAATTTACATCACTCTGATACTATAAATGAAATAATTCTAAATACGGCAAAATACACGCTTCAATTAACCCTATAAGCATCTGGCTCGTCTTTTTCCGTCATATAGATTAATTAAGAGGCTGTTGCAGTAAAATTTTAGAATTACAATATAAATTCCAAAAGTGATAAGAACAATAAGACAAGGAAAAAAATATTATTCTAAGAAAATAGCCTTGTCATTAATTTTGAAAAAGTTACACTTTTTAAATTTTTATACTCATCACATAAGACACAATTGGTCAATTAGAAGAAATTTGCTTTTGCTATAACACGATCATTACAAAAAATGGCATACCTATATCATTAAAATTAAGTTAATTAAAAGAAAGCGTAAAAAATGACTTATATGCTTTTTTTTTCGAGTAATTTAAAATACTATTTCATCAGTAAAAATAGGGACCATTCACAAACGGATGATGACATTAGTTAAATAAGGAATGTGTTAACAAAGGAGAAAAAATTCATTACAATTAGTCAAATTTTGATAAGCAGAAATCATATAATGAGACAAATGTAACTTTATATCCTAAAAATATAATAAAAAATAAGCATTTCACAAAGAATTTTCAAAGTGTATTCTTTCATCTCAAATGCATTGCTGAATTCTTCTAATAAATCTTCTGTAAATATTTTCAATTCTTCGGCAATAATATTCTTGCAAGCATCGATTATATTTTGTTAATGGTCAACTGCATTTGTATTTTTGCCCATATTTCTTTTTTCTTGGAATATCTCACAAATTTACATTTCTAATTTGATATACGGTCCCCAGTCACAATGATCTACTTTTAATTAAGACAACTCCTTCAATTTTATTATACAGACATGCAATCTTTTATAATGATATTGTTGCAGTAAAAACAAAATATATTTATTTAATTAATTTTGTCTAAAGGGACCGTATTAAAAAAATAAAAAGTGCAACCTTTTTAAAGATAATTGATGGATGATTTTATTAACATAATATTATTTCCTACCTTATTTTTAACATTTCCGCAGTTTTACTTGCCTATTTATCTCTAACAGATAAAAAATTAAAGCATTTTTCAACCTTTTTGAGATACACTGTATAAAGTATTCAAATATCAATCTACATACTCACACATTGCACATCTATAATTTTATGATGCATTGAAGAGATATAGCTAAAATATTGCTAAACACTCAAAGGGTTAAAAAGCAACTGTGCTAAAATTTTTATTTTTCCCATGTTAACTTCTACAAAAAATCATTACCCTTGCGTAACTTAATATAAGTGATGACTCAACATTTTGTATTGACATCGTACGTAGAGACACTCTAGTTTACGGGGAAAACGTAACATGTGTCATCCCCATAAGTGTTGCACTAGAGAGTTTATTGTATGCTATTTGTGAATTATAAAAAAGTTTCTAAAAACTATGATTATATTCAAGTATTTTTTATTTTATTTTAATTTTTATTATTTTTTTCAAAGCGATTTCCCGGAGTGTTCGATGAACATTTTTGATTTAACATTTACAATTATTCGAGCCATTGTTACTGATCTTTTAAAAACTTGAAAAAGGCGATCAAAAAAAAAAAAAAATAAAAAGTGATTGATATAGCTATTGAAAAAATGTATTGCTGCAAGGCTTTATTTTTCTTTCTTTGATTTGTTCCCAGAAATAATCATTTATTGAAGTGTGTTTCACATCATTTAGGATTTTAATTTCACAAATCTTATAGTTTTAACTCTTATTTAAAAAAAAATAATAATATTAAGTTATAAGTTATTTTTTGTGAAATGTTTCTATAAAAATATTCCGCTATATATTAAGAGCATAGCATGGCTATTGTAACAGTCATCAGTGCTTCTTTTAAAATTATTACTGATGTGAAACGGTACCTGTCTATAATGGAGTCCTGTATTAAACAGAAAATTTTGACGTATCAGTGATGGAATTACATATATGATGCAATTATAACAGACATTTTACCTGCTAAGACACGTTCAAAAAAAAATATTTCGATGGATCCTTGCGATTTTATCTTAGCAGGTTTTTATGTCGTAATAAGACTAGTGTTCTCAGCTTAGACTTGTTATAAATAGCATTTTGCACCCCACCCCCTCCTTTGTTTTTCTTTAAGGAGAGAAGTGTTCACTGTTAGCCTCAAAACTTTAGTTATTTAGTAACTTTTTGTGCTTCAATTTTTCAAACCAGATTTATTAGCATCCTAATTTGCGCACTGTTTTGTTTTTCTTTAATTATTCACTCAGTGCATAGTTCAGATTCATAATGGCATTCATATTCCTTCTCCCTGTAAAACTTGTTTCACAACAATAGGAATGTTATTGCAGAAAAAATAAGCTTCTTCCGCTAAAAATCAGTGCGATTGCAATGAATAAATAAAGGTAACGACTTTAACAACATGCAAAATATCATCTTTTGTTTAAAAATATAAGAAAAAGAAACCTGCAGAACAACTGCTCCCGGATTTTTCTTTGTTCTCCATTATACGACTTGAATAAACAGTTCCAGGAGAATTTCACATTGAAAATGCCAATAAAATTAGCAGAGATTGTTTCACAAGATTTAATATGAATTAATTTTAAAAAATAAACCAGCTTTTAACTTAGGCAGTGCTTTTTTCTCCGCATTTTTCAATGTTTTACTTAATTAAAATTCATGGTTAGAAAGAATGTGAACTTAAGAAGGACAAATATATTTCGAGAAGAAAGAATTGCGCCTGATTTTAGATAGTTATAATTTTCAGATACTATTTAACTTATCTATGTATTTAAAGTACAAACCGCTTCTTTGGACAACGCTGTAGAAATTACCACCTGAACACACTTTAATGATAACACACTTTAACTCAGATCTAAAAATATAATTATATAATTTACTTTAGTCTTTTAATTAAATTTTGTAATAAATTCTAACGACAATTGGGTTATCTCATAGTTATTATTGTTAAAAGCAGAATTTTTATAAAATAACTAAAAATTAAACCATTGTCTGACATGCAATAAAAGCAAATGTATCACATTTTATTAACGAGAAAATATGCTTTAGGACATCTTTCTTAATTTGCGGTGTTACGTAATTATTCTATATTGTATAAAACTATAGATTAAATAAATGAATTTTAATTTTTCAACTGTGTAATGCTAAAAACTGCAGCAAGATTAAGAAAAATAAACATTTCTGGAGTTACATGGAATATTCAACTTATAGCTTATATTTTTTCATAAAGTTATTTCTAAAATTGCCATACCTTTTAGATTATCAGGGAATGTCTTTTATCTTAATAGTTATTTAATAGAGATATGTAAGATCATACAATTATATTACAAATGGCCCAAAACATTAAGAATCATTAAAAAGTTATGAAAGCTTTCGGGATGGAAAAATTCTTGCAGCTTTTAAACACATGTAAGAAATTCTTCTGAGTATGAAATTTTAACAACATTATATGATGAATACTCTAGTATATTACGAAATGCTTTGAAAAAACTGTTATTGTAAATATGATTTGTTAATTATATGAAATTTAATTAAATCACTATAAAATTTATTTTAAATACATTTTTTATATTTATAGTTCTTATTGTAAGATACTTTAAGAAATATCCTATCCCGTGAAATTTCAACGGACATACGTAGTATTTATTTAAATATCATTTCAAAAATACTCGTTTTTACTTCCTTAAAATTAGTAGTTTTAAAGAATTGTTTAGTATAAAACGTGAAAAATATTAATTACATTAACTTTTGCATTTATCAAATTGAAAAGAAAAGGGCTAGACGAACAGAAATACGAAAAAGTCTTTTTCAAACAAGAGGAAGGGGGAGGAGAAAGATTGAGCCTGCTTCATAGCGACTTTGATTCATCTGTGCGTGCAATGGCAGTATTATACGAAAATAATCCAGATATAAAAGTTTCGTTCCATCAGAAATTTCTTTTAAAGAAACGAGATGGAGATATAAAATGTTTTTTTTCTTTTTCACAATAATGTTGTGTTCTTTTTGACAGATGTTTTTTGAAAAGCGAATTCATTGTTTATGGTTGAAGTGATTAAAAAAAATTCCTTCCGGCCTGTACCGAGAGGAAAATGTGGCTTCCCTATTTCTTGGTTTTAATATTTTAGCTAATTTTACTTGAAAACACAGAGCTGAAATGTGAGAAACCCAATTATAGAAGATTCATTCTCAGTTTTCGTCAATAGTGAACTTAAATGAAAATTTCGACTAAATAGTCAACTATAACCCAGTAGCCTTCATTTATGGCGATTTATTTTTGGTCGCCAAATTTTGTTTGTCAATGTTTTAATAGGTGTCGTCAAGATTGGCGAGAATTTGACTCGAGCGGATATGAATATATAGTTTTAAGGATATGAAAGTTGGAACAATGGTTACAACAATGAAAGAAAGCTTGCGAGAAACCACGTTGACTAAAACTCATAAATTAAACCTGTTTATGGAGGAATCCCTTATTTTTAATCTGTTGTCTTGTTTCAAAATGCCAGCCACCTTAGAATTTCAAACTGCTATATCTCAGCCATTTTTTAAGGTAGAGGGCAAAGCAAAAAAGTGCTCCGGAATTCTTATATCGAGGCCGAACACTTAACTGATAAAAAAAAAATATTTTTTAATTTTTGTGTACATAATTTTTTATTTGAAATCTTTAAATGACCGCCATTTTGAAACAATATAGCGGATGGAGCTGACCAACCAACACGGTAGAGACTTAGGTAAGTCTTTTACGCATGATCAGTCACATCCAAACCAGTTCATAAATACGAGTGCTATCTCATGACATAGAAATAGGATATATATATATAAAAATCCATATTTTGAGTGCGGTGGGTTTTGGGGTTTGGGGGTCCTTTTCCGTGAAAAATAGCGAAATTTTCTGAAGTTGCTTTCCTCCGGACAGCTGCAACAGGTAGCTTCTTACTTTTTGTAACGGAAGCTACCTGAAAATTTTATGGTAGATAATGAGATTTTAAATAAGAGATCTCATTTAAAACTCCCCAGAAACTGTGGTAGATATGCTGGTCGAAATATATGGCTATGGCGAAATATTATGGTCGAAATATAAGTGACTAATCGCTTTGAATGCCAACCAACGAGGTGATTTATATTAATAATCTTGAATATGAAATTTAGTACCTTTCTACACAACAGAAACTGAGATACAACTATAATGGTAATTGCCCTAGCACTACCACTTGTTGAGTGATAATAAAACTAAAAGTAAATCAGCATATGTTTAATAACAAGTATTTAACACATTAAGTTTGACGCATTTCACTCCCACAGACGCCGAGATAGAGCTATCATGCAAATAGTGAAAAGCACGGCATAACAGCACCACTTATTGAGTGATATACACCGAAATCCAACCAGCACCAATTTATATCAATTACATCAAAAGTCTTAGAGAATTCGATATATTAGCTCTTTGGTTAGGCCAGAAGCTTTTTGTAACATAGAGATAAACATTAATCCCCAAACAGTTATATCACATTCAGTACACCTCAAAATGTATAAATCCATCAAAAACTGACGATCGAAAAATTTCACGACCTTCTTATACATATACATATAAAAGTACAAAAAAGAAAAAAAAATCTTAGTAACTGAATATGAACTCAGATGCTCTTTCTAATCTTCTGTATTTATAGAAATCATCTGTATTTATATCATTCAAAGTTGATTTATAACTGAAAACAATTTTTTCAGCATGTCAGAAACGACAAGTTAAGATTACTTTTTATGATGCATTTTTTCCTCTACGCTTCCGACATT
This sequence comes from Maratus michaelseni, assembly GCA_963931845.1. Lineage (NCBI taxonomy): Eukaryota > Metazoa > Arthropoda > Arachnida > Araneae > Salticidae > Maratus > Maratus michaelseni. Next base: position 81,152,202 of record OZ007587.1, read on the forward strand.
GCCCTTCTAAAAATGACGTCATAAACAAAGCATCCAATTTTTGTTTCCCCCAACTCAAATTCTTTGCAAGTGGTTCAGTTTTTTTGTTTGAAGAGGGGAACTTTTTTTTAATCCCAGGTGGCAAGAAATATTGCTCTAGAATATTACATTGAGTATTTTATTTTATTTATTTTATTTTATTTTATTTTTTTATTTTTTTGTCTTTTAACATTCTTTCATAGATGATTCATATCTTGAAATATGTACGAGGATATAATGCTTTTAAATCTGAAAGAATTTTGGATTCAGAATAATAGTGCCATAATAACTCTTCAACAAGGTATATGTTTCTCATAAAATAAGTGATAATTTTTATATTTTAGGGAGGATGAAAAATAATTTGGCATTAAATAGTTTCTACCGCCCACATACTTTTTAAAAGAATTAAAAAACAGTGATACTTTTAATACATTTTTTGCATTAAACAAAAAAAAAAAAAAAAAAAAAAAAAAAATGCATTTTCTGATTTGAATTTAGGACTAAAATAAATGATTGAAGAAACACTTACATAACTCACAAGTAATATTACAATATTGAAAAAGGGCTCTGGTAACTATTTTTTACAAAAGTTAAGAAAATAATTATAAACATAAATGGATTTAGTATAAAAATTCAGAAATGACTTATAAACAAAATTACCAGCGTAAAATTTGTTTCTGCTCTCTTGTTACATATTCTGTTGAGGTAACTAGTCAAAATATGTGTTTTTAGATTAAATATAATTAAAATGATAATATCATAATTACTATAGAAATGTCCACACACAGTGTAAATGTAAGTAATGTAATGTAATTAAAGACAAGTATTCCTTAATCTACGAAAATATAGTATACCCACGAACGAAAATATTACAATAACCTCGTCCAAATTACTCACGATTCCAAAAAGCGTTACTTTATCTTTATAAACCTCAGAAACCAATAGATTTTTTAGATTTAAAGAAACATTTATCCAGATTCTTTTGTTGACACTGATTTTCGAAAATGTTTCCGAGTAGTTTTTAAAGTATATTAATCAGTTTTCTCAAACTGGAATATCGGTTTTTATGATGCTATCCATTCTCAATTAAACATTTTCAGCTGCGTAACTAAATTACATGCAAATGTAACAAAATGATACTGATTTTAATGTTAATGTTAATGCTGTCAATTTATCATATTTGTCTGTAAAACATGAAAATGTTTACTGGAGAATTGATAGAACTGGAAAAAACTATATTCCGGATTGAGAAAGCTGATTAATATGCACTATAAAAACTACTCGGAAACGTTTGCGAAAATCGGTCTCAGCAAAAGAAACTTTGTTTTTATAAGTGCTTCTTTAAATCTCGGAAATAAATTAGCTTTTGAGGTTTTTAAAGATAAAGAACACTTTCCGGAATCGTGGGTAAATCGGAAGGGATTATTGCATATTTTCTTTCATCGTTATATTATATATTTTTTTTAGATTAAGAAACATCTGTCTTTTTTAACAGTGTGTAATTTAAATATTGAATGTAAAATTTCTTAAAATTGGAGGGTGATAGAAAATTCTTAACAACATTTTATTTTTACCGCTCTAAAATATATAGAAAACACGCAATGTATATTAACAAACAGAAAATTTGTTAAAATTTGTTGTACAGTATAATTATAAAACCTTCCTGGCAGACTGGTGTAAGATTAGCAAATGTTTTTAAAATTTTGGTGTAATATATATATATATATATTTTCTTCCTCCCCACCTCCCTTGTGCAAGATAAATTTTGCAGGTGAGGCAGATTTTTTGTTTTCATTTGACAATATTTTTGTCTCCTATTTCTTTTTCCTCTTTGCACAATCGGAGTGACCGTCTTTTTTTCCATGATCGGAATTATTTTCTATCCCCAAGAATGGCAAACAAAATTTAATTTTTAAAAGACTTAAAAATAAATACACGTGATATAATTACAAAAAAATTGAAATCAGACACTTTATTCAAAATCTTAATTCATTGCTCGAGGATTAATTTGTATTAAAAAAATGTATATATATAGATTTAACTAATGATACGTCCCTGTTACAAGGACATAAGCACCTTTTTAACCATTGGGAAAATGGTTGTTGTTTTCGGTCGAAAATGGACCTCTTGACGTCGTCATTTTATTTGACGTCGTCACTTTATTTTTTTAAGCGTTTTTAACGAAATTCTGTAACTTTAGAAGAAGTTTTCTTTGAATAGGCAATAGAAATACAAAAATGTTAAAGTTACAAAAAGGATAGATGCAAATTATCAGATATGAAAAAAAGTCGAATTCAAAAATTGACGTCGTATGAGAAATCGTCTTATAAAGCAAAAAACGTGGTCTTCAACTTTAATTTCCTCAAAATACCTTTAGCTCAGACATCAATCTAAACAAGAGTTAAAGTTATTGTAGGAAGGACCCGATAAAATATTTTTGTTTCTGTTTTCATTAATATATTGTAAATTTGGTACTTTCGTGTTATAGTGGCCCCCAAGGATGAATCGCTAAGCGACCAAGATTTATTGCCAAATTATAAAGCATGTACGACATTATAATACTATATGATACAGGGTGTTTCACAAAGGACCCCTAACTCTAAAAATCAATAACCCGGAAACGGTGATAGATAGAAACATGAAACCAGTGGTATGTTTATTAAAAAAATCGTAAGAATCTTATACGTAAATCTCAAAATTTAGTTTAAAAAAGCACCGTTAGATGGCGCTGAGAGCGTTAAGAATCCTTCTAAAGAGAGTTCAGAAGCCTAGAAAGACTAGCCGTTGAAGATTTCGCCATTGAAATCTGACCGCTATTTTCGTATAGTGAAAATAATTCGTATCGGCCACGTTGCCTGTCTGTTGAATTTTTTTTTTTGAAAAGCTCGTGAATTGTTTTTCCATCTGGACCTTTTGTGACTTGAAATCGCGTTTGAAAACTTCTCCTTGTGGCAATAGGACTCTGATTTAATCGGTGGTACTCCAACACAATAAACACACGTTCCTCTACGGTATACATCCCTTTCGGAATTATTTTCACTATACGCTAATAGCGGCCAGATTTCAATGGCTTCGACGGCTAGTCTTTCTATACTTCTGAACTCTCTTTAGAAGGATTCTTAACGCTCTCAGCGCCATCTATCGGTGCTATTTTTAACTAAATTTTTATATTTACGTATAAGATTCTTACGACTTTTTTAATAAACATACCACTGATTTCATGGTTCTATCCATCACCGTTTCCGGGTTATTGATTTTTAAAGTTAGGGGTCCTTTGTGAAACACCCTGTATATATATATAACATTTCTTGACGTATGTGGCCATGTTATAGTCATATATGATGCATATATGATGTATATACATGACATGTGTATATTATGTATATACGACATATAAGCCATGAATAATATGTGTATAATGACGTATATGGAACATATAGGAGTGTTTGGAATATATATATGCGTATACAGGATGCATATATAAGATTTGCGATGATCTTGGCGAAATCATAACTGAAACCTTGACATAATCATAATTGTGGGGGCCGCTATAACACGAAAGTGCGGTAATTTTTTTTTCTTTTAAGCTTTTGGAACATTTTCCCAATGATTATTGTAATTTGTTAAATTATATATATATTTTTTATTTATTTAATTTTTTTTTAAGAGAATGAGATTTGTTGCGAATTCTTATCCTTGTTTATGCAAGAATAATAAATGATTACATACATTAGATGAATTGCTTTTGTTTGTATATAATAGCAGATAAATAGCTTCTGCATATAAAAAACAAATTTATAAATATTGAAAAAAATGCTTGTGGGTATGAAAGAGTCAATATATTGGCAGAAAATATTTGTGAAAAATTTCCTTTTCTTGCTAAGGCCATTTTCTTTATCTCACTGAGTCCCTTATAATAGGGAAATACCCAGCAAAATAATATAAATAATATATATTTAAATTGAAGAATCTTCTGTAATCAGAGTGTCCTACAATATTGATAACATATCTTTTTCAACAAACGAAAAAAAAAAATAAAAATAGCTACTCTGTCGCAAAAATATAAAAGGGAATAAATGAAGTCCGTGTTCTTTTACATGATCGAGATAGAATCTTTTACAATCTGCTTTGAAATGATTAAAAATGAATTTAAGATTAGGAGTTCCAAACTTTAAATCTGCATAATTCTTAAAATACTTGATCATTTGGTATTCAAAGGTAAAGTTTTATATCAAACTAGCTGTTACCCGTGATTTCGTTCACGTAACATTAAAAAAAAGAATAAATGCATTAATTTAGCAAAACATTTCACTTGATAATTAACAACATATATAATTAACCAAAGCTTTATCACATTTTATAGGAGACCATACGGTATTTTTTTGCTATAGGGGCCTTGACATAACCCAGTCTTAAAAAAGTGAAATTTCATGCCAAATAATATATACAATCGCGAAAATGAAACTGCAACTAATGAAAAAAGGAGAACCCAGTAAAATCGTGAAAATCGAGGAATTCCTTTTCGTAAAACGAAAAACAACACTGGCAGAATTCTTCTATACAACAGTGCATTTTAGGTGGTTTGGAGTACAATTTGTATATGTGTGCATTGCTAAATGGGCATTATTATATTGTTTATTTGCATAGACATATGTTATATATTTCTTACTACATTATCTTGTTTATGTATATATTAAATTAAGTGTTTCACGCTAAGTGGTGTAAATAGTGAACAAACTGCTTGTGGATTTTATACATTGATAGATATTTCACAAAGATATAACAATCTGATGCGATTCTAAAATGTAAATAAAGGTTGCTAGAAAGTACTTTAAATTCTGCCCAATTTAACCTCGATATTTTCTCTATCGCGTCAAGAACACTATTAGCAAATAAATACCGACGACACAAATCTGATTATCTAAATTTACATATTTTTGTTAGTATATATAGGATTATTTTAATTTATTTCATGCGCTTGAAATTTTTTACGCTTTCTCTAGGGTTAGGTGTCGAATAAATGTACTTCCTTGTTATTTTATTTTACCATTTCTATTTATTCTATTTTCCATTCATTCCATTTATGGATATTGATTTAATTTATATATTCGTGTCAAAGAATATTCTTTAAAGTTATTATCAGGATTAGGATAGGATACGATTAGGGTTAGGATTAGGAATAAAAATTTAACGACAATGGCATGACCGATTCAGGTTTAAAGTATGAACCATCATGAAGCAATAAGAAAATTAGAAAATTATCGGCTAATAGTTTTTAATATGTTTTACAGTCATAGTTGGCATCAAAGGTGAGCGGGGAAATGATCATCTAAAATACCATTCCCATGTTTACCACGCAAAAAACAAATCTGGTTACAACAATGTATTTAATTTTGCGCCAAATTTCACTTGATAAAAAAAAAGCAAATTGACAATGGACTTAATTACAGACCCCTAACCTTGTTATTGTCGGAAATTTTCTACCTATATGTAAAAAAAAATTCTACTATATAGAACGCGCTTTCACGTTTATAATGTTATGAATTGGCACGATCGGCTTGTTCAAGTTTACACAATTCGGCTGGAAGAAAAGATTCATTACTTTTTGATTTTTTCTTTGCTTTTGCATTACGCGTATTTGTTGGTAAAATCGATTTTCTTTTCGATAACATTGTTGTTTTTTAAGTTTAAAAAATATTGTAATTTTACTTAAACATTGCTTTAAAATCTATGCAATTTTTCTTATCCTACAAGACTTTACAAAAATCTATTATGAAACAACTTTAAAAAAAGCTATATTTAAAAACGACAACAAAGTTTTTCCTATTTTAAAACTAAAAGAAATGTAAAATTAAATTCCGGTTCGAAACGACGATTTACAAATGTGTTTCGATTGAGGGAAAATGATAGAAGAAAAATGCTGTTACTTCGACACAATCATATTAAATATTTAGCTTTTATGAGAAAAGCAACTTTCTTTTAAAAAATATAGTTATTTTTATTAAGATTTTCTGATTTTCGATACGGATAATTTTGCGATGCATATCATTGACATTTGCCAACCAATATTATTATTATTATTATTATTATTATTATTTACTTTTTAAAATTTTAAATTAAAAATATGGTATCTTTATGTTAGCCGTGTGCAGACGATAAATCGCCAACCTATTCCATCATTCGTATTGCATTCATTAAAAATATAAATCTTTCACTCATTTTATTTAAAACACAGAACATTAATTTACAACACATACATTTAAAATACATATATTACGTACATTTAAAATAATTCCTTTCATGTCAAAAAGAAAAAAAAAGAGAAATTAATCACAAATAATTTGATAACCCAAGATCATTTTATTTCAACATCAAAACAAATCTGTTTTATTTTTCTATATATGACATCATATTCGCTTGCTTTCCATACTTACTCGTATTTATGCGCTTTGTATTATTATCAAATATTTGAAAACGCACGTTTTGTTTCTAATATGACATCATTTCATATTCTGTTTAATTCTCAAATAATTCATTTCCTTTTCATTTTTCACGTGGAAATTTTTCACTTGAATATAAATTGTTGATTATAAATTATTACTCAGGGGTTTTATTTTATATTGGCAACGATAAAGTATTAGCAACGGTAAAATAAATTTAACCATTTTAAAAAAAGTTGTAAAACCGGGCCTTTTGGGCCAAACCATAAAAACCAACCAACCATTTTAAAATATACGAAAAAATGTCCATTTATTCTCTATGAAAATAATGAAATTTTGAATTATTAAGAAAAATATTGAAATAAAATAAACAAAAAGCATTCTATGTTCATTTGAGGGTTATAATCAACTTATATGCAAAGATACAGGATAATTAAATGTTTCATTTTGACGCTGGCTTCAGCCTAACATTTGCACACAATCAGATTTAATATTACTAGCTGTAACCCGTGACTTCGTTCACGTATCAAGAAGCATAAATGCGTTAATTAAGCAAAATATTTCATTCCCGATAATTAGAAACGTAAATAATTAACTAACTCTTTATCACATTCCATAGGAGACAATACAGTATTTCTATGTTATAGAGGCCTTGACATAACTAAGTTTTAAAAAAATGAAATTTTGTGACAAATAATCCCGAAAAGGAAGCTGCAACCAATGAAAAAAGGCGGGCCAAATAAAATCGTGGAAATTGCTGAATTGTGTAAAACATATGTCAAGTTTACCTGGTAAACTATTTTACCTTTAACGCCTTTGTAAAACGTTTTAATAGCATCCTTCAAAGATAATGGAAATAGTATATTCTTTTTCATTAAATTCAATTCTTGTGAATATCGAGCAATAATTGTAGACCTAAATGCATGGAGCTTAAATTTGACACCTTGATTTAATCTATACCTGAAAAAAAAATCTTTATTTCAAAATGAAAATAGGTTGACAGACGATTTTTGTTCTCCAGAATAAATTGATTCATGAAGTTTGAATATGTGAAAATACGTTTTTATTTTTCAAAAATTTTACTGTAATCAAGATTTTTTTTTTCACCATCTATTCAAAGTGAAAATAAATTCTTTTTTTTTTTCAGTTTTAATGAGAAAAAATATATTAATCCGTCTTATTTCTTCTTTTTTATCCACAAAAATGGAATAATTTAGTTGCCATTTTTAGAGAAACTTCGTTAAAATTTTCAAAAAAAAAAAAAAAAAAAAAAAAAAAATCTCGGAATTTAAATCATTTTTTTTTAATTCTGAGAGTTTATGACATCCTCGGATCAATGATAACCGGTGTTAAGTAAATCGCGTTGTGTTCGACAACCTGAAAGGAGTAGTTGCAAAATGCAAACAGGCGGTCAGATTTTAATATAATAGATTCGTATTTATTTTTCTTTTCCTAATAATTACGTTTTGGTTTTTGGCAAAAAACTCTCATCTGTATGTAACTGATATTCATGCTTAATAATCGGTATAGATAAAAAAATATTTCAATTTTTCGTTTTAAATATGGCGTGAAACTCATCTACTTTCTAAACTTACCGATCCTTGTATTATTAATGTAAGGAATTGATCTCCTTGTAAAACACTATTGAAAATTCCCGTTTTGTTTCAAATATGACGTCACTTTTTTCCTCAGAGAAATCTCTTTTTAATGGCATAATTCTTGTTAATTTTCTTTTTCTGGCAATCAGGGTGTAAATTTTAGCGGAAAACTCACATTTGTAAGTAACTGGTATTCAAGCTAATTATTAATCAGTAACGATAAAAAATATTGCAGTTTTTCATGTTCAATAATACGTCCATTATCTATCTACTTTCATTATATATTGATATTCATGCTCCTTGTATTATTACGAACATTTGAAAATTACATGTTTTATTTATGCCGTCATATTTGTCCAAACCGAGGAGGATCCTTTTCATAGTTCCATGGTCCAAGCGAAATCTATTTTTAATAATATAATTGTTGTTCATTTTTCCTTCTAATTATAAAGCAATTTTTGACAGAAAAAGATCTTTTTAATGTAACCGATATTCATAGTTCATGTATAATAACAAATACACCATATTTTTGTTTCAAATATCACGGAAATTCATCTTCTTTTGAATTCTTTTTAATTGTCATTTTTCACGTGAAAATCGTACACTTGAAAATTAATTGTTGAGGAAAAATTTTTTTTCTGCGTTTTTATTTATTGGCAACGATCAAAGCCCTGGCAACGATAAAGTAAAATGGTTAAATTTTATGGAAAAATGTCCATTTATCCTCTATGAAAATAATGAAATTTTTAATTATTAAAGAAAATATTTGAATAAAATAAATAAAACCTAGTCTATGTTCATTTGAGGGTTATAATCAAACTATATGCAAAGATACAGGATCATTAAAAGTTCTATTTTGGCGCTGGCTTCAGCCTAACATTTGCACACAATCAGATTTATAATATTATTAGGATTAGGATACAATTTCAGAATTAGGTGTTAGTGTTGAAAATTTTCAAGTTTGGTACAATTTATTGCATGTAGATGACCCTCTAAATAAAATTCAAGTATAACATTAATTAGTAGACATTATTACTAATCGATCTGTACCAGTCACATTTTTTATTCGATGATTTGCGGCAAAGTTAGCAGGGAGAGGGGGAGATTTTCTTTCCATTACCGTACACACAGAAAAATCCGCAATTCTGCCTCTGAAAAATTATGAGATCTTAAAATAATATTCTCAGAGTTCATGGAATAATGAAACAGCAGATATTTTTATCACTTTTAACATCATTTTAAGTTGAATTTCGTCTGTCATAGATCTTTTCAATTTTCAAGAGAAACTGCAAATAGTGATAGATCACTGTTAGAGAAATATGGAAATGTGCTGATCTAGTAGATAGTGGTTTATCAACGTATAAAATTATAAGTTATACAGGAAGAGAAGAGCGTCATAAAAAAAGCTCTCTCCAGAATCGGTATAGCCTTCAGTGTTATTGATTGAATTGCATATTTATATAATTTCCTAGAAATCTTCTTATGAATAAAGGAATTATTTTAGAGAACTGAGAAAGCCTCTACCTTGTATAATTTATCCATTTCATGTACCCCCTTTCTTGGAATTTATTAGGATTAAGAATATAAAAGTTACGGTTATTGGAGTGATTATATTTTAGACATTTTATCATCTTTTTTTTTCAATTTTAAAAACTCAATTTTATAGAAAATTTAAACTAAAGATCACATTCCAACTTTTATTTTTCAATGCGCTTCAAATTCTAAAAATTTTATTTTTGCACAATTTGCTCAAAAGTGATGTACCAAAGTCGTTTCAGTGATGCACCGATTACAATTTTTTTTTTCGTAATCGGTAACATCATTGAAACGTTTAAAGAAGAGTAGAAGAATTCAATATTCCGTTTAATCATAGAATGCACTTTTTAAAAATATTTCATTTCTTATTATATGTATTCAGCAAAAATAGGCGCAATCACGTACACTTGGTTTTGGGCGGCAAGTTGAACATTTTCGGGTTAACTTTCATTCTTTTAATGAAATGATGTTAGTGGTATATATTAATCATAACTAGGGAAAACATATTGACCATTTTAGGGAATATTATTTTATGCAACCGTTTTGGCAGATCTGCCAATTTCAAAATATCTTTTATTTATGTCAACATTGCAACTAATCCAAATTATCAATATAATTCTGAAGAGATGATGTTATTTAGTTGTGTTTTGAAACCAAAGGTTCGAGGGTGCCTTCACAATATTTGTAATTTCTGAAATCACAACTTTGTGCCTAGGTGAATTAAAAATTTAGTGGCATCCAGGAATAATAAATAACGACATAACCCTGCACTACTAACTATATATACTATGAGTCCGGGTAAATCCAACTTTTTACTTTTTAAATTTATCAAAATAGCATTTTTTTTAACTTGTCTATAACGCATACTGGAAAAACCTGAATATTGTGTATAACAAAGTTTTGAACCGAAAATATACCATAGAAAGAAGCCTCCTTGGAAATCCATTTGCAGATTCATGAAATAATCTTAAAATAAAAATATAATAGGCTAAAAGTGATTATAGTTAGTGATGGGCATAACGATTATTTTGATCATTCGAATAAATCATTCGGGCATGCACAGAAGCATATCTGTCAAACTCAATTTTTTTTTTCCATTACTACCAGAAATTTTGAAAAAAAAAGTTTCTGGTTTTAATTAGAATTAGATTAGACGCCATCTGGCGTGTAATCTAATTGGTGCTTTCATTAAAAATTATTTACATTGAAAAGTCTGGAGACGGTCGAATAACTCGAGAAATATACATCGGATTGAAAAACGGAAAATACGTGTTCAATAGTTTAGAAAAATCTATTTAGGGACATCAAAGTTGCCATTTTTCTAAAATACTGAACACGTATTTTTCAGTTTTTCAATCCGATGTATATTTCTCGAGTTATTCGACCGTTTCCAGACTGTTCAATGGAACAATTCTCCTTGTATTTTACTCAATTACAGCGCCATCTAAGATTTTCCGAATAAAATGTTAAACACAAAAGTTACGTATTTTCCCCCGTAGAATCCGAATCTGCAATAAGAAAGGGAAGTTATTATTTAAGATTTCAATGTTGCCACCCCTTTTCCCGAAGGAGGCAGAGTTGAGAGGGCAACTTTGATATCACTAAATAGATTTTTCAAAAATATTGAACATGCATTTTCCCATTTTTCAATCCGATGTATATTTTTCGAGTTATTCGACCGCTACCAGACTCTTCAATGGAAACGATTCTCACTGCATTTTACTCGATCACAGCGCCATCTACGATTTTCCGAAGAAAATGTTAAACACAAAAGTTACGTATTTTTTTCTCGTAGAATCCTAATCTGCAATAATAAAGGAGATTATCATTTAAGATTTCAAAGTTGCCCCCTTTCCCCCAGGGGGCAGATTTGGGGGGGGGGGATTTTGATATCCCTAAATAGTTTTTTTTTTCTAAAATATTGAACATATATTTTCCGTTTTTCAATCCAATTTACATTTCTCGAGTTATTCGCCTGTTTCCAGACTTTCCGGACACCCTGTGTAACTTAGTACAGTATGCTGAATTTCCCTTTCCCTTTGCAGATAGCAATTAGAATAAAGCAGTTTCGAATTATAAATTTTTATTTATTCAGAAGAAATCACGGTTAAATAGAATTTTATTTAACATGAGCATACAAGCAAACAACAGTAATCAGCAATTTTAATAATTTTTTAACCATTAAGGAACCATTTCTTAATTCTGTAAAAACTGTAATGTTCATATAAGTTCTTGGTGGTGAATATTGTTGGTTACGAGCACTGTTTAACGTGCAGCTTTGTTTTATGAAATACTATTTTTATTTTTGCAACACTGTACTCTTAATATAAAGTAATTATTCCTGCTGCTTGATATTGTTCACAATATTATACTATTTTGATTTTTTTTTTTTTTTTACAAGCAAATTTTGACTATTAACAATTAGCTAATAATAGTTAATCAACATTTTATGTGATCCTTCGGAGTTCAAAATAGAGTTCACTGTAATAGAACACCGAAGTATGATAGAAACGTGAATAAACTGTATCAGGAAAACGTAACTACACTGTAAAAGAAACACAAATATTTCTTAATCTACGAAAATACATTATAACCATGCATGTACGAAAATACACAATAACTTCTTCCGAGTTACCCACAATTTCTAAAAACGTTCTTTATCTTTAGAAACCCCAGAAACCAATATATTTTCCAGATCTAAAGAAGTATTTATAAAAAAAAGTTTATTTTTCTTCCACTGATTTTCGGAAACGTTTTCGAGTGTTTTTTATACTGTTTTCTCAAACCGCAATATCTGTTTTAAGATACTATCAATTCTCAATTAAACACTTTTAGCTGCGCTACTGAATTTATACATGCAAGAGTATCAGAATAACATTAATTTTAACGTTAATATTAGTGTTGTTAATGTATCATGTTTGTCTGTAAAACATGTTTGTTGAACATGAAAATGTTTACTTGAGAATTTACAACATCCGAAAAATGTATATTCCAGGTTGAGAAAACTGATACACTATAAAAAATAACTCAGAAACGTTTCCGAAAATCTGTGACAGCAAAAAAAAAAAAACTTTTTTTTATTTACAAATGCTTCTTTAAATTTGAAAATATATTAGTGTCTGGGGTTTCTAAAGATAAAACAACCCTTTAGGAAATGTGAGTAACACGGAACAAGGTTCTTGTACACTGTAAAAAAAAATGGGGATTTTGTAATTTTTACAGAAAATATTATTGTTTACAGGGAAAAACTGAATTAAACGGTTTTCCACGAGCGCTAAAATTGACAGTTTTGTTCTGTAAAATTAAGAGATTTTTTTCACAGTGTATATTTTCGTTTGTGTTTATAATATGCTTTTCTTGATTGAGAAACATTTGTCTTTTTTTACAGGTATTTAAAATAAAATAGTTATTCTTTCAGCTACATGGTATTCCTCAGCGCTACACAATATCAATGGACGGATACGTGTAAAGTGAACTACATGAAATAAAATATTTATGTTAAATAAAATAATATCATACATTGATGAGAAATGACTTTCTCAACGTAATGTAATATTTTCCTATACTCACGAACTTTTAGACAAGAGTTGGTGATGACAGAAATTCATTTTGTTCTTGTATTTCTAATAAAGCTTATATCGATCTAGGAGAAAATAATGAGAAAATCCGGAAGTCTTGCTTGGTCATGAACATTCATACTAAGCAACCGGGTTTTTCCTTTGATGATCGTTTGGCTTGCAGAGTATCTGTTGGATCATATCTGATACTAAAAAGAATATAGCCGAATAATATATGTTAAGAACTGATTAGATTTTGACATATATACACAGTCCAGTCTCCCTATAACGAACTTCAATATAACAAATTTCTCTATATAACGAATTATTAGCAGGAACGGTAACTTTTTCCCCTGTTTAAATACAAAAATAATCTCCATATAGCGAAAGATTTATCTTCATATAACGAATATTTCAGAAATATTTCTGCATTTGTTCAGAAAAAGTTTTTATGCTTCAAAACCACCTGGAATCAATTTTCCTTCACTGATTCCTTGGTTTATCTTTCAAAGGTGAGCATCTCTACCTTATTCTTTATATTTCTTTATAAAGTTCATTTTCACAACATTTTTGTGAAATTAGTTTATTTATCATTATTTGTCTTGAAAATGTCGTCGATTGAACGTGCGAAACTTGTTGAGCTGTAATATTAAAAGATATTTTACTAAAAAGATTTATGTGTACTGTTATCACTTTAAGCACATACATTTCCACTTTAATGATAATAAGTGGTTTTCTTACATAATTCTGCATACCTTGTTAAAGTGTGAAAAATTTTACGAGGCTGTAACAGTTTTGAAATCAAAACAACCCAAAAGCACAACTTTCTTCGTCTAAAAGAAATCTAAGTTTTCCTTATGCATTTTTTACTATGCCTTCAAATAAATATTTATTTACTGTTTTAAAACTCTTTAAATGATTAACAAGTTCGAAATTGTACGTCAAACGTGACAAATGAGGTGCGTTCGTACTATTAGCTAGTTACATAAATATTCAGATCTTGATGATTTTTAATTCTGTGAAATGAATTATATCGTCTGCAGATTAATTTCTGTCATAAAATAAGTATCTCGGTCGCTTGACGATTAATCCTCGGAAGCTCCTATAACAAGAAAGCACCGATTATTTTTTTTTTAATTCAAATTTCTTAATAAATATTTTTGTTAATATTTTCTAAAGTTTTGATTCGATTTTCATAAAATTTGAAATGTCTCGACAAAATTCTGCAAAGATAATATATTTTAAATTTCAAACCATTCGGTAGGATAGTTTTTGCGTTGTTATACGCGGACGGACGGACGGACGGACAGACAGACGGACGGACCAGACGATGACAATAGGTGCTACGTATTTATATAATTACGAACGCACCTAAAAAATACAATATCAAGTTAATATTTAGAGTGAAACATTTCAAAATCTTAATTAAACACCTTTAAAACAATTTTTTTTTTTTTTTCAAAATTCACCCATTAAATATGAATTTGTTCGTTACGTCTATATAACGAATTTTTCTATATAACGAATTTTTTGACTGGAACAATTGATTTTGTTATATAGACTCGACTGTAAATATATTCTAAAATTTAAAGAGTGGTGTAAAATAAATTTTGTTTATGGCTGCATATCGTATACATGCCGTTCTTTATTCCCCCTTTTATTGCATCAAATTTATGTATATACCATAATTACATTATATTACTTTTTTTCTTTAAGGGAAGAGTAGTTAGAGAATCAAATAATAATTAATGTTTTGTTATCAGCTATCATACTTTCAATTGTTTGGGAATTTACTTTATTAAATGTAACTTTTTTCAAACTTATCAATACTTGTAGAAGGATTGATAAAGAAATAAAAATAAGTAGAATTGTGACAAAAACTGCTAATAATGTTTTGAGGGGAAAAAAATCAGCAATAAACAAAAGGAAAAAAGTCCTTCCGGCCTGTACCGGGAGGAAAAGGTAGCTTTCCTATATCTTCGTTTTAAAATTTTAGCTAATGTTACACGAAAACAGCAAGTTAAAATGCAAAGAAACGGTTACAAAAGATTCGTTAATACTGTATTTGAATTAGAAATTCGCCAAATTATTGAGCAATAGCCAAATTGGCTTCATTTATGAAGACTTATTTTGGTCGCCAAATTTGGCGATATTTCGCCAAATGTCACCCATTTTGCCGCCAATGTCGCCAATTTTGGCGCTAACGGATATGAATATATAGTTTTATGCGTATGATTGGGAAAATTATTACAACAATGAAAGAAAATAATTTGAGAGTAATCGCGTTAATGTGCTGTTTTGTTTCAAAATATCAGCCACCCTAGAATTTCAAACTGCTCTATCTCACGAGTAGTAATTTTCCAACTGGACGAAAAATGTCCGGGCCAGGATTCGAACCTGGGATCGCTTGGCTGAAGCCGCCACGCTCTACCGCTGAGCTATCCCGGTCGAATCTGAAGGGCATAATTCATCCAGTTAACCTTATTGATCAGAGAATCTGGTCTGATATTTTAATCAGCTCAACAGAAAAGATCTCAGGTAAAGGAACTCCAGTAAACGCTGGATACGTGATTACACTAGATTACTAGTGATATCTAGTGTAATCACGTATCCAGCGTTTACTGGAATTCCTTTACCTGCGATTTTTTTCTGTTGAGCTGATTAAAATATCAGACCAGATTCTCTGATCAATAAGGTTAACTGGATGAATTATGCCCTCCAGATTCGACCGGGATAGCTCAGTGGTAGAGCGTGGCAGCTTCAGCCAAGCGATCCCAGGTTCGAATCCTGGCCCGGATATTTTTCGTCCAGTTGGAAAATTACTACTCGTATGATTTATTTACCAATTTGAAATAATTGTGTTAAAATTGATCTAGTGCTCTATCTCAGCCATTTTTTAAGATAGAAGTAAACCAAAAAATGCTCTGGAATCCTCGTATCAAGGTCTAACACTTAATTAAAAAATAAATTTGAATTTTTAACTTATATATATATATATATATATATATATATATATATATATATATATATATATATATATATATATATATATATATATATATCAACATTTGAACGGAGGGTGGTTTTGGGGTCTGGGGGTCATGATCGGTGAAAATATATCGAAATTTTCCGGAACTGCTTCCCTCCGAACGGCTGCAATAGGTAGCTTTATACTTTTTTGTATTGAAAGTTACCTAAAAGAAAAAAAGGGAGTAAAGATGTTTGAAAAATGATAAGGAAAAAATAGAGTAAGTAAACTTTTTTACCTTAACTGCAAACTTTTTAAAAATTTTGAGAAAAACAGATAGAAGAAATTGCAAAAGAATTCAGACACTATTTTTATTTCAAAAGCATAAAACAAAGTTTTGTGACAATAATACAATTTTTTATTTTCTATATTTGTGTTCGTTTATACTACTTTTGTTTACTATTATTATTATTATTATTATTATTATTATTATTATAAGGATTTTTTAACAGTTTTGCTTACTTCTTTAACAAAATAGTAATATTAATAAACACAGCTTTTTATTTCTTATTATCTTTAAAGGAACGTTGCTTAAAGGGACCGTTTGAACTTTTTTTTAAATATTTCAGTTTTTATACCTTTTAACATTTTACAGAATAGTCTTATGAAGGAAAATGATTTAATGAAAAAACAAATGCAATTCATATCTTCGTGTGGTAAAATTTAAAAATTTTAATTTTTTTGAGAATTTTTAGCAATTTTAAAACTTTACTTCTAATAAAATTTCGAACTTTTGGAAACTTTTTTCTTACATGCTTTTCTTACAAGTGTGTTCTATAACGTTAGGAATCTTATTTCCAAAAAGTTTATTTTTTTAAAGAAAAATAAATAAAATGTCATGGCATTCCTAAAAAATACAGTAAAAATGACTATTTATTATTATTTATTTTTATTTAGAAAACAAACAAACTTTTTATTGAAATTCCTACCCCTAATTTTATAAAATAAACTTTAGGAATTGTAAAAAAAAAAAAAAAAATCATACAAACATATGTTTATGCCAGAATTGTGTATAAGAAATGTTAGCTTCGCCAGGGTAACGTGCCAGCGAGGAATAATTTAAGAATTTATAATTACATTAAATGTATATGTACTCGTTGTTGCCAAGTCTCCCACTTTCTTACTATCATAAATTCATAACAGAAATATTCACTTTATCTAATCGCTGGAATCTACGATTATATAAAGCGAATACTTTTATAGGGGGAAATGGGAGGCTTGGCAACTATGCATATTTATAATCCCCTTTCTTTTATATTGACTATAATCCCCTTTCTTTTTTGATGAAGTTTTGCTCCAATTTGCATGAAAAGCGATTTTGTTGTACTTCACCAATGAAAGTTTTTCGAAAACTCTTATTTCTTGTGATATCTCAAGGAAAAAGTAATGCCTAATATTTTATTAATTGTTATTGTATGACAGAATTCTGTCATCAGAAAAGCTGTATTTTTATTTTTTAATTCTTTTATTGACCTTTATTTATACAATACAAAATAACTTAATTAAATTTATTAAGTTTAATTATAGTTTAGTAAGATTTTTATAACAGTTTTAACTAAGGGGATCTACCCCCTGCGCCCTTCGTACGCCAACAATTGGGCATTCAACAGACTTTTGCATTGCAATTCTGTTCTTAATTCATCCATTGGTGGAAACATATTGTAATATAGCATAATAACCAATTAAAATTTCTTGGAAAATCGAGCATTTGTAGAAATTTGAATTGTGTATATGGATAGACAGGCCGGCAGACAGATAAATTGTATATACCTCGTGTATATGTGTTTTAAGTAACAACTTAGTTGATAGCTTAGTATCAGTAATGAATAGCTAATTTGTATTTATTTCCATATTCATAATTTAAATTTTATTTGCATTATGAAACGAATTTAAATTCAAAGTAATCACCGAAAATGTCTCCATATAATAAAACATAAAAAAACTTTATTTATGCATAGATGGTCTATTTCCCGCCAGTTGTCGTTAAAAACGCAAAAGAAAATCGTGTTGAATCAGTATTACCTATTTTTATCTTGAGTACGGCCGCCATACAGTATCTCTCACTAGGGTGCATTATCGGCGTTAAAGAAACTCCAGTTTAAATTACTCTATCTTACTTTAGCTTGGAGTGTGCTTGCAACATAAAGAAATATAAAAAATCCATTTTAAAAATTTTAGTTATGTCATATATATATATATATATATATATATATATATATATATATTTGAAATTCAAAGATATTATATATATATATATATATATATATATTAATCGCAACATAAAATTGACGCGACAGCAACTTATTATGACTATTTATTAATAAGTAAATAAATAAATAAATAATAAATTTTATTTAAATTTAGACACCCTGTTTCTTGCCAGGGGACGGTGTAAATGCAAAAAAACATTGCATGAAAAGCGAGTGGTGTTGAATCTGTATTAACCAATTTTAACATGGAATATGATTCCCGTATTAGAAAAAAAAAATCCAATTTAAACTTTTAATTATGCAATTTCCCATCAAGAGTGCTAACGGCCTAAAAAAAAATCATTTTATGTATTTTTATTTTAATCAAAGCATAAACTTGACCGAGGCAGAAGCTTATTCTGCAGATTTATTTTTAAAAAAAAACCTAAAAAATCCATTTTATTTAAATTTGGTTACCCTATTTCCTTTCAAAGGACGCTATAAATACAAAAGAAAAATCTGTTGAATCTGTATTCCATAATTTTCACTTGGAATACGGTTGACATATCAGAAAACATAAAAAAAACAAACATTTAGAGTTTTAATTATACAATTTCCCAACGAGAGTGGGGAAAAAAAAAAAAAAACTTATGTGAAATTTTTTATCAAAACATAAATTTGACCTTCTCAGAAGCTATCAATTTTATTTAAATTTAGTTACCCTATTTCCCGACAGAGTATGCTAAAAGAAAATTGTGTTTAATTTGTACTACTTATTTTTAACGTCAGTATAGCTGTCATACAGTAAAACATTAAAAAAAAATTAGTTTTACTTAAATCTGGTTACCACATTTTCTCCCAGAGGGTATTATAAACGATATATATATATTTTTAAATCTATTTTACTTAATTGTAACTTGGAGTATGGTTCCAATATGGAAAAAAAAAATCCATTTTAAAGTTTTAGTTATGCAATTTCCCACCAGGAGCGCTACTAACGTAAAAAGGCCTATTATGTGAAAAATTTTATCAAAACATAAATTTCACCGTAGCTGAAGCTTATTCTGAAAAAGTATATAAAAAAACATTAAAAAAAAAAAAATAATTTTATTTGAATTTAGTTATCTTTTTTCCCGCCGGGGGACTCTATAAACACAAAAGAAAATTGTGTTTAATCTGCGCCACCGACTTTTAACTACAGTATAGCTATCATACAATGAAACATAAAAAAATAAATTGCATTTGTATTTGGTTACCCTATTTCCAGCCAGGAGGCGCTCCAAACGCAAAATCAATTGTGTTAAATCAGCACTATCTACTTTAATCTTGAGTACGACCATCATACAGTGCAACATAAAAAAAAAAAAATAATAATAACATTGATTATTTCTCTCTAGGAGCATTATCGCCGAAAAGAAAGTTGAATTTAAATTACCCTATCTAATTTTAACTTGGGATATTTTTGAAATATAAGAAAACATTTCAAAATTTCAAAATTCGTTTCATAAAATCGTTACGTAAATTCATTTCATAAAATTAGTACATTAGGATTTTATATATACAGGGTAGAAATATCAAAATTAAAATTTTTTATAAGACTCTTTAACTATTATGTACTTTTATTTACGAGCTCTAACGAGATATTTGTATATTTGTCTAGATATTTGTTGATTTAGATATTTGTTGCGAGCTCTGAATAAATTAACTCTGATGAGTTAATTTAATAAGTTTTGCAATAAAATATTTTAAAATATGTATCATACAAAGAAAGTTTTTAAAAAAAATTAACTTTCCTAACGAGTCTATTTTGTAATTATTTAACCCTTTAACGTTCATTGGTTTCCCCAGGAAACCACAAAACTTTAATTACGAACCTCAACAATGACAGCGGAATTTTAATATAAATGTTTTTCATTTATTATATATGTGAAATATCGCTTTTTTCTTACATAAAAATAAATTTGTTCGTAATTTCCGGTATCAATTATTTATTTCAACATCTTAGCAATTGAAGGGCTTTATCTGTTAAAGGGTTAAACAATGTTAGAAAGTGTTGTTTTACTATGGCATGAATGTGCGTGAAAAAATCGAATTTCGCCATTTTCTTTTTATGTCTGAAAAATAAATGTTTTTTAACGTTTCGTTTGAATATATGTAATCTGAATATGTTACGATATATATATTACATCAAATGAAATCAAGATTTATATAGACTTTTATCTTTTTACTAATTTATTTAAGAAGTTTTAAATAACTTCTCTTAAATTGAAATAAAATATATTTGTGCTTGCACGGTCCTTTTTAGGAAGTTGTGTACAAATTTCTAGATTTTTACTTCGGTGAAAGTCCTCTCGAAAAAGTTTCTTATGGTGTTAACAAAAAAAAAAAAAAAAAAAAAAAAAAAAAAAGATGAAGTCTAGCATATCAAATCTCTTCCAATCTTCACTAAAAGCATTTTAAATTTTATAGCTGTTTCATTAAATACCATCTATGTAAAATAACTTAAACATGTTTTTCAATTTTGATTAAAAATAAAACTCTCAATTATTATAAGGATCGCCCAAATGAAAGTGGCATTGCTGTAATAACTCCGCCATTTGAAGAGAAAGATGACTGCGCATGCTCCTATAAAAGGCACAGACTGCTGGGAATGCAGGCGATACCGTCAGATCCCGCCAGATGCGTGTGTGATAGCGTGGGAGCACGTTAAAAGGCATTGTTCGCATCATGGATGCCTCCAAACGGTGTCAACGCGTGGTCGTGCAATTTTTAACATCGGAAAATGTGAGTGCTAGTGAAATCTATCGTCGATTGCAAAATGTGTATGGCATGGAGTGTATGTCACGCAGATCGGTATTTTAATGGTGTAGGGATTTTCGTAGTGGAAAAAGCAGTACATCCCCCTTACAGCCCAGACCTCTCGCCGTGTGACAACCACATCTTCGGTCCAATCAAGAAAGCTCTGAAGGGACGGCGATTTGCCGACGATAATGTGGTCCAAGCTTCCTTTGAAAATTGGTTCCACAACCAACAACGGAGCTTCTTCACCCAGGGTATCCATCGTCTCGTTGACCGCTGGGACACTTGTTTCAACCTACAAGGTGAATTTGTCTAGCCTATCTGTTACGTCTGTATTACTTCTTTCTTTTGTATACTAATTTATAATTAATACCATTAAACCATTTCTCAAACCGACTGTATTGCCACTTTCATTTGGGCGACCCATAAATGTATTAGAGTTTACCTTTTTCACTATTCTAAATATCAAAAGAAAAAACTCACAAAACTTAAAAATTACTTTTTTTTTCTTTACATTTATTACAACTTTTTACAGAATTTACCAATTACTTTTTACGTTAAAAAATCATTTATTATATTGTCCTAAGGAAACCATTTTGTAGTCTTTCAAATAATATTAGAAAACGTGTTTATTTTTGCCAAAATATGCGTGAGAAAATTCAATTTTGCCAAAATATCGTGCCTGCTTGAAGGAAAGGAATAATTCTTGGCATTTCATTTGAATATGTATACTCTACTTACAATATGATCAATTTTCCCCCTTCATGCTAAATCAAGACACTTTATCTTTTTCGGCCAATTTATCTTTCAAATTTCTAGCTGCCTATATGGAGATAAGAATTTTAGCCGAAAACTATTGCCGTCTGGCTGTCAGCCAGCACGAAGGCTGTCATTCTGTAATAAAAAGTTACTTTTTTTTCAAAACTGTGCGAAAAATACAAAAGGTAACAGGAAATAGTTGGACGCAATCCAGCTGTTTAAGTAAAACATAAACGGAAGGAAGTGCTTTAACAATTATTTTAGATTTACCTGTGTTATTTACTTAAAGTATTTTTGACTGTTGCCTTGAAAATAAGGTATTTTAAATATTGTTCAGATATTGCTTGAAGACACTTGGTAATGGTGGTTATATTCTGATATTTGTCTGGTTTAAAAAAACATACTGGATAGGACCATTTTGTAAATAGAAAGGAAAACTGTATATAAATATCTACAAAAAAAAAACTTTTCAAAAGTAAAAAAAAAAAAAAAGGTTGTGGCTAAAAAATGGTGTGATATCAAATTTCCAAGCTATTATATTACTTTTTTAACTTTTTTCCATTAAATAAGTTATCATATATATAAGTCGAGTGCCTACGTATATGTTAATAGAAATCGTTTTCTCCTGTACTAAATACATCCTAACGAGTTTCTGAAAATTCAATTTTTTTTCAAATTATGCATGATGGGCTTGGCGGCCATCTTTGCATGTCATTCACAAAATTCTAAGCACCCAAATCCGTAGTTAAAATCCGAAGTTCAAAATTGTTATTTAAGCAAATATTTTAAGCGTTTCATTTATAGACTTGTATGCTCTGAAAATTGTGTCTTAAGATAATGATGGCTTATCTTAAAGATTCATCTTATGATTTATTTTGTACAGTAATTAATAATTTCAAACTAGTCAAAATCAATTTATCAAAATATTAGTCTTATCTAATTTATCTGTCCGTAGTTAAAATCTGAAGTTCGAAATTGTTATAAACATATTACATTGCAAATATTTTTGCTTTTACTTTAGAAATTTGGGTGCTTTGAAATATGGAAAGATGGCCGCCAAGCCCATCATGCATAATTTGAAAAAAAATTGAATTTTCAGAAACTCGTTAGGATGTATTTAGTACAGGAGAAAACGATTTCTATTAACATATACGTAGGCACTCGACTTATATATATTATAACTTATTTAATGGAAAAAAGTTAAATAAGTAATATAATAGTTTGGAAATTTGATATCACACCATTTTTTAGCCACAACTTTTTTTTTTTTTTTTTTTTTTTTTTTACTTTTGAAAAGTTTTTTTTGTAGATATCATTTCTTTTTTTTTAAATAGATTAAAAATAATTTAAATAATCTAAACATGAGAAATAATTTAAAATTGCATTTTACTTTCAGTCATTGTTTAAAGGATTAACTAGTAGATTAACTAGTAGATTTTTCAATTAAACTAATTACACTCTTAAAAACAACATACTAAATGTGGCTTGTTATAATACTTGTTATCCTCCGTTAAAAAATATCACTGACTTATCCATGAAATGAATAAAAATGGAATACGTACAGAGCGTGTCAGCGCTGCATTTGAAATGAAACGTGATATCACGCTCTTTTGTTATTAGCAGTAGCTGGCTTCGCCCGCTAGCGGTTCCCTAATTTACATAGGGGCCTCGAATCTTGTAAAACCTCGAATAAGATAAACCTAGAACCGAACGAACCTCCGACCTGGTTCCCCGCTGCCTTCAGCATCGGATAATCCCTTAATTTGCACATCGAATAATATAAACCTCTAACCAAACGAACCTCCGACACGGGTGCCCGCTGCCTTCGGCACCGTATAGCAGTCGTGCTGAGCACGCTCAAGTTCCATCTTCCACCACCAGGTAGCGCAATCTGTTCTATATGAACCTCGGGCACTGAAATCGTTAAGGCTATAGATGTCGAGTCGAATGAGCTATACCCCGTTGTGATCCAGCCCATAGAATCAGAGATAGAAAAGTGCCCCCTGGTGGTGAAAAAACGAACTAAAACCGGAAAGCTCTATCGATGTCGAGTCGAATAAACCATACCCCGTCGTGATCCGACCCATAGAAACAGAGATAGGAAAGCGCCCCCTGGTGGTGAAAGCTAATCGCGTTTGGGGGGGGGGGCAAAGTGGGGGATGAACACCGGAGATGCATAATAGGATTAAGCGGTCACAGACCTTTCCAACGATGTATCACATGAGGGGTATGTGCAAAATTTAGACCCCCCTGGATAATATGATTCAGCGTTCACAGACCTTTCCAACGATATATCACATGAGAGGTGTCGGCAAAATTTAGAAAAGTGCCCCCTTTGGGGGGGGGGTGAAAGTGGGAGGATGGACCCCGAAGATACATAATATGAATAAGCGGTCACAGGCCTTTCGAACAATATATCACATGAGTAGTGTCGGGGGGGGAGGCGCAAAATGTGGTGCATAACATGAATAAGTGGTCACAGCCCTTTGTAACGATATGTGACATGATGGATATCGTTAAAATTTAGAAAAGTCTCCCCCCCTTATGTAGGCAAAACGCGCTCCGCCCCTCCCTATAATTTTTGACGCAGCTTTATTTTTAAAATTTATTTTATGTGTTATAAAATATCGTAAAGTTTCAAACAGATAGCCTGATTATACTTCCAAATTTTGTTGACACCCATCCCCACCCCCTTCCCGAAATGTGACGCGCCATTCTTTTTAATAAATTTTTTATCATGTGTTATAAACTATCTTAAAAGTTTAAAACAGATCGCATTGGAATTTAATTATTTGCTGAAATTACTATTATATATAGAATAATATAGAAATAAACCCTCCTTTAGTTTGTAATTAAGATATATGAACAATTTTTAGAATTTCTGAAAGCTGATTTTTATTTATTTATTTATTTATTTATCTATTTATTTATTTTTTGTTTATTTATATATTTATTTATTTATTGCGTTGCCCTGTGCATGTTTGGAATTTCTTAGCAGTTTCTTAGATTTACATTATTTTATTCAATTAAACATTGTACTGTTACAATAAATTTAAATGGAAACTTCACTTCTAAAACAAAAATAATTTCACAACTGGATTTCATTAATTTATAGGAAAATGACGTGAAAGGTATTCCTGCGAAAATTTTGTTTACGTTTGGAAAAAATTTTAAATGCCGATAACTCTTAATGTATACATTTTAGAAGGTACATCTTCCCTCAAAAACTAATTTATTTTTAAAGATCTTTCTGAAAACGTAAATTATATATTTAAAATATTTTTTAAAGCATAAACATTACGTCTGATTACTTTATTTTACAATATTATAAGAACACGCATTTTATCAGACAATTAAATACACTAAACAAACATGAATGAAAAATTGACCCGGGCCAGGATTCGAACCTGGGACCTTACGCGTACGGTGCTGACGCTCTGCGACTGAGCCACCCAGACCGATACCTTTGACCGGCAATTTATCATACTTATTCATGTTGGAAACAGTCATCTGCCACAGTTTGAAGTCATATCAAGCAGGGCGGTCGCTCTGCCAAGCCAAGCTTAAAAAAAACGCCACACAAACAACGCCAAGAACTGGAATAAAGACCGCTAATGCTTATATACAGAAAGCAACTTCGCAATGTTAAATCGACAAAACATGCCAGATTAAAATATCAGATATCAAACAAACCAAGCGTCGCTGAATAAAAGAACGAAAACTAGAAGAATCTAAGGAAGAATTTCTTCAATTTAAGACCAAACTCATCTTCATAAGTGATTTATAAACAGAGATATAGCTTTTTTTTAAAAACGCCGAGTTACTTAAAATGATCACTATTTTCTTCGTCAAACTTTTTTTTTTCAAACAAGCTACAGGCCTTAATATTCGGCAGAATAAAAAAAGGATTGCATTTTTGGACAAGTAATTACGTAATCTATGTGCTTTTATAAAATTCAGTGTAAAAAAAAAATATTTTCTATCCTTAATTAGCAAAAAACTGTTAATTAACTTGACGATTAAAAAATTATGCCAAAACAGAGATAAAACCCGCCAACGACCATGTACCATCTGTATTAAAATAGCACAAATCAGTTACAGGTTATAATATAACCACATCAAATTTCATCTGCAAGTCAGCCATTTTCTTCTGAAGATATTTCTTTTAAAAATAAAACTTCACAATTATAAGAACACATATTTTATCAAATAATTAAATATGACTACAAACTGTGGCAGATGATTGTTTCTAACATGAATAAGTATGAGAAATTGCCGGTTACGGATATGGATCTGGGTAGCTCAGTCGCAGAGCGTCGGCATGGTACGCATAAGGTCCCAGGTTCGAGTCCAGGCCCAGGTCAATTTTTCAAATCCATGTCATTTTTTTTTTGTTTAGTGTATTTAATTGTCTGATAAAATGCGTGTTCTTATAACTTTTGTAAAATAAAGTAATCAGACGTAGTGTTTATGCTTTAAAAATATTTTAAATATATAATTTACGTTTTTAGAAAGATCTTTAAAAATAAATTAGTTTTTGAGGGAAGATGTACCTTCTAAAATGTATACATTAAGAGTTATCGCCATTTAAAATTTCTTTCCAAACGTAAACAAAAATTTTGAAATGAATTAAATGTGATTCATTTATTTCTAAAAATAAAAAAACACGGTAAAGGACAGGCATTTCGTTCGCAGGAATACCTTTCACGTCATCTACTATATATACGAGGCTAGCGAAAAAGAAAGGCTACCGCGGTGCTTTACGCGTATCTTTTTTTACAGACCGCGGGAATCACGTGAGGCTCGAATCCACCAATGCAGGTGTACGAAAAGAGCATCACGTCACTCTAGCGGTCTGTAAAAAAAGATAAGTGGAACGCACCGCGGTAACCTGTCTTTTTCGTTAGCCTCGCTATATATATAAAACACAAACGGAAATTTCGTTCCGTTAATTTATAACTCGAGATCTGCTGAATGGAATTTGATGGAACTTGCACTGTTCGAGAGATAATTTTTCAGGAAAGGTTTTAGTATGTAACACAACGTTCTACGTATATTAGCTATCGAATTATGATAGAAAGTTCTGTTATTTTGCCCGAAAAGGTTACCATTGCTAATTTTTTGGCGATCATTACTATTGCAGAAAGAAATGAAAAGGCTATACATCTCGAAAAAAAAAAAAAAACTGTTACTAATTTTATTTTTAAAAAAAGAAAGAAAGAAAGAAAGAAAGAAAAAAAGAGTTTTGATGAGAGAATATTATAAAACGAAAATATTTAATTTAAACATGATTAGAAATGTTCATAATGCTTAAAAAATTATTCAAGGGGCAAGATTTCTATTGAAACAAATTTGGCGATTTATCTTTTGTTTTTGGCGATTTTGATTTTACTTTTGACCCCAAACAATTTGATTTTAAGCCAAAAAGTGTCTTTTTTTGTTGCAGAAAGAATTGAAATGGCTATACATCTGGAAAAATAAAAGAAAAAACTGTTACTAATTTTATTTTTTTTAAAAAGAAAGAAAAGAAAAAAAAAGAAAAACAGTTTTGATGAGAGATTTTAGGCCAAAAGGTGTTTTTTTTTTCAAGTGTACGACTGCATTTTCGCAGTATTTTTTTTTTTTGGTACTTTTTGGTTAGCCGGGCGATATATATATATATATATATATATATATACAGTGATATATATATATATATATACATGTATATATATATACACACACATATATACACATATATCTACACAAATACATGTATATACATACATATATATATATATATACACTTATATGTATGAATATATATATATGTGTGTGTGTGTGTGTGTGTGTGTGTGTGTGTGTGTGTGTGTGTGTGTGTGTGTGTGTGTGTGTGTTCATATATCACTGGCGCCCGGCTAACCGAAAAGTACCTTTTTTTATTCAAATGCAAACTATATTAATGGCAATATACTTCTATTTACTTCTACATATATGAAATTTCGTACCAGCTGCTTATAACTCGAGTTCTGCTGAATGCATTTTCGTAGAACTTAAACTAAGATAATTTTTAAGGGAAGGTTTTATTGTATAACATATCGTTCTACGTAGTTTAGTTATATAATTATTCTGGGAAGTTCTATAATCAGATCAATCCGATTATGAAAGATTAGCCTTTTTAAAAGATTTTGCCGAATGTATTTCGATGGAACCTATACTGTTAAATAATTTTCTAGGGAACGTTTTATTATATAACGTTGCTTAGTTCTAGAATTATAGGGGGAAATTCGAAAATCGGGTGACCATTTTTTTTATCAAATATTAGCCTTTTCAATATTTGATTCCGATTATGAAAGATTAGCCTTCTAAAAAAGTTCTACTGAACGGATTTTGATGAGAATTGTATTGTTAGATAGATGCTATTTCAGAAATGGTTACGTTATGTGTGAAGGTTATATAGTCAAGTGAACCCGATTCCGAAATATTAGCCTTTTTGATAGTTTTTACTGGGCGTATTTTTTGTGACTTGCATTGTTAAGTAGATAATTTGTAAGGATTGTTTTAGTATATTTTATATCGTTTTGTGGTTTTAGAATTATGTGGAAAAGTTCAATAATCAGATTATCAAAGATTAGCCTTTATAAAAACTTCTTCTGAATGGATTTTGTTAGTTAATTTGCTTGCATTGTTATTTCGATAATTTTTAGTGATGGTTTTATAGTTTTATCATTCTTTAGCAAACCCTAACTGTAAATGACCAAATAAAAGAGTTGGTCCTTAACAGCTAAAATTTTGACTGCACATTAGAAAATATAATAGCGCAATCGCGTCATTTTTCAGTAATGTGGAAGGATATTCCACGTAAATATACAGATTGCTTTCAAATACAAGGTCAAATTAAACGATATATTTCGTTTGATTCAGGGTTCATTTGTAGAAACCGACCAGCGCAGCGGGCGTAGCTTGCTAGTTTTCCTATAAATTAATGAAATCCAGTTGTTAAATTATTTTTGTTTTAGAAGTGAAGTTTCCATTTAAATTTATTGTAACAGTACAATGTTTAATTGAATAAAATAAGGTAAATCTAAGAAATTGCTAAGAAATTCCAAACCTGCACAGGGCAACGCAAAAAAATAAAATAATAATAAACAAAAAATAAAAAATAGATAAATAAATAAATAAATGAAAATCAGCTTTCAGAAATTCTAAAAATTGTTCCGCTATTCATATTATGTATCTTCGGGGTCCATCCTCCCACTTTCAGCCCTCCCACCCAAAGGGGGCACTTTTCTAAATTTTGCCGACACCTCTCATGTGATATATCGTTGGAAAAGTCTGTGAACGCTTAATCATAATATGCAGGGGGGGGGGGGTATTTTCTAAATTTTGCACATATCCCTCATTTGATACATCGTTGGAAAGGTCTGTGACCGCTTAATCCGATTATGCATCTCCGGTGTTCATCCCCCCTTTTGCCCCCCAAGCGCGATTAGCTTTCACCACCAGGGGACGCTTTCCTATATCTGTTCCTACGAGTCGGATCACGACGGGGTATGGCTCATTCGACTCGACATCAATAGAGCTTTCCGATTTTAGTTCGTTTTTTCACCACCAGGGGGCACTTTTCTATCTCTGGTTCTATGGGCTAGATCACGACGGGGTATAGCTCATTCGACTCGACATCTATAGCCTTAACGATTTCAGTGCCCGAGGTTCATACAAAACAGATTGCGCTATCTGGTGGTGGAAGATGGAACTTGAGCGTGCGCAGCAAGACTGCTATACGGTGCCGAAGGCAGCGGGGACCCGTGTCGGAAGTTAGTTTGGTTAGAGGTTTATACTATTCGATGTGCAAATTAAGGGATTATCTGGTGCCGAAGGCAGCGGAGAACCAGGTCGGAGGTTCGTTCGGTTCGAGGTTTATCTTACTCGAGGTTTTACAAGATTCGAGGCCCCGATATAAATTAGGGGTCCGCTAGCGGGCGAAGCCAGCTAGTGCTAATAATAAAAGAGCGTGATATCACGTTTGATTTCAAATGCAGCGCTGACACGCTATGTACGTATTGCATTTTTATTCATTTCATCGATAAGTCAGTGATATTTTTTAACGGGGGATAACAAGTATTATAACAAGCCACATTTAGTATGTTGTTATTAGTTTAATTTCAAAATCTACTGGTATTTCTAGTTAACCTTTTAAACAATGACTGAAAGTAAAATGTAATTTTAAATTATTTCTCATGTTTAGATTATTTAAATTATGTTTATTCTGTTTAAAAAAAAAAAGAAATGATATCTACAAAAACAACTTTTCAAAAGTAAAAAAAAGGCAAGCGTAAAAAAAAAAAGTTGTGGCTAAAAAATGGTGTGATATCAAATTTCCAAGCTATTATATTACTTTTTTAACTTTTTTCCATTAAATAAGTTATCATATATATAAGTCGAGTGCCTACGTATATGTTAATAGAAATCGTTTTCTCCGGTACTAAATACATCCTAACGAGTTTCTGAAAATTCAATTTTTTTCAAATTATGCATGATGGGCTTGGCGGCCATCTTTTCATATTTCTAAGCACCCAAATTTCTAAAGTAAAAGCGTAATATGTTTGCAATGTAATATGTTTATAACAATTTCGAACTTCAGATTTTAACTACGGACAGATAAATTAGATAAGACTGATATTTTGAGAAATTGATTTTTACTAGTTTGAAATTATTAATTACTGTAAAAAATAAATCATAAGATGAATCTTTAAGATAAGTCATCATTATCTTAAGACACAATTTTCAGATCATACAAATCTATAAATGAAACGCTTAAAATATTTGCTTAAATAACAATTTTGAACTTCGGATTTTAACTACGGATTTGGATGCTTAGAATTTTGTGAATAATATGCAAAGATGGCCGCCAAGCCCATCATGCATAATTTGAAAAAAATTGAATTTTCAGAAACTCGTTAGGATGTATTTAGTACAGGAGAAAACGATTTCTATTAACATATACGTAGGCACTCGACTTATATATATGATAACTTATTTAATGGAAAAAAGTTAAAAAAGTAATATAATAGCTTGGAAATTTGATATCACACCATTTTTTAGCCACAACTTTTTTTTTTTACGCTTGGCTTTTTTTTACTTTTGAAAAGTTGTTTTTGTAGATTTAATTGTCTGATAAAATGTGTGTTCTTATAATTATGAAGTTTTTTTTTTTTTTTTTTTTTTTTTATATATCTTCAGAAGAAAATGGCTGCCTTATAGATGAAATTTGATGTGGTGTAACTGATTTGTCCTGTAACTGATTTGTGCTATTATAATACAGATGGTACATGGTCGTTGGCGGGTTTTATCTCTGTTTTGGCATAATTTTTTAATCGCCAAGTTAATTAACAGTTTTTTGCTAATTAAGGATAGAAAATAATTTTTTTTTTACACTGGATTTTATAAAAGCACATAGATTACGTAATTACTTGTCCAAAAATGCAATCCTTTTATTATTCTGCCCAATATTAAGGTCTGTAGCTTGTTTGAAAAAAAAAAAAGTTTGACGAAGAAAAAAGTGATCATTTTAAGTAACTCGACGTTTTTTTAAAAAATCTATATCTCTGTTTATAAATAACTTATGAAGATGAGTTTGGTCTTAAATTGAAGAAATTCTTCATTAGATTCTTCTAGTTTTCGTTTTTGTTTTCTGCGACGCTTGATTTATTTGATATCTGATATTTTAATCTGGCATGTTTTGTCGATTTAACATTGCGAAGTAAGCAATAGCGGTCTTAGTCCAGTTCTTGGCGTTGTTTGTGTGGCGTTTTTTTTAAAGCTTGGCTTGGCAGAGCGACCGCCCTGCTTGATATGTTTTAAATAATTTCTAATTCTAATATTATAGTAAGAAAATGCATTTTTTGCAAATTTATTGCTTGACAATGTTTTAGAAAGTTTATAAAATTTCATTTTTTTAGTTAAAGTTATCAATTTTAAAATTTACACTTTATTTCAGAAAATTAACATTCTTATATAATTTAAAACTATGTTAATATAAGTAGCTACTTAAAAACTAATTTTTGATTTAAAACGATCAATAACATTAAATAAAATAATGAAGCTATTTTCGGTCTTTTTAAAGACATAAAATTTTTTTTCAAGTAAAAAAAAGGAGCAATAAAAAAAGTTTAAAAAAAACCTTTCACAATACAGAATTTCTTCTTCTTATTATTATTATTATTACGGGATATATCCCGTGCTTCCTGCACTACAGAATATAGGAGAAAACCATTTAAAAAAATTGAAAACTCTAACAGATTTTTACATTTAATATATTTATTTTTGATTGCCCATTGACAACGCCGAAAAAACATTTTATATGAAATCTATCAATAATGTATTGAAATAAAGTTTTGAGATTTATTAAAAGCGATTTTTTTCTCCTATTAGCCGCATACCAGGAGGTAAGTGCCGGAGAAATCTCCAAAGATTTCACTACTTCACGAATCTGATAATTTCAGTGGTTTAAACGCGTAGTTCGATTACATGTCCGTTAAATTTGCCTTTTATTTGTATTATACTATTTTATTTACTTATTGATGAAGTTTTAATTTCGTTATAGAATATTAGCCAAAAACAAATGTTGAACTACTTATAATTGCAAACGGGTTAATCTTCCGTAAACGGCCTGCACGCGGTAGATAGATTAAAAAAAAAAAAAAAAACATGATTGAATTATTTTTAAATATCATAAAAAATTAGTAAATTGAGATACAGTTTACAAGCAAATTGCATTTAAAAGAGCCATTTTCTTATTCGATGGTGTAAATATTAAAAATGTGCGATGATTAGAAGTTAAAAAAATTGCAAGCTAATTTTCTGGTCAGGTATTGTCATCATCAATCGACGTTACTGACGGAAATGCTTTTTCTCTATAATATAGATTATTATTATTAGTTGAATCACACTTCAATTTATCAGTCAATTTTTAGAAATTCTTAGGCTGGAAACATTATCCTAATGTCAATATAAATGTACGAACCGGAACCAAATCAAAAACTTAACACTTTTTTTTTTAAAGAGAAAACCGAAAAATACTTTTTTTTTTCATTTCCGGAAGTGAACCGAAATTATTTTTGTGCTCTGCAACTGAACTGTAAAGATATTTTTATTTTTAAAAATTCGGTTTATAAAATTTCAGTTGTTGAAAAAATAAATAAAAATACAACACTTTCACAATAGTCACTCTTGTCTTAAAATTTTTGATATAAAGTATTCATTTAAAACTTAAGTAGGGAAGTATAATATATACTGAATCAAATTAAACTGTTAAAAATTAAAATATATTAACTAAAGTATGGGAGTGAACATCTTAACACACATCTACGAAAATTACCAAAAACTAAGAATAAGCCCAATACCGGCAAAGTTTTCTTTTCTTTTCTCTCAAGACATATTTTTAGGACAAGGTGTACTATTTCCATTAAGAGAATACTTCACTTATGCGAAAACACCCGCTCGCTAATGTTAATCCTATGGCAGAAATTTTTTTAAATATTTCGTTGTCAATATTTTTAATTCAATATTTTCAATATGTATATATATAGATAAATCTCCAAATAATTATGCTCTTATTTGTAAAGAGTACTATAAAGTGTTAATTCACAATGCAATTAACACAAGTAATATTTTTAATAAAACTAAATTAAATATTGAAATTAATAATAGAAAATTATTAAATTATCACAAATTACTAAAAATCAAATGTAATAATTTAAATTATCCTTATCTTGTTATAATTCCAAAATTTCATAAAAATCCAATTAAATTTCGCACAGTTACCATCGGGTGTAACACATATAATAATAATGCAAGCAATTTACTTCTTAATATTTTAAAGCAGATATATGATATAACGATAAAACATAATAACCAACATTGCCTAAAAAACAGTTTTCAGATTATTAATAAAATACATAATATCAATCCGGTAAAATTCATAAAAACATTGGATTTTAATGATTTATTTAATAACATTGATATAAAAGACTTACATAAAACAATGTGTATATTATTTAAAGAATTTAAATCTCAATTAAAATTAAAAGATCATATTTCCATAATTTTTTTAAAAACTTTATTAAACTTTACATTGCATAATAATTACATCATATATGACAATATTATTTATAAACAATGCCAGGGAATACCGCAGGGTGGGACCGCTTCTAGTATTCTCTCTGACCTTTACTTATATTATTATGAAAGAAATATTGGTCCGAACAATGATTATGTATTTTATCGCTATATTGATGACATTATCATTTTTTATTTCAATGATAAAAATTGCACATCACCACTCAATTTTTATCCTAATCAGCTTACATTAAGCGAAAATGATTTGATTAATAATAATATAAATTTTCTTGACTTAAAAATTAGTATTAATGATAATTATAAATTGATATTTGATATTTATGATAAAAGATTTGACTTTCCATTTAAAGTAAATATTTTTACCAATTTTGCTTCATGTTTACATAAATCAGTTTATAAAAATATAATTATCAATTACCTTCATCGTATAAAATATCTATGCTCAGTTATAAATAAAAACAAAAATATTAGATTTATACGAAATCAAGCAAAACTATATGGTTATCCTGTTTTTTTGATAAATTCAATTATCAACTCTTTTAAATAACATTTATTACATTATATAAATATAAACATGTTATGTAATAATTTATTTTGTTTTAGTGTGCGATAAAATATAGCAAATGATATAGCAAATAATACAATTAAAACATATATAAGGACTATTATTAAGCTGGTTGAACATTGTTTACACTTTATATGGTCATGGTGAATGTGCGTTTAGCCGATCACCTTTATATTAAGTGATACTAATGATCAGTTATAAAATCGTCTATAAAATGTCTTGTGATGTTCACAGAATTTTGGATAATTATTGTGAGTAAGATATTTTATCTATTCTTTACAAGTTTTTTATTTCCAATTTTACTATTTCCAATTGTTTTCTGGTAATAATACAGTATACCTGGATGAATATACTGATCTTAGCATAAATGCCAGTATATTTATGAAATACTGTATTATTTTTAAAACACGTGTGGATACATCCAGGCTGATGATTATATCTACACGTGTTTTTTCATATCCAATTCTAATTTAAATCTCTTGTTATCCAATTTTTCATTATATTTAGTTCATATTTCATTTCAAAATCCATTTGTATTCACTTGATATCAACTTCAAATTATTAACATTTTATGGTTTATTATATAATTTTTTTTTCTCTCTCTCCCTTTTTAAATATTCTTCATATTTTCAGTATTTTTGGCCAATTACCATTGAAGCAAATGCTATGGTAAAATTATGATTGCACTTGTTGATTTATTAACTATGTGGTATTCTGTCTACACTTTATTACTAATTATCTCTTAGGAGATTTAATTAGAATGTTACAAGAACTTGATATGTTTTTTGAAATTCAAAGATATTATAATTATATATATATATATATATGTATTTGCATTGAATAGCTGAAGGTCGATCTCTACAAAGGCCGTTTTTAACACTTTCCAACAAAGTTGAAAAGTGTTTATGAATTCGGTTTTTCTGTCTGTCTGTCTGTCGACTGTCCGTGCTCTAAATCGCGTATATCTACACGGATTTCCTTGAAATTGATGTATGTTATTGGGGTTTACTAGGGCATGTTTGGTATTGAAAATGAAGTGTGTAGCATTTACGGTTCTTTGCCAGGGATATTCAAAAGAATTCCGTTACATTACTGTCTATGGTGAAAAATCTTTTGCAGAGTAATTTAATGATGTTTCACTATTTTAACTTATTCAAATTGATACATATCACTGAGGCGTACTACGAGGCGCTTACTATAGAATACGGTATGCAAAGAATGTATCGTGCTACAGGGACATTCAAAACAGTACTGTCTACGAATAATAATTACTAGTAGCCCACTTTCAGTTGTAATACGCGTTTTTAAATGTAACTATTTTTTTGCATATTAATTGGTGCATATAAATTCCATAGATCATATACAGGGCTGCTCAAAAGATCTCACGTACATTTCCGTTTGTTGACGGAAATTGCTGAAGCGAAAATTTCAATTGTGCTGTGTATTTCCTAATTGATGTAAATATTATCATACTGTGTAGTATACATACAAATCTATAGACCAGTATACAAGGCTGCACAAAATAGTTCGGATATTTTGTTTGACTATGAGTAATTAAATGTTGAAAAAATAGATTTTTTAGTGTTATGCGTTTTCTAAATTATTTATTTAGTAAACTGTGAAGTTTTGTTATACCATTCTGAATGTGTTGGAAAGTGTTTAATAATCTATGATTGACGTATGATTTTTCGTTCTTGTTTTCTTTTTCAATTTTGTTTACAGTTTTCTTTTAATTTTTATTAGGATACTTTCATTTTTGGAAGAAAATTAAATGAATTTAAAAGTTTACACTTTTATTTTAAAACAAAAATGTTTGTAAAATTATGGAAAATGTCAAGAGAAAAGGAAATAAGTATTTGACAATTTGATAATATGATATTATGCTTATTATTATGTATTAACTTAAGTGTACATCTTTTGATGATTCGTTAAAATCAGGGCTTCGAACCGGAACCAAAACTAAAAACTAAAAACTAAATTATGAAAACTAAATAAATAAATAAATAAATAACGCGGTTTATTTCGGATGAAGCACCGAGAACCTAAGGAACCCAAGTTCTGAATTTAAAACCGTTATTTTGAAGGAAGAAAAAACGAAACTAAATTGAAATATTTTATTTAATTGGACCCGTGGACTTCACATTTCGGTTCGCACGCGCACAATCCACACGAATGCGATTTGGGATTCCATAACTGCAACTGCGTATAACTTTGTTGGCAATGTAGTGATAATAAAACATAACACATGATTCCTAAACAAAATTTAATGAACAATTGAAATATTATGTTTATTTTCATAAAAAAATTCAGTTTGTTAATGAAAAGGCCAATTAATTAAAGCATGTTTTCAAAAAACGCCGACAGTTAAATTTTTTGTCGGTGCGAATTCACATTACAGTGAGGAGTTCATCTGTTAAACCTGAACGATAACTGGAACAAAAAATATTGTTCCATTTTCTGAAAATAAATAACATATTTCGAGAGCAACAATAACATATGCTTTTTTTTGTTTGTTTTTTCTACAGGCCAAGTATACAGGTTTTCCCTTCTTATCGTTGACCAATACACTGCAAAAAATAATTGTTGATTTTACAGTATAAAACTGGCATCCCAGCTGCCAGTATTATACCGCAAAATTAACAGTATTAAACAGTAAAATAACCAGTAATACGCTGCCTCGCAAGCAGTAATACGCCGCCTGATCTTCGTCCGTGAACAGCCCCATTATCTTTTTACGCGTGAAGGTTTCACTGTGATATTTCATTGTGAAGTTTGGTAATTTTTGAAAATCAATGTTTGAAAAATGGCATAATCATTAAATTTGAAATTTATATCAAGAAAAAAAAAATACATTTTTTTTTTTTTTTTTTTTTTTTTTTAAACTTTCTAACGCAGTTTGTCTAACAATTTTGTGAGAAATACTTTTCGAGCTAGTAATTTTGATATTTTAGCTATTTATTTTTTATTTAATTTTTAATACATTTCAAAAATTTCTCTTATATAAGATATTTAGCAGGTTATAAATTTAGGAATAAATACCATCAGTGGCGAAGCGTGTAGATCGCTGGAAAAAAAAAATCATTTTGACCAAAGTAGGAATTGACTTAAAACTTTTTTTTTTTATATTACTTGTTAAATATAATTTATAGGACCCATATACCGCATAAAAATGTACATTTCGTAACTTAAAAAAAATAACCATTTTGATTTAAATGGAATTTCATATCATGAAGAAAGACATTTGAAACATTTTTGGAAATGAAATTATATTCATACTAACGGCTTAGAAACTAACGGCTTAGAAATTAGCTATTAGACGGAAACCCTCCTCCTTCCACTAAAAAAACTGAAAACAGATCCGCTATTTCTTATTTCGCGCACTTCCAAAATCC
This sequence comes from Maratus michaelseni, assembly GCA_963931845.1. NCBI lineage: Eukaryota > Metazoa > Arthropoda > Arachnida > Araneae > Salticidae > Maratus > Maratus michaelseni. The sequence goes on from OZ007587.1 coordinate 81,190,203, forward strand.
TAAGAAATTAAATTTTCTAATTAAGTAATCCAGCTTTTTTTAAAGTCGCATTTTAATGAATAAATCTTGATTGAAAAAAAAATTACTCTTATTACTTGAGGCTAGAAATGAATAAGGCAAAGTCATGAATGAAATGCATCTTTTCAAAATTAGAAAGAAAAAGCAAGTTATCGCTTTATGTTGTAATTAAAGAGAACTAATTTCGTGCAGAAAAAATGTTACAGAGAATAGTGATTTCACGTTTGCTTTTCTTTAAATAATTACAATTCATTTTACGTTGGAGTTCTCTTTATTATTATTTTCTTTATTAAGAGAGCATTTACTTTATGCTATTGAATTTAAAATGGCATAATAAATAATTTTTAAAAAGACTACGGAAGTTTAATCCAGATGAACATTTTTTCTTTTCTTGTATCAACTAAAGTCTTACATAAACAAAAAAAATACACTACTTTGAATTTTTTTCCACATAAAATTCAAAGAAGAAAACTACAAACTGCAATTCACTAAATATTTATTTAACTTAAATCAGTATCATTCAAAATTTGCAAAGTTATTTAATCGATCTTTCATTTATTTATTCATTATTCTTGTTTTTAAAACATTATGTATGAAAAAAAAGAGCATTTTTTCGTAATTGTAGTTTATTGCAAATAGAAAAGTACACTTCATAAATGAACTTTCTCAAAACATGATTTTACTTTTCTAAAGTATAGAAAAAAGAAAGAAAGCAAATGTGACTATACATTTAAAACTGATTAATTTATAGGCTTCTCCGTCATGTGGAGCAACACCTATTCTACTTTAAGATGTCAAAGAAAACTTGCTTTGCGTTTTAAATTGCAAAATTTCGATAAGCTCTTAACCCTTTGAGGGGCGGTGGTATATATTATATACCACCTAATTTTAATCCGATTCAAACCAGAAACTTTTAATTAAATTTTACTTTTTTAACTTTGACGAAAAAACGTTGAAAAATTGCTTATTTTTATTTTGAACTAAATTCTTCGCTAAATTCCGGTGGGAATTCAACGTTACAGGAGCACAAGTGCTTGCCCCTGAAAGGGTTAAAAGCATACTTGGTGTGTAAATACCAACGAGAAGAAAAATGCAAATAACTAGACATTACCTCCTATAGATCTTTATCTACAGGGGGTAATGGAACAGAGAATCTACCCGGACGTCTAAGCCGAAGTTATGTAGATAGACACAGATCGGGAGAAAATTCTAAGATCCATACCAGTGCACAATTACAAGTACACTCGAACGTGATATAATACAACACAACCAGTAATATCGAAAGTTATAGTTATTTCAAGGTTTTATAAAGAAACTTTTTTCTTCGAGCAAAATATACAAAAAGAGATAACGAGAAACAACATCATCAACATTTATGTTCACTGCAGACGCCATTATTTCGTTTCTGTACAGCTTATATGTGCAAAAAAAAAAAATAAATAAATAAATAAACAGTAAATCATACAAATTTTCTGTAAACCTAAATGACCTTATTTAGAAATGAATGCAAAGTCTGTCTTTCAAATAATAACTGTTTCAGTATTAAGTTACACGTCATAGATATTGCAAAATTTAGCACTGGTGAATGAAAAATTAAAAAACTTAATTCATTACACTTAAATTATAAATAACTTAATTGTAATTAATTGTAATTAAATTACTAAGACAAAGCGAATCACTAGTGTTTTACAGAGAATTAACTGGAAATACGTATTTCTATAATATATGTTTGATAAGTGCAGTTTAATGCTAATGTTGATTTTGCTAAAGGTTTCACAAAAGCATTAAAAATAATTTACTTATTTAAAGTGCAAGATTTAAAAAATATATAGAATAATTTGTATTTCATTACTTATTGTATTATATTATCCAAAGATAATTCTTGATATGGATAAATATCAAATATACTTTATTAGTTTTGTTTCAGGATATTAATTATATAAACAACTAGGGGGCCTACCCCCTGCGAGCTACGCTCGCCAACCCCCATTCAGACATCGAAGCCTCTAAAAACATGACAGCGTGCTACGCTTGCCAACCCCCGCTCAGACTTCGAGGATTTTAAAAACATGACAGCGTGCTTTGTTTTAAAAATATTGGTAAATCTGTAGTTGGGTTGCCATGCTTTTAACGTTTTAATGGGGCATTTTTTGATTATCATGGCCTTGTACACAGCTGTTGCGACAACTGACGACTTTTTTGGGATTGATAAGTAAAATCATTTACAACTCTTAAAAACCAGCTTGTATAAAATGGTTAGGTTTAAATTGTGGCTACCTCTCGGACTTTTATAACAACGATCTGTATTCTTTTCTTCCTATGCGTTTAAGGATGGCAAAAATTCCATCTGCTTGTGAATAACATTAAGAACCACGGTATTGAAAAGTACTATGTTATAGACATTTTCAGTAACAGGTTTGAATTTTCTCTCTATTTCATCATCATGCATATTTTCATGTTATTTTAAATATGTAAATTATTTATTTTAATTAATATGTATATACGAATTTTCTAATAATTATTTATCATACAAAATTAATTAAATATTTTCTGCATGCATGCCTGCATTTATTCGGCATCAATTGATACGATATTTAAACAAATTTGCTATCCGCGATAATTTTACACCATATTATGTCACTTGAATATTGTCCATAAAATAATCGGGTACTTTTCCAGTATAGGATCCTTTGCTTTTAGGTTTGGCGTAATTCGAGCTTCGAAAACGGATAGATTCGTTAATATACATAGATTCGTTAATATACATAGATTTGTTGCCAAAAGTTATGAAAACAAACCCAATGAACTTTTGGTGCTTTTCTATTATAGGGGTCTTGACGTTTTTTAAAAAGCCTGGCGCAATTCGGGCATCAGAAAGTGAGATTTGGTGCCAAATGACATAAACAGCCATGGAAACAAATTCGACGATTTTTTTGTTTATATGCGTATCTTAATTATACGTATATCATTATTGTTCCGTATACGAAATGTATACGAAATGACAAAGTGAATCGGTTGACAGAAAGTATGTTGCCAAATTTCCTTTTCCGCCCAGGCAATTTTCTCTGTTTCGTCAAGGCCCCATATACTGGAAAATTTTTAACTTTTACTGGAATACCTTTAAACTTTAATAGCATTTCTCTAATAAATAGGGAACATTTTTTTCCTTGCTGTCAATAAAAGAGATAAAGGAATAAATGTCATTTTACCATAATTGATGTCATATTCTCATTAAAATTCGAAAGAAAACCAAGCAGGATATTTTATTCTCCTTCCGTTCAGTTGGTCAATTATTATTTTATATATTCATTTCGAATATCCGAATTAGTGATTTTATAAATTCGTTTAATTAAATTTTACAAAAAAATAACAAAATTATATCAATAAATAATAATTACTGTTAATTCCTTTCCACCCCTTTCTTCTGCGTTTACATAAATGACGTCATTTGGACGAATTTATTCAAAATATTTTCAGTTTATAAATTAAATTAAATGCTGACAGACGATTGAATCCTGACGATAGAAATGTGTTTTTTTTTTTTTCAAATTTTCCTGAAAAACATAATTTAATCACAATCTTGTCTTCATTATCGATTGAAATAAAAGATAAATTCAATTTCAATTTGAAAATGACGAATAAAAAGAAATCAATAATCCCTATCGGGATCCTTTTCAATCTTTTTCCCTTTTTTGTCAGAAAAAAACTGAGTAATTAGTTGCCATCATTACAGAAATGTCATTAGAATTAGAAAAAAAAATAATATCTCGAAAACTAATTCCAATTTCAAAATTCTATTACCAGTTTTGACATCCGCGGATTTTTATGGACGATTGGTATTAATTTCACCATCAAGCGTTTAATAATTTATTAAAAATAGCCCTGAAACATAATCAGTCGTTTAATCAGTCGTTTCATAAAATCGTTTCATAAAATCGTTTCATAAAATCGTTTCACAAATTCGTTTCATTAGGATTTTATATATATAGGGTAGATAAAGAGAATAGAAATTGGGGAGGGGGGGGGGTAAGGGAACTTGAACTATTGAAATGTAACTTCAGGAATGAACTCCTATTCAAACAAAAACAGGATTTAAAAAAAAATTACATGAGTTATTTACAAAAAAAAAAAAAAAGACTTTTGGACAATTCTTCTCTTCTTCTCTAAAAATCCAATTCTGTACACAAAGAAACAGCATAAATATTGAATATATTTTTAAGTAGTAAATCTATAGATCAAGGTGTTGTCGTCAGCTCCTCAAGTCACAATATTAATTTTGAGTTCATTTATTTAACATTTGAAACTTTCAACACGGAGTTCGTTCTTCCATATTAATATTACTGCAAGTAAATCTTCAAGTATTTTCATAGATTTAACTCTTATGAATTGTAACGTGAAATACGATTACATACCCCAAAACAGTTTTTTATTTCTGTTGTGAAAATTTTTATTGTACCAAATACTATTTATTTCAGGAGCCCTTCCCCTGAACACTCCATTATCTCAATAATTTGATAAATGTAACTGTCTAGAATTCAGCATTTTGCATCTTTTATTTTAAATAATCGAAATATTGATTTTCTAATAATGGCATTAGCCCGGTTGTTCCGAGAAAAATTTCTTGAGATTCTTTTCACTTTAAACATATAACTCTTTCCTTTGACATTTTAATCTGTGCTTGAAGACATATTTGGCATTTATTGTTGAATGGGAAGTTGTTTTTTGGCTTGCACAGAAAAAAATAAAACCCAATTTGGGTTGATAGATTCTTAGGTATATGCCCAAATTGGGTCATGTCTGTTTTGGTTACCACTGTGTATCCATTTTGGGCACTGTTAAATACCCATTAAAAAAAAAAAAAAAAAAAAAAAAAAAAAAAAGCCCAATTTGGGCACATACTTAAGAATCTTTCGAGTTTCGACCCAAATTGGGTTTTATTTTTTTCTGTGTGGCTGGAAAATTTGTCAATGGTGAAGGGCTCAGTCAAATGAAGGGAAAGTCCATGGTACAACTAAGGTTGCCAGGTTGTACGTTTTCTCCGTAAGTTGTATGTTTTTCAGGCTTATTGCACGGTGTACGCTTAAACACTTTCCGTACGACGATTTCTCCAGTTTAAAAAAACAAACAAAAAAACATGTCTAACTTTTGTAAGTTAATTTATCTTTCCAATTTTCTGCAAAAATTTCTCTTTTGATGCATTTTTTACCACAAATATGTGACTTCAAAATTAATCAAACGGAGTTATTAGAATAATGCAATACAAACACAGTTGGAAAATAACAATTGTAACAATTAATGATTTGTTTTTAAGAAAAATTCTTTAAAGAAGACATTATTGTCACATTCAACATAATTCAATGAGATGTGGAAAATGATGATAGTTCCACAAAACAAAAACAAACTAGTGTCAATAAAAATCTTCCGTTTTTAAGAGAGAAAAATCTGGCAACCCTAGTACAACATTAAATCTAGTAATTAGACTTTATTGCAGGAAACAAAGACTGAATGTAATAGTGGAGAGTTACAATTAAGTGATTAAATGAATTGCTATTGCTTTTACGTTCTATATAGCTGACATAGGTGGAAAAATTCGGTTGGTTTTTAATTAAAATTATGATTAAGGTGATTTGCTTTACCTAGTTGCAACCGCCGGCCGGCCGCTACTTAGCGGAAAAGGCGGCGCACGGAGGAATAGGAGGTCCTTTCCTTCTGTTGCCGACGCGAACGGTAGTAGAAGAACGGAAGATGGCACGGGAAAAATTAAAAAACTAAATTCAATAAGTTTAAGACATCGACCAGCGGATTCGGGATGGCCGGGACGTTGGACGACCGTGGCGATTTCCAGGTCATTATAGCTTCACCTTATTTAATTGCAAATGTCATTCATTAAATAAAGCAAATATTACTATTGAAAAATTGTGGTAGGAAAACTGAAATTATAACGTTGGCAAGAAATCCTGCCAAACGAAATAAATGGGTTAATAATTGAACGGGTGAGAGTGGGAAAATGATAACATTCCAGCTGATAGAAATGTTGAGAAAGCCCCACCCCCCCAATATATATATATATATATATATATATATATATATATTTTAAACCTATCAATTTTGGAGAAATGTTCATCGTTATTCGATTGTAGGACTAGTCTATGAGGGTTTATCCTATAAATTTCAAAGAAAAATACTGATTAATTTATTAGTTATTATTAATTAAACTATCTCAGTTTATTTTTCTTATTTTTGGAGTGTTATCCCTTTTTCCACTCACCAGTTCAATTAGTTTGAACGATTAACTATGCCCATAAATATTTTATTCATTATTGATAATTTCTAACTATCCAATCTACTTGAAAATGACTCTTGAGCTCTTCCCACAATTTGTCAATTGATACGTCACTGTAAACAAGCCATTTAGTTCGTGACAATGAATGCTTTATTCAAGAACTTCTCAATATTCAAGGTTTTTATTTGACGAAAGTTTCAGAATTCTAACCTGGATTGCAGCCAAATTCTTTCTAAAATCTGCTTTTAAATATAATATTTTGAAGGACTATTCTTTTACTGAAAGCGCGCAAAACTTCCGATAGCAAAATTTTCTTCAATAAATTTTCTTTCCGGTCAATGACACGTTCCCGTGACCTCGAAATCTTATTTTAACCTAGAGGCATATTTAAACGCAGATTGAAGTCCCTTGCGAAGGTTATAGAAAAAAGGGCTTTTTACACGCTTTTATTTAACTTTAAGAGACCCGGTACCCTTCATTTTACGAAAAATTATGAAAATCTCAATTTTATATTTTAACGCAGATTGATGTCCCTTGAGAATGTTATAGATAAAAGGGCTTTTTACACGCTTTTATTTAACTTTAAGGGACCCGGCACCCTTCATTTTACGAAAAATTATGAAAATCTCAATTTTATATTTTAACGCAGATTGATGTCCCTTGAGAATGTTATAGATAAAAGGGTTTTTTACACGCTTTTATTTAACTTTAAGGGACCCGGTACCCTTAATTTTACGAAAAATTATGAAAGTATCAATTTTGTATTTTAACGCAGATTGATGTCCCTTGCGAATGTTATAGATAAAAGGGCTTTTTACACGCTTTTATTTAACTTTAAGGGACCCGGCACTCTTCATTTTACGAAAAATTATGAAAATATCAATTTTATATTTTAATGCAGATTGAAGTCCCTTGAGAATGTTATAGAGAAAAAGGTTTTTTTACACGCTTTTATTTAACTTAAAGGGACCCGGTACCCTTCATTTTACGAAAAATTATGAAAATCTGAATTTTATATTTTAACGCAGATTGATGTCCCTTGAGAATGTTATAGATAAAAGGGCTTTTTACACGCTTTTATTTAACTTTAAGGGACCCGGCACCCTTCATTTTACGAAAAATTATGAAAATCTTAATTTTATATTTTAACGCAGATTGATGTCCCTTGAGAATGTTATAGATAAAAGGGTTTTTTACACGCTTTTATTTAACTTTAAGGGACCCGATACCCTTAATTTTACGAAAAATTATGAAAATATCAATTTTATATTTTAACGCAGATTGATGTCCCTTGAGAATGTTATAGATAAAAGGGCTTTTTACACGCTTTTATTTAACTTTAAGGGACCCGGCACCCTTCATTTTACGAAAAATAATGAAAAACTCAATTTTATATTTTAACGCAGATTGATGTCACTTGAGAATGTTATAGATAAAAAGGTTTTTACACGCTTTTATTTAACTTTAAGGGACCCGGTACCCTCATTTTACGCAAAAATTATGACTATCTCAATTTTTTAATTTTTTTTTTTTTTTTTTTTTTTTTTTTTTTTGCATAAAATGGATTTAGACATCCGCAGTATATTCTGACGCAATGTTTGTAAAAATCCGATAATTAAAAATATGCAAACAAGCATTTTTACTTCTCCTTTCCCTTTAAACAATTCAGAGTTGAGGAGTTGCAAGCTTTAAATTAAATTTCCCAACTGTGTATGCGTGTTTTTAACACTTTCCGACATAGTTGAAAAGTGTTTATGACTTCGGTTTGTCTATCCGTGGTCCAACTCTTGTAAATATACTCGGACTGTCCTGTCATTTTTGTATGTTATTAACGTTTACGTATAGCACGATCGCCATTGAAAATTAACTATGTAACATTTATATTTATTTTACAGGGGCAGTCAAAAATATTCCGATACAATACAGTCAATGGGAAAACCGTTTCAAGAGCATTTTAATGATGCTACACCATTTCAAACATGATGAAATTGATATGTATTTATGAAGTGCACTAAAACATACATTTTATAGAGTATGGGGTGCAAAGTATTTTTATTATTAATTTACAGGGCCACACAAAAGAGTTTCTGTTTTTCCGTCTACGAGGAAAAACAGTTTGCAGAGTATTATATAAGACTTTTTCGAATATAATGAAATTTATATACATTACTGAAGTTTGCTACAAAATACTTACTGTAAAATATGATGTATTAGCATTTATCGTTCATTTACAGGGTGATACAAAAGACTCTGGATACAGTACTTTATCCAAAGTACTGTTTTATAGCTATGATTGCTAGTTTAACTAAGTTTTTGCATACTACGCGATGTGTATAAATGCTATAAATCAAATACAGGGCTACACAAAAGAATTCGTAAGCATTATGGAGTACGAGCGGAATTGTTTAAGGGTGGTTTTTAACTGAGTTATACATTTTCAAGCTGAACTATACTTAGTGTACTAAGAGTTGTTTGTAGAATATAAATAAAGTCATACAGAGGGCCACACAAAGAACTGGATATATATGGTTGCCTATGGATGATCTAAAAGTGTGATTTCAATCGTTTTAAGCATGTTTTAGCCCGAATTAAATTTTAGCTTAATATGTGGTGTATGCAAATATCTGTAGGTAATATACAGGGCTGTACAAAAGAATTCAAGTATGTTTCCATCTTTCGTAGAAATTACAACTATTTCAACCTATTCTGCGTTTTCTTACTAAACTAAATTTTAGCATACTATATAAAATATATACAAATCTATTGATCAAATACAGGTCGGAACAAAAGAATTGGAGTACTTTCCGTCTATGGGCGGCAATTGCTGAAATCTGGTTTTCAAATGTGTTATGCGTTTTCTAAAATGTTTTCTTAGCTATTTTATTTATCTAATTAAACAGCGAAGTTTTGTTAAAATAATCTGGAAGTGTTGGAAAGTGTTTCATAATCTATGCTTGATGCATGATTATATATATATAATATTATAATATATGAGTATGTTCTAAGTGACAACACTTCGATAAATATTTTTCATTTCACTCGCTATTTTTGTTGGACGATCCTTAAAGTAATAAAAATTAATTTTATAAAATTAAAGATAGGATTTTCTGTAACATAAATAGTTTATTTTGTAAAAATAAAAATATTAAGTAAATAGTTATTTTTACTGCATTTTAAACTAAGCTAAGAGCAATAAATTGAAATTTTGTATTAAAATTTTTAATTTGAATAAAAACTTCAGTTTCGCTTAAAAAATATTATTTTTTTCGTGTAATTGCGTAGAAACGATCTTACTCATTCTAGATCATGAATAAACTTTACCTGTATGTATGTAATGTACGTATGTATGTATGTATATACCTGTATGTAATGACATTTTAATTATTTTCTGTTAAACGAGTTAACTTTTTGAAAACCTGGTCATAGAAACATAGAAAAGAAAACACTTGTAAGCACACTTGCATCACACTTGTATGAAAAGTATGAAAAAAATGTTTAAAAAAAGTGTATGAGAAGTGTGGCTTTAAATTATTTTTTATAATAATAATAATAATAATAATTATTATTATTATTATTATTATTATTATTATTATATTATTATTATTATTATTAAAATTTTAAAAAATTACTGTAAGAATTGCATATTTTCTTGATTAAATTATTTTTCTTCATAAAACCCTTTAATGATATAGGAAAAAGACATTATAAAATACTCAAATTTTAAAAAATCTTGTTCAAAGGGTACCTAACCTCCCGGTTCATGTAGGTATGTAAATATTTTAATTTTGTAATTGATTTTTCACTCACTTCTTGATGCGCTAAAAATCTGACATTATGTAATGAGTTCTCAATGACAATACAATATTTTTATATTTTCAGAACTTAAATATCAATGAATAGATTAATTTTAATTTAATTTTGATTATACGTTGAGTAATCAATTTTAAACCCTAGATAGTTTAAATAATTTTCCGACATGAATTTTTGAAGAGTTTATTACCATGTGATTTGAACAATAAATATTTGAGTTGTAATTTTTCCAACTGGACGAAAATCCATTTTCATCCAGTTGGAAAATTACAACTAATATGATTTCTTTACCAATTTGAATAATTGTGTCAAAATTAATCTAAAGTAATCACGTATCCAGGCGTTTACTGGAGTTCCAAATTACCTGCGATTTATTCTGTTAAACTGAATCAGATATCAGACCAGATGCTATGATCAATAAGGTTAACTGGATGAATTAGGTCCTTCAGATTCGAGTGGGATAGCTCAGTTGGTAGAGCATGGCAGCTTCAACAGCCAAGAGATACCAGGTTCGAATCCTGGCCCAGACATTTTTCGTCCAGTTGGAAAATTACAACTCATATGATTTCTTTACCAATCTGAATAATTGTGTCAAAATTAATCGAATAAATATTTGTTTGTTACAATAATGCAAAGTAACATTTGCAGCAATATAAAAGTGCCCCCCCCCCACCCCTTCCTGTTTTCATATTAACCCTCTCGTCATCCTGGACCTCATATGAGGCTCTTACTTCAAATAGCAAAATTTTTAAGAAAAAAAGACGTTTTTTTTTTTTTCTTTTCGTTCAGTGACACTGTTAATTCATTTAGAACACATATGATGCTTCTAAATAGTTCCATAAATTTTACCAAGAGGACAGTACTAGGCAATGTCTTTCATTATTTACAATTGTTGCTTTCTTGTTTCAGAAGAGAAATGATCTAATTATTTGGCTTGCTTTATTAACTTTTTTGCAAGGTAAGTATTTTTTTTCTTATACTTTAACTTTCACTTAATATGGGCATGCTTTTAAATTAATTTTAAACATAACAGATTTTTTAAAAAATGTGGAAATGTATTGGATCTCATATGAGGCTTACAGTTATTAGTGGTGTCTTTCATACTTAATATTCTAAAATTAAGATTGAGAAGAATAATGAAATTGTAAGCTAATATAAATCTATATTACAGCTGAAAATTGAAAATTATTTGATGTAAACTATAAAAACTTGTGTAGTTTTTTAAAGATTATTATATATTTATTTTTTTATGTAGATAGACAATGGGTGAAAGCGATGATTGTTTTCAAAAGGGGGTGGGGTAAAAAATAATTTCTTATTACCTTTTTTGCCATTTTTTTAGGATAACCAATAAGAGAAGTAGAATACTGCTTACACAAACAGAGATTGGTGCAATCCTTTTTGGAAATGACTCAGAAGATGATATGCTTTCTGAAGCTGATGATGAATTATGGGTTCCAAAATCCTCAAGTAGCTGAAAAAGAGGCTTCGAATGACAGTGATGAAGGTGAAAGCACAATTCCTTTTGCTGAAACCCAAACAGTTCCTAATTGATGTTGTAAAACTTTGAGGTTTGCCGAAAAGGATAATGAAATGAAGGATAACGTTCCTAATTTTTTAAGGCATCATAAATCTCACGTCTCTGGAGAAACGCAGATTCATAATTCTAAAATGCTTCCTGATGACTTTTTAGAATCAATTGTGTATGAATCAAATTTTTATGCAACAAGAAAAGGTAATGAAAATTTTAACATTACTGTTTCAGAATTGAAGGTGTTTTTGGGTATTAATTTTGTTATGACTTACCTTCATTACGGTTGCAACGTTATTGGACATCAAAGCATGGCATACGCCTAAGTCTAATAGCTGATCATATGACAAAAAATAGATTTGTTGAAATCAAAAAATGTTTGCAGTTTGTTTCAGATAATGTTCCTAAAAAAGAAAACGACAAACTCTTTAAAATCAGACCAGTACAAAACTACTTTTCCAGAGTATTCAAAGAAACATGTGATCCAGAAGAATATTTATGTTTGATGAGATGATTATCCTTTCAAGGCTCAAGGGAAGGGCAAAATTAAAATAATATACTATAGGTAAGCCATATCCTTGGGGTATAAAGACCTGGGCACTTGCTGGAATTTTAGGATATGTACACGAGTTTGAAATTTATGAAGGAGCGAATCAACTAGCAATTGACTTTTCTACTGAATTTGGATCTGTTGGAAATGTTTTACTAAGCTTTGTGAAGCATCAAGAACAAAAACCACAAACTGTTTTTTGATAATCTTTTTACCACGATCCCACTTCTAAATACACTTGTTCAAAGGAAGATTTTTGTTGCCGGCACAATACGTGTAAACAGATTAAAAGAAGCTAACTAGTAAATTAAAGCCTATAAATGTTCTGAAAAAGAGCCTAGAGATTCGATTTCTCTAGTAACAAGCAATGAGTACATAACCATTACTAGATATGGTATGATAATTCTGCAGTTCATGTTGCTTCCTCATTTTTAGGAGCAAGCCCTGTAGGAACTGCTAACTGTGGTGTCGAAAAGAAAAATGTATTATTCAAATTCCTAAATCAGCCGCAATAGGAATGTACAATACAAATATGGGAAGTGTAGATTTAATGTATTCTTTACTTGGCCTTTACCGACATACATTGCAACACAAAAGGTGGTATTTATGCATTTTCCATCACATATTAAACATAGCGGTAATAAATTCCTGGCTTTTGTGGAAAATGGATCCAAATAATGCGAACTTGGATTTGCTAGAGTTTAAATTCTCTATTTCTACATCACTTTATTTATCAAGGTTCGTCAAATTCAAACAAAAAAAGAGGTAGAATCACAATCCTTTGGAGAACCAGCAATGCAAAAAAAGGGTAAAAATACAAGCTGTAACCAAACTGCGAAGAGTTGGGGGTAATCACTATCGTGCCAAAACTCAAGAAAAATATGCAGCTATATGCCATCTGTATGGATGTCCTAGAAAATCGAGGTACATTTGTGTAAGATGCAAAGTATCATTATACCCTGAATGTTTCAAAGCTTCACATTCCCGATAAACATATATTTATAGTGAATTTTGTATTTGTAATTAATATTTTTTATTTCAGATATTTCAGTCCATTTTGTTTATTGTAATTTTTTTAAACTTAATAATTGTCTAAAATAATAAAACAAGTATTAAAAATAGAAAAATATTACTATCAACATTTATTTTAATGTGTAATGAAAATGTATTTGTCCACATGTGCAACCCTTAGCTACATTAAGCCTCATATGAGGCTCGTAGAAAAAAATTAGAAAGAGCGGCATTATCAAAAAAAATTCTTTTTGCACATGGTTTATAGTGGTATTTTAGAAGCATTAAATGTTAGAAAGATTTTTTTTCTCTATTTTTATCATAATTTGGTGACGAGAGGGTTAAAAAAAATAATAATCCATTGATTTTCAACCTTTAATATATAGCTCTTACAGGGCAACGTGACGTAAATTTTCATTATTATTATTATTATTATTATTATTATTATTATTTTTTTTTTTTTTTTTTTTTTTTTTTTTTTTTTTTTTTTTTTGCGTATATCTACTTTTAAATATCCTAATAAAAGAGTGTTTTTAAAAGATATTTTTATTGTTTTTAATTTAGAAGTTTTTAATTGTTAAATCATAAAATATTTTGAAAAACTAAGAAAAATTTTTCTGGTTATTTATTACCAAATATTTGCGGCATAAACTATTTCAAGGTTTTTAAAAATGTCCCTAAACGAATGATTTTGAGTTAAGCATTCTGATTGTAAAATTAAGTCTAGCGTTAAAATTATCTTAATCGAGAATTTTTATTAATCTTATATTATTATCAATATTTCATATCAGCGATACAGCAGATGGAATTTTTATTTGTTGAAAAACATTGTTGGCAAAAATTATAGAAGCTCGTATTATGAAAGATTCCTCGGTTTAAACTTTAAATATACATTTATTAAAGTTAAGTTGAATCAGAATTTCTGTAAATAAAAACTAAGCTAAGAGCAATAATTCGAAATTATCTATAGAATTTTTTAACTTGAATAAAAACTTTGTTTTTCTTTAAAACGTATTATATTTTTCTTGTAATTGCATAAAATACGATCTCACTCACTGTGTGAATAAAATTCACCTGTAAAAAAGATTTATTTTTCAATTTCTTTATTACTGCTATTGCTACTATTACTAATATCAATATTAAAAAATTGTAATAATTGATCCAATTGTTAATAATAATTATAATTACAATAATTATGACATTAATAATAACAATAATAATAATTATAATAATAATAATAAATTGTCTTGTAGTTTCTTTGTATTTTCCATAACAACTTTCATTCACTTATTTTTGAGAAACTGTTTCTGTATTATTGTTGTTTTTATTATTATTTAAAAGATGGTATTATTAACCTAATAGTCAATAATAAATATCATTATAATAATTGTGATAATAATGATAGCAAAAATATTAACTTATAGTCTATTTGTATTCCTCGCAACAACTTCTACTTTTTCTTTCATTAAATTATTTTTGAGTTAAAATCTATCTAGTTTAATAATTCAGTAGAATGTTACGATCGAACAACATATATATATATATATATATATATTAATATACAAATAGGGAGATTGAAATAAAATATGTGCTACAGTATTATATCACAAAACACGGAAAAACAATGTTGTTCGTGCTAATAAGTATAATTCAGACACCGTAAAAAATTATATTCTTTTGAAACAAAGTTTACTCTCACGTTTCTACTGGCAATATACAATTGATTTTTATATGATAAGGCACCAATCTGAAATTCTCCTTAACACGATTGACGCTGCGATTGATTGTGAATTAATAGAAACTGAATGTATAAATTGACAACTTACCGGTAAAAATAAATCCTTCGTTCTCTCCATATCAAGGCGCGTACAATTTAATCCCGGAGCATTTTCACACAGCGTTTCTGTTCTATCGTCTGTCACTATTTTCCAGCACTTTTTGAACATTGCCTACCACCAGATTCAGTGGATCGATAGTAGGGGGTGTTGTGAGCGTCTAGCGCCACCCCTGGTGGTGTGCTTATGGGGGAGAGATGGTAAGCTGTCTGGAGTTTTTTGATATTCTTTAGTTATTGAGTGTTTGTCACGGGGGAAATCCGTCTCCCATTTTTTTAGGTGCTGTATCCAAAGAATAGCAGAATATGTAGAATATACAGCTGAACGGAAACAGAAGTTTCTTAGCGGTAGTTTTTAGTGGGGTGTCTTGAAATGTGGCAAAGAAAAGTAAAGTGGGGTGCATGTGGGGTGCACGATAAGTTAGAAAGAAACTTTGACTTTGTGTATTGTGTATATTAGATTGTACTTCGACCACGTGGCACATGAATAACTTTCTTAGAAGGAAGTCCGGCAATTTTTTTATACCTTTTTTAATCCCTTCTTTCTTCTTCGACTTTCTTTTTTTTATATACATTTATTCGCATTTTAGCAATCAGAATTAGTTTCGCAGTTTACGCAAAAAAAAAAAAAAAAAAAAGAAAAAGAAAAAGAAAAAAAAACGAATTAGAATTTTTTTGTTAGATCTGTTTAATCTTACCCTTTTGTTCAGGTATTTTCTTCTTCCTAATAAGATTTTTCTTGGGGCAAGTTTTATCTTATATATAAAAGATGCATAATATTTGATAGATACATATTTTCCCTCTTACCATACATATTTTAATAATAATTTACTGATATCATAATAATCAATTTTAAATAAAAAATAATTATTAACTTCACATTATTTACACATTTTAATTGGTTGAGCTTGACTGTGCTAATTTTCAAACGTTTCAAACATTTTTAATGGCGAGAACTATCCTATGTATATAATGACTGGGAAATTTTTGAAAACTTTAGAAAACACTAATTCTAGTTAGAAAGTAATTGAATAATTAAAAAGGCGAAGAAGTTGCCTTCCAAGTATTTTATTAAAAAAAAGAGCAAAGTCTTAAATAAGGTGAAAAATTAAAAAAATTATTTAAAAATGAATAAATTGTTTTAAAAATAAGAAGTTAAAATGCTGAAATTTACTATACGATACTTATAAAAAAAATCTTTGCGAAGTCAGCAATATTTCTTTTTAAATTCAGGCGTCTTAGGATGTTACCATTTCACAGATTTATAGATTTTATTATGCAAATTATACATAGGAGAACTTCCTAAATTAGATTTATTAGATGCTTGCAAAATAATTAAAATGGAAGGCTTTAAATCAAACGCCGAGCCTGAGCGATCGCCCAGGGCGCTAAACACTAAACAGTGGATAATAAATAAAATAAGCTTTTAATATTTAACAGTCTCTATAAAATATTCTGAAGGGAGCTGAAAAAAAAATTGTTTAGGGTGCCTACTTAAAACCCTCTTTGAATAGAGGTGTGGCTGTGAATGCATATAAAATACCAATGAATTATCTAATAATAAATATTTACTTAACAAGCAACGCTATTATTTGGCTTCATTATGTACAATATTTTTAATAATAATATGTATTATTATAATAATGATAATGTATTATGAGAAGTAATGATAATGTATTACTTCAATATCAACAGAATAAATAGCAGATTCAGATGTCAGACCAGATGCTATGATCAATAAGGTTAACTGGGTGAATTACATCCTCCAGATTCGTCCGGGATGGCTCAGTTGGTAGAGCATTGGCTGCTTCAGCCAAGAGATCCTTGGTTCGGATTCTAGCCCGGACATTCTTCGCCCAGTTGGGAAATTGCAATTCATATGATTTCTTTATCAGTTTGAATAATTGTGCAATTAATCTAGTGATAAATGTAAGTCAGAATTAACAATTGAAAATAAGGAAGTAGAATAATCATAAAACACTGTACGCAAATATATTTAATTTAGGGTAGGCGTAGCACATGAAACATTTAGAAACTGTTGGACTTGAAAGAGAGAAAAATGTGCAGCAAACTGTATTATTTAATTGTTTCTTTAAATATAAGCAGATATTGACACTATAAAGAACTGGATCTTATCTTGAGCTAGAGTGCATCCACCAAAGTACTTCAAAAATTTCTTAAAATGCCAACGCAGATAATAGTGCGAATAAAATTGTACAAAACATAATGATTTTCGATATCGCGAATTTTTTTTAGCTCCTTTCAACTATGAGATATTATATTGCGGTTGACTCTATCTGAATCAGAGAATGATAATTGACAGCTATGAATCAGACGGCCGGAGGTAAGCGTTAACTTAGGGGGGGGGGCTATCAAAACAATCTTAGTTAATCTTTTTTCATATATATATTCTTTATTTTATTAAACGTGGAAAAGGCTGCGATCACAGGCGCATCTGTTCAAAATCTTGCCCCTCCTTGCTCTCCATTCTGCGGGTGTCCATGCCGGAAAGAGACTTTATGAACATTTATTTCCAGAAAAGGTTAATTTTTTATCTGATATTTGTACATTTATTCCGATACATTGATTAGCAATGCTGAAGTACATTTTAACAATGCAAGTATAACATTGATTAAACAGAAATCTTTATCGTTAAAAGAGAAATTAGAAAGTTGTCTAACCGGTATATCCCATTTACATTACATTCCATTCTAAATTTATTGAAAAAAGTTGAAAAATAAAAAAATGAATAATTAATTAAAAAATCCTTTGTTACGAAGGGAATTAAATCATGCAAGTTCTACCACTAATTTTTTTTTTATTACGTCATTATTTTATCATAAGAAATAATTATAAAACAAATGTACAATAAAGAAGTTTTGAACACAAAAGCAAATAATTTTTACCACTTCACCAGTAAATATTTAACAACTTCATTAGTCATGTATATTACTCTATATTATAAAACAAAAATATGCTTGTGACGTTGACGTCATATTGACGGTGGCAACACCTGACCAATAATTTTCACTTTTACTGCATTTTTTTTTTTCAACTCCTAAACATCGCACAATTTCAGTTTTTACACAGACGAATAGGGAAAAAAAATTCTTTCCAATGCAATTTGTTTAAAAACTAACTGTATCAATAGATAAATAAAATAATAAAATAATGCAAATAAAACACAAAATTTAATCGAACTATGTGTTTAAATCACTGTAATAATCAGAATCAATGTCTGCTTTAAACAGCGAAATCTTTGGCGATTTATTCGGTTATTAACTTCTGACATGCGGCTAATTACAAAAGTATCGCTAATGAATTTTAAACCTTTATTTGAATACATAATTGATATTTTTCATATAAAAATGCTTTTTGGAATTGTTAGTTGGGCATTCTAAAAATTTATATTAAATTAAAAAAAAATCTATTAGTTGATATTTTTCATATAAAAATGCTTTTTGGAATTGTTTGTTGGGCATTATATATATATATATATATATATATATATATATATTAAATTGACAAAAATCTATTAGTTGATATTTTTTACATAAAAATGCTTTTTGGAATTGTTAGTTGGGCATTCTAAAAAATATATATTAAATTTTTAAAAAATCTATTACTTGTTATCTTTCATATAAAAATGCTTTTTGGAATTGTTAGTTGGGCTTTCTAAAAAAATTAAAAATATATAAAATACTTAAGTGATACAAAGAGAAACACAAAAGTCTTATAAAAATCTTTTAATGATCGACATATGTTTCAGCGCTCCAGATATACAACAATAAACAAATATTCTTGGAATTTATTATTATTATTATTTTTTAATGAACTTTAAAACCATAAATCACGAAACATGTAAAAAAACAGGTGCTTAATATTACATATTATGATATATCTATATATGAACTCGTGAATTATGGTTTTCAAGTTTATCTTCCTAATGGATCCATTTCGGGAGATCCTTTACAGTCCTGAAGCACCAAGGCTGGCGGCAGTTGTCCTCCGGACCTTTGACCATATCTGAGGCTTTTATTCTTCACTTTTTGCATATCCATGCACACGACAACACAAAGTTTATTTTCAAAAATTTTGCGAGAATATTTTATTTATCGTTGTATATCTTGAAAATGGTATGAGCGCTGAAACATATGTCGATCATTAAAAGATTTTTATAAGCCTTTTGTGTTTATCTGTGTATCACTTAAGCATTATATATTTTTTTTTAGTTAAAATTAGTGATCTTATAATGATCTGATTAAGATCCATGCATAGTGATCTTATATTATGTAAAATGTATTAAATTTAAAAAATTTATTAGTTGATATTTTTCATATAAAAATGCTTTTTGGAATTGTTAG
Organism: Maratus michaelseni; assembly: GCA_963931845.1. Lineage (NCBI taxonomy): Eukaryota > Metazoa > Arthropoda > Arachnida > Araneae > Salticidae > Maratus > Maratus michaelseni. The sequence goes on from OZ007587.1 coordinate 81,209,604, forward strand.
TTGGGCATTCTAAAAAAATATATTAAATTTAAAAAAATCTATTACTTCTTATTTTTCATATAAAAATGCTTTTTGGAATTGCTAGTTGGGCATTCTAAAAAAATATATATTAAAATTTAAAAAATCTATTAGAGTTTTCAATAAAAAAGAATGGTTTCACCTATATTCTGTAACCCGAGAAGCCCGGGTAAGATCCTCAGTCTTTTTAACAGCATAACGAAACGGTCTTGTTTTTTGGTGTTGTTCATGACTTCTTTCTTCATCCTGTGTTTTGTTCCATGCTTGTAACACTAAAAAGAGTATAATACTTATTTAAAATACACTAATTACGGTTTCATAAGAAAAAAAAAGAAAAAAGAAATAAGAGTAGCTAATTATCTGGAAAAAATGTAAATATATAATAGTATAGTTATTTAATTATCAGGCGTAAAAACTTAAGAAAGCTATTCTGATTCAATCAATTACTCTCTTGAAGCAAATGTTTCCTTAACATTAATTGAAATTAAAACTCTAATTACACTCATATGCTGCCTTAATTTGACAACACCAATACCAAATATTTACAGTATTAATTTCTTTAGGGATTTGTGTTTTAAAAGCTAGAATTAATTTAATTCGCTCTCTTATTTCGGTTAAATCTTTAGAAGGGCCAATTTATGAAATCGTTATAAATCAACATTATGAACAGTGACATTTACTCCGTAATGTGTTCGTACTAAGTCACTTTTGAATTTTTGCCCTTCATTAACGTCCTTTGAGAGAAGACTGTAAAAATGAATGTCTCGCTGTTTAATTGCTGCCAGTATTCTTCCGGATAGACAGGGATGAATTTTGCAAATAATAGACAATAGATGATTTAACGAGATATTCATATTGTCTGGTTTGTAGAGTTTTACATTTGACTATTCAGTAATTAAAATGTTTATATCTTTTACTAACTGCATGGCAACCCGATGTGTTGCATTTAAATTGCGTCAGATCTTTCAATTGTGTGAGAGAAAAATAAATCTAATTTTTTTACACGTTTAGAAATGATTCATAAAGATAATTTTATTAAGTACTAAATTTCAGGTAAGAAATCGTACTTACAATATGTGATAAAGTTTTCTCGATGAATATGTACGTTTTCAGTGATGTCATTTGTCAAAAGCGTTTCGTTCGTTCAAGATTTGGCTTCTTATTTCGGAGCTGGTGAAAGGAGAATGACGCTATTTTGACGAACTTATGAGAAAAATATTTAAGTTTTATGAATTAAAATAAATGCCTAAAACTGTCAGTTTTCCCCATAAACCATTCCATGTTTAGTGCCTTGTGAAAAGTTTTAATCACCATCTTTCAGAAAAAGTTAGTTGAAACTGTATGGTTAAAAAAAAAAAAAAATCACTTTTTATGAAGAGAAGGGGATAATTTCAATGTTGTATGCCAGGAGTTTGATTTTGTTTAACTTCGTTGGTTCAATGTAAAATTCAAGTTATGATGTAATGATTTCTGAATGTCAATTTGTCGACAGACGATTTTTTTTTTCTTTGGAATAAACTAATTCATGAAGCTTGAATATGTGAAAATATGTTTTTTACTTGAAATTTTCTTGAAAAATCTAATTTAATCAAGATATTTTTTTTTCCATTTTAATGATAAAATAACGTCGATAAAATTAAAATTTTATTTTTTTAAAAAAAAGAGCTCTGATTTTGAAACTTTAAATTTGAAAATTTCGAGAGTTACAATATTCTTGAATGAAAACAAAAAAAATTGTATTCGTTTCAATCCACAATTCATATTATTCTAGGCGGAATAGGCGTAAAATACAAATTTACAATCAGACTTTAATATATTAAATATATAATTATTTTCTTTCGCATTGTCTTTTTAAAAATGGATCAGTTAAATTGTTTGAGGCCTACATTATTTTTCATTATAGAAAAAACTGTGTGAAATAATTTATTTTTATGTATATTAAATTATAGTATTAAAATCTTATTTGATAGAATTTTTTCACTATTTACAGCTATAGTTTTATAAAAATAATCTTTTTCTGACACTCGGTCATTGTTTCCTTGTTGCTGTTTTTATATTTTATGATGACTACCTGCGTAATAAAAATGAAAACATATTTATTCAAAATTATCTTAATCTCTATAATAAAACCGTAAGTCATGTGACTGTCATCAACAATTCCGGGACGCCCGCTTCACCTTTTCATATGCCAGGCGGCCATTTTTATTCAAAATTATTTTTTTGAATAAAACTGCATAAAAGTTACATTTTTAGAAAGATCGTTCAAAAAAAAATTAATATTTGAGAGATGATTTACATTCAATTATGTATGCATTCTGCAATAACTTCAGTTTAAATTAGGTTCTCAGTTCAAATTCTCTATCTATGAAAATAAACAAAAAAAAAAAAAAAAGATTCATTCGTTGTGAACGTTTAAAATATTAAACCATGAATTTTTGGACCGCTGCCTGGTGTAAAAAAATAATCCGCACCAGTGAGACAGTCAATGTTTACCATAATTCTGTTCTATGCAACCCAACTTCCTTCCGGATCTTTTCATGACGTAAGTTGAACTCATGTAATAATATTTAATGGATCAAATTTCGAAACGAATTGTCAGCTTTTATTTTTTGCGTGTGCAAATTAGAAACGATACTTTAATTTTGAAATCAAATGTTTTGTTTTATGATATTTTTTCTTATTTATCTATTTTCTATTTTAAAGAAACATGTGAACGTCATGTATTTTAAATTGGAACAGCTGTCACGAACGCACCGGGGTTGGCGCGATTTCTGTTTTGTGCCATTTTGGCGAGAAAATCCCATTTTCAGGTACCTATTAGAGATTACTAAAACAGCATGTACTTTAGTTTTATAATGAAATAGTTTATTTTATATTAAAAAATACACAATTTTATTATAAAACACACACAATGATTAATTTATTATAAAGTGAGTTAAGCGGTTTTTGTCAAGAAAGATGAAATACATAACAACAAAAAATATGCGAAATGCTACCACGATCGCAAAAGTTCTTCATTTGTCTATTAGAGTTTTCCGGTTTAGCGAAGGATTAAGGAAAAAAATAAATTATGAATAAAAATAATTTGTTACTATGCTTAACATACATTTAAGAGCGACCAAACTGGTCGCCAGTGGCGGCTAGTTATAGATATTTATTTATAAGTGAAAATACGTTAAAGCCATTACCTTAACCGTGGAATCTATTACTTTTACCGTTTTAAAGTTACACTCTTAGAAAAATAATGAATGAACTGCGATTTGTGGCCATATAAATAAAAAAGCAATTAAAATTTAATTGCTTCAGCATTCCGGTTTAATTTAACCAGTTTCTATGTACAAATAAGTAATTTAAAGAATATATTTAAGGGATAAGAGCCTGGAATGAGACAATTTTCATTAAAACATTTCTTACTCAATATGTTCTTAATCAGTCTCGGATACAATTGTGTTTTAATAGAGTTTAGTGTTATCTGAAACTAAGAAAAGATAAGTTAAAATATTTGAAAATTTAATTTCCAGACAATTTGAAAATGGCGAAACATTTGTCCGCCTCTCCCTCAATTTGCTCTTTATTTATTACTCACTAAAAAAAAACAAAAATAAAATAAAAAATAAAATAAAAAAGAAATGTTGTTTTTACGGTATAATACTAGCATTTCAGCTGCCAGTATTATACCGTAAAATCAATTTTTTTTTTTCAGTATATGCGCATGTGCATGTGTGTACAAAATTTGCAGATGAAAGATTAAAAACATTTGTAGTTTAAATATCTCTTTTTATAGATCAAAAGCAAGAAGAGAATTATATTTTGAAATTGATTTTGACATTAATTACAAAATAAATATTACAAAAATTGTTCAATATTACAAAGAAAAAAATAAACGTTTAAAATTATGAAATTAAGTATTTGTAGCTTTTTCAGAACACAGGAGAAAAAAAATAGAACGTGTTTCATAAATCCCTTTCTCTCATTGTCTCATTCCCTCCAATAGATAGTATATTTAGTATATAACTTATCACACTAATTAAACTGCTCTTTAGTTTAGTGTTATGTGAAACTAAAAAAACATAAGATAAGTCAAAATATTTGAAACTTTTAATTTCCAGACATTTTGAAAATTTCGAAACATTTGCGTGCCTCCTTCCACAATTTGCTCTTTATTTATTACTATGTTTTATACAAAATTTGCAGATGAAAGATTAAAAACATTTGTAGTTGAAATATCTCTTTTATATACCAAAAGTCAAAAGAGTATTCTATTTTGAAATTGATTTTGACATTAATTACAAAATAAATAATACAAAAATTGTTCAATATTACAAAGAAAATAAAAGGGAAAAATTATGAATGTATTTGTAGCTGTTTGGGAACACAGGAGAAAAAAAAAGTAGAACCTATTTCATAAATCCCTTTCTCTCATTGTCCCATTCCTTCCTCCAGATAATATATTCAGTATCATATTAATTAAACTGCTCTTAATTAAAAAACTTAGGCTTAAATTAATTAGTGACTTGTAAACTGACTTGACTTGAGTGACTTGTAAATTTAATAAGTGTCAAAATCCATTTCAAAATGTAATTTAATATTCTATTTTGATCTGTAAATCTGAGACTTTTCTCCTACTAATGTTTTAAATCTTGCAACTGTAAAATTTGAAGCATATATAAATGTGTTTATAAATACTCCATCTTGTGTAGAAATGAAAATGTTTAGTTTAAGAAAAAATTGTGTTGCCCCACTCATTCTGCCTCTTCTTCCCTGCTGTTTCTTCAGAGACCAATATTTTAAGAGTTGGAACAATACCTTCTGCTCCATTAGTTTTTAATATAGGCGTTTTTATAGAAATGTTATAAATTCCTGCTAGGTTATTCGCCTATAAACGTAATTAAATCAACTCAGAGAAACTAACTTCATGTCAGTATTTTCCCAGATCTGAGAAATATTTTATTAAATTACGTATCTGCTGTGTTAGTAGCCATAATATCAACAGACCCTTTTTTTTTTTTCGTAAATTATTTGTAGCACACTCATCTTTAAACTAATGCTGCTGAATAAGGTTTTGTGAAATTAATATTATTTATTACTCTAGTTTATTTAACTATTTTATAATCTTACCTGTTTTTATCTTGTTGGAACTGTTGGTGTGATCTTCGCGTTCATAATTTTTTCCCCAGTTATCAAAAAAAAAAAAAAAAACGAAAGAAAAAAGAAAGAAAGAAAAAAGAAAGAAAAAAGAAAGAAAGAAAAAAGAAAGAAAGAAAGAAAAAAGAAATTTTACACAGATAACACTTGCAACATATAGCTCCATTTAAAACCACTAACAAGCTTCTATTTCACACTAAAGATTTTTTTTTTTTCTTTTTTTTTTTTTTTTTTTTACTGTCATTTGTTGCACTATTTAGAAGCTATAAGTTTTCTGTCCACGAACATGACTCCATTCTTCGTGATAATGGTTCTTTATCAAATAAAATATAAATAAACAATATTACCTGAGACTAACATTAAAAGCAAAAAATAAAAAGTAAATAGTGCATCATGAAAAAAAAAAATTAAGGTTTTAAATCAATTTTACAGGCCTATTAAGTGATACAAACTAAGGCTGTTGTAGTCCATGAACATGATTTGTCAGTCTCTGTGGACACATTATTTATATGAAAAATTAATATTATTTATTATTTAATTATTTAGATGATGTATTATTTGGATATACTACACCATATTTCCATTATAGCATTTTTCAATTGCAATTATACTTTACATTTTAAATAAATATTCTGCGATATCGTTTCGTACATTTCCAGGAGAATGACCCTGCTACTCTTAGAGCAAAATGAGTTCTTACAAAGTCACCCTTAAAGTTTGTTGGCCTTCGTTAATATCCTTTGAGAGAAGAATGTAGAAATGGATGACCCTCAGCTTAAATGGGATGATAATATAAAAGGTCTATGCGATGAACTCCGAATACTTGACATTAGTTGATTTTGATTGCACAAGATTCATTTCGTTGTCTCATTTCTAAAGCCTTTTATATTTAGGTTGCTCAGTAATTTAAGATTTATTATATTACTTTTACATATGAATGTTTCCTTCTATATTGGATTACGGGTAAAGTGTTTAATGTCTAGTATTAAATAAAGATCTCTAAACAGTACACATACATGCATTTTAAACGCTATAATTAAATAAAACTTTCATCATGATTTAATTATTTTTGAAAATTTTCGCTCAATGATCATTAAGTATGCTGAAAATACAGAAAACGGTGTATTATTTAAATCTTTCGATATTTTATTCACCTTTTGAAATAATCAGTTTACAAAATATTTAATACTCTTATAAGGCTCCTAATCCAAGTTTCAAACAGATCAAGATAAGGAAAAGTTATATGGAAGCTATCGCATCATGTGTTTATGTTTCGCAATTGCTGTATCACATTCACACAATCCCAACTTGAGAAGCTAAAACCCATTCAGATGTATTTAAAAAAAGATACCCTCGTCCCCCCTCCCCCCAAACCCGAAAAAAGAACGAAAAATCATGCATCAAACATAGATTATGAAACATTTTCCAACTCATTCAGAATACTTTAACAAAACTTCACAGTTTAATAAGTAAACAATTTAGAAAAAGCATAACACATTTTAAAATCCAATTACTGCCAATCGTCAAACAAAATATCCGAATTCTTTTGTATGTATACTACACAGTATGCTAAAATTTACTTCATTTAGGAAATACATAGCACAATTGAAAATTCCCCTTCAGCAATTTCTATCAATAAAAACGGAAATGTACTTGAGATTTTTCGAGCAGCCCTGTATAGGATCTATAGAATTTACATGCACCAATATATATGCAAAAAATTAGTTACATTTAAAAACGCGTATCACAACTGAAAACGAGCTACCAGCAATTATTGTTCATAGACAGTACTGTAACCAAATTCTTTTGAGTGTCCCTGTAAATGAGCGATACATAATATGCATCCATATTCTACAGTAAGCGCCTTCTAGTGCACCTCAGTGATATGTATCAATTTGGATATGTATATAAAAAAGTGAAACATCATAAAAATATGCTGCAGACGATTTTCTCAAATAGACCGTAATGTAACGGAATTATTTTGAGTATCCCTGTAAATGAACGATACATTTTATGCACACCATATTATGCAGTAACTACCTTATAGATATCAGTGATATTTAACAACTTGAATAAGTTTAAAATAGTGTAACATCATTAAAATGCGCCGCAAACGATTTTTTCCATTTAGACCGTAATGCAACGGAATTCTTTTGAGTGTCCCTGTAAAAGAACCATAAAAAAACATTTAATTTTACCAAACATGCCATAGTAAACTCCAATAACATATATCAATTTCAAGACAATCCGATTATATTTACGCGAGTTAGAACACGGACAGACGACAGACAGACAGCAGATAGACAGGCAAACCCAATTCATAAACTGTTTTCAACTATGTTGCAAAGTGTTAAAACTTTAAGTTACACTTTATTTTCATCTAGACGTGACCCAAACCCCAAACACTTCAGTCCAAACCCGACCCGAAACCTAAATATTCAAACCTGAACCCAAAGTGAAATAAAATTAATACATATTTTAATACAATTATGGAAAAGTAGCCTACATTTAGATTTCTAATATTATCTTTCTTGCATAAAAATAAAAACATATACACTCATTAATATTCAAATATATAGATTTTTTCATTTGAATATATTCAGAACTTCCTTTTTAAAAATCGGGTCGACCTGAATCCGAAACGTTTAAATTCGACCCGATCTGAACCCAAAAACATTTAAAATCAAACCGGACTCACAACGAAAAATATTAGCATCAACCGACCTGAACCGAACCGTGGGTTGTGTCGGGTTCGGGTAAAACCAGGTTACTCGACACGATGCAGGACTCAAATCTGGTTCATATCCTTTCTCTTTTTCACGTTATTCTAATTTTAATCTTCCTTTGCAAGCACTGTTACCTGACCTTTCTTTGAAAAATTTTATTTATCTTTGATAAATCTTTCAGTATGTTTTCTAAATACCGCACATTCCGGTCTGTATACGCGCACCCATAATTTGAGACAATATTTTTCCATTTTTAGTATTCTCCGTATTACGCGCACCCAAGGGTGCAAAAATCTAGGCGCCAATGGGCTGATTCCCACCACTAAATTTTATTAGTATTCTTCGTCAAATTTTTTTAGTATACTTCGCCTAAATTTTATCAGTATTCTTATTAGGCGAAGAATACTAAAATTTTAGTGGTGGGAATCGGGCCATTGGCGCCTAGATTTTTGCACCCCTTTCTTTGTAAAGAAACTTTCAAGAGATAAGCAGCATCCGAATACAATAAAGAACATTGAATACTATAATAACTATACGAACATAGAGAGAGAGAAAACAAAAACAAATTGTGAAGAAAGAACGTAGGATACATGTTCTGCAGATATCTCAATTCTTAGGCTCGTCTCAGCTTAACTTTTAATGTTTCATTTATATATCCGGTGTATAATGCGCATTTGTAAATTTTAATGATTTTTCTTGTATCAAAAGTGCGCATTATACGCCGGCATATACGGTAGTCGCATTAAGTTTATGCAATATTAGCTGCGTAGCAACCCATTGTGTTGCATGTAAATTGCATGAGGTCCAAATAAATCATAATTTAGAACGTTTTCCGCTAATTTAATCATTTTAAATTTCGACTTTTTTAGAAATCGTTCTTTGGGAACAATTCTTGGGTAACCTACCATGCAAAATTTTAAGTTTCTAGTCCCAACAGTGTCGCAGAAATTGCAAGTTTAGGTCGTTTTTTGTTCCTGCACCCTTTTACATTTCGAATTTTTTAAAACCTGTTCAGTAAAGCATTTTAGTTTAAAAAGTAACAGCCATGTCAAATTTCAAGTTTCTAAACCTAACTGCTCAAATAAATCGTAATTTAGAAGTTATTAGAAAGTTTTCGAATAATTTCACCCTTTTAAATTTCGAATTTTTTGGAAAGCGTTCATAACGAATATTTTACATCTTAAAAGTAACCACCACATTAAATTTAAAGTTTCTAGCCCCCAAAAATATCATAGAAATCATAATTTTAGAACGTTCTCTGCTCCTGCACGCCCTTGGAGCATGAAATATGTTGTACCGATATAAAATATAGCCTGTGTTGGAGTCTATGATGGTCACCAGCATTTTGACACCATTATTTTTAAAATCGGCTCAGTAGTTCCAGAGATTACCCCCCTACAAACAAACACACAAATTTTACGTCTTTATAAATACTATTATTAGTATAGATTAGAGTGTTTAGGCCAATCCGATGAGTCTGTTTCCTTTTTTGCATGGGAAAAAAATACACAGTAAACATTTAAAAAAATTAGAAAAAAACGCAGGGACATAGATAAAACTGTTTTTATCATATAAAACTTAAATGATCTGATTGGATACTAAAATATTTTATCGATAAACTTCATCAGTGTGAATCTCTTAAATTACAATTTGAGATTAAATATAGAATTTCTAACGCATTTATCGTCATCCTGCATGCATAATTAACCTAAACGTGAAATTATTATGTACTAAACGCAAAGAATTTACATTTTAATGGCTGAAAATTGAACCGTGATACTTTTCACTAACTTTAACATAACAAATTTTCACGTGTTTAATATTTACCGACTTCCAAGACTTAAAAGAGCGACAAAATTATGTTAACTGCTGCATTTAATTATCACCTTGTTAGGTAATTTCAGGGAGGAAATGGGCTTCGTCGGATTAGGTTTACAAGAGAAAGCTCATTAAAGAAATGAATAGGTAAGACAATTTATCAAAGAAGCAATTTAGAAAGGTTTAAACAAAAAAAGTTTAAACAGAGTGCGAAAAAGGAAAGAGAAATATATTCTGTTTAATTATTCTGCTAGACGGAGAATAAAATATTGTTTTCAAGGAAATTGACTGATTGTTTTTTTCTGTCTTTTAAACAAAAAAGTGAATTATTGTAAAATATACCTCAACATTTGCGGAAATAGGGTGGTCTTTAAAACTTTTTATTTAATTTTGTTTGTTTTTTTCTGTCTCTTAAACAAAAAAGTAAATTATCGTAAAATATACCTCAACATTTTCGAAAATAGTCTTTAAATAGTCTTTAAAACTTTTTATTTAATTTTTTTTTTTTTTTTTTTTTTTTTTTTTGTCGAGTTCAAAATAAAAATAAAATTTTAATAAAAGAAATGCTTGAATTGGATAAAACGATTTCATTCTGTTGACAATAAAATATTTCATCCTTTTTATTTTAAAAGACTGATGAATGAAAAAGTTCTTATGAAAGTTTTATGAAGTGCTCAATACCGATTTCGTTTTATGTAAAAACTCTTACTTTTTGTTATATTTCAGAGCGCCTAACTCACGTTTTACACGCAAATCAAACCTTTTTGAAAAAATGAAATCGCAATTCTTATAATTAGAAAGAAAATCTGACTCAACATTCTACAATATCTAGTTTGTCTTTAGTACTCTAATTTAAATAAAAATTATGTTCTTGGAATGTTTTCCTGTATTTTTCGACGAGCATTCTTATTCATTTCGGAAAGACAAACTAAAAATACGGACATCTCTTCATGTCACTTAGCTTATAATATTAACCTATAGCTGAACCCCACAGTGAAATTTCATTATAAAAAAGGGTATGAGTAATACCACACTCTATATACGTGTCCAATTTATTTCAATTTCTTTTTTTTTTTAATTTAAAAAATATTCATCAAACTGATTTTCATATTATAAAAATAATTGATTAAAAATATATTTCATTATAGTAAAGCTATTGCCAATGTTGCTTTTTAGCTCACAGGCTATCATAGCCTGAGAGCTAATGTGCCCACCCTTTCTGTATGTATGTATGTACGTATGTACGTAACGCGATAACTCTTGATAGATATATACGTTTTGCTTCAAATTTTGTTTATAGGTTCATTGTGATAAGGCGCTTCCCTGATTAGTTTTGGGGGTTCATTGGTTAAGTATAAAGGGGGAACAGGGAGCTAATCCCCCCTTAATTTATATAAATGAGTTTTTCAGACAGAATTATCCGATGTGCTTCAAATTTCGTTTATAGGGTCATTGTGTTAAAGCGCTTCCCTGATTAGTTTTGGGGGTTCATTGGTTAAGTATAAAGAGGGGGAACGGTGGGGCTAGTTGCCCCTTAATTTTTTGCCAGTTTCTTTATTTTTCGAGGGGCATTATTCTGAAATAAGAGTATAATATACAATCAGTGTGAATAGCCTGTGAGCTCAATGCCATCAGTAATAACTGGGCACTTTTCTTTTTATTTTAATTATTTCTTCAGATATACCAATAAAGTTTAATAATAATAATAAATTTAAAAGAATTTCCCAACTTTATAAATTTTAAACGAATTCAGTTTTATAAATTATTTTCTTCATTTTAATCACTCAGATGTAAATATCGCTCCGTAACTATATTTACTTTTAAACATTATAATTCAAGATATATGCCACAACTGAACTTTTCCTTAGACTTTGACATTTACATCTTCTACAAAAGTGTAGAAAATGCACGTTTCTCACTGAAAAAATAAAATACAGAAAATTTAAAATTATCATTAAACAACTAAATAAAATAAGCAATCGCTTGCATATTTTGCTCTGTACACTCAAAATCCACCAATTTATCAATCATCAATGCAACCATATTCAGTTGCATACGAATATACATATATTTGACACAAATCCATCTCATATTTTTTTATGATTACCATTTGATTCAAATTTTATTCTTTATTCCATATCTCTTAAGTTATGTTAAATAAAAAAGCTCTACACATTGAGAGAAAGCATACGCCGATAGAGAAATTGAAAGACAGAAAAAAGAGACTTTGAAACTAAAACCATTTTAAAATTTCAAATGCAGTATGCTTAGGTAAAAGGTTTTAACTTTTATAAGCGAAAGTCATTTTATTATTATTTTTTTTTTTAAGTTGATATGAATGATATGAATACAATAATGAGATGAGATGTGCAGTGCATCTCTTGTTATTTGTAAGTATTTTATCTATACTATTATATAAATTATATGCCTGACTGACTCATCAACGCCCAGCTGAAACGACTAAAGTCAGGATCACGAAATTTGGGAAAGTAGATTGTTGTTATGATCTAGGCAAAAAATAAGAAATGATTTATGAAAATTCCTCCCCGAAGGGGGTTAAAGGAGCGGGTCGAAGTTTTAGGTCATTTCGCCATATCTCAGCTGCAGTTTTAGGTAGCATGAAATTCAAGATAACAAATCTACTAAAAAAATGGTTAAACATGTATTTCATCGATTTTAGAAGTTCACCCCTTAAGGGGTTAAATGGGGATGGGGCTGTCGAATGTTTTAGGTCATTTCGCCATATCTCAGCAGCAGTTTTAGTTAAGAGCATGAAATTCAGGATACCAAATCTACTAAAAAAATAGTTAAACACGTATTTCAGCGATTTTAGAAATTCACCCACTAAGAGGGTTAACCATCGGATATAAACTCGACTGTGAAAGATTAGCCGAATAAGACAACTATTGCTTATTTTTGATTAGATATTTTGCGTAAGACATTTTTAAAAGGAATAAAAAAAATCATTTATAAAACTGTTGGATTGCGTCAATATATATATATATATATATATATATTTCTGATTGTCCTTTTGACGGTTTATGGACGCGAATGCGTTGTTGTGGTCGGCGTATTTTTAGGATGTTATATTTTTACTTATGTTACCCGGAAGGCCAAGGTTAACTCAGGCAAGGCCGGGTGGTTATGCTATATTAAAATAAATTTATTAGTTTCAATATGTACATAAACAGAAAAAATTATTTATCACATTTTTACAAAATTTCATTTAAAAGTTTAAAATTTGTAAGTACTGCAATTTTGTCTCACTGCCGCTTTTATCCAATTTAGAACATTTTTTTTTTAGTTACCGACCCATCTAGGGATGGGTAGGTAACAAAAAAAAATGTTGGTTTGTTGGCCCTATATTGTTGTCAGCACATTGTCCACCCGCGCGAAACCGGGACGGGCCGATAGTCTATAATAAAGAGAAGTTTATGTGTGTGCTGTGTTCTGAAGAAACCGCTGGGCCTAGAGCTACAAGATTTGGCAGGAAGGTGCCAGATAACATTGCGATTGTTTAATTTTAATTGTAAAATTAGCTCCATTGTTGTAACTGTCATACATTTAAACACATTATTGCCGGCATCGTTATGACGTCAACGTTACTGATAAACACATTTACACATTTGTGTTTTATGATATTAGATTAGATTGACTTTTAGGAGTTTTATTTCTAACGTACGTGACAACCACGTTTTTTTTTTTTTTTTTTTTTTTTTTGAAAGCGCGAACTGATAGGTAGCCAATTTAGATCTCTTCCATTCTTTGTAATTTGCAAATCGATGTAATTTGATTTTTTACGAGCAATTTACTTGGGAAACAGTTAAAAGAGTGGTATATTCGAATGCGTGATCTAACAAAGAATTCTCCGGAAGAAATGTCTTCTGTCATGGTAAACTCAAGTTGGTAGGATACCAAATCCGCTCGACGTAAACGACGATGCTGAAAATTTTCATTTTAATCTGGTGTGAAATAGAAAAACAAAATAATTCAAGGTTTGTTTGATTTGGGCGTAACGGGCGTACCCTGCATAAGGTGTACGCTGCCGAAAGCAGTTGAACCCCCAACCCCAGGCTCGTTTATTTCCATGTTCATTTGGAAAACCGACCAGCGAAGCGAGAGAAGATCCGCTAGTATCCTTATAAAATGGATACGTAAAAAAAAAAAATAATAATAATAAGTTTTCAATTAATTTAGCATCCGTATTTACGAAGCATAAGGGAATACAATTTATAAATAGGCAACATAAATTGTGTTTCGAACTGGTGTAACTGCAAAGTAATTTTAATTTGGAGCTTTGATAAAGGAAAAATCTAAAGCTGAAAATATTTATTTCTACTTTATTTGTTACAAAATGTAAAAGAGTTAAATCTTTTTAATTTTCTTTTGCACTCATTATTTATTAAGTTAATTTAGAACGAAACGCAAACTAGAATCTAACATACATGGCGCACTTAATTTAAAAGCATACTCAGCAAAATGTAATTCTAAATTACTTACCACATTAGAATTATCCAAATACTTAAATCTTAAATGAAATTTATGTCGATGCAGCTTAATAGTTATGTTTAAATAGATGTAACATTTCAGGAAGGGAATGGAGAACAAATTTGTATATGTTATCTGTTATTGAAAGACATCATATTAAAAAACTAAAGGAATGCATTTCTGAGTCTCATTAAAATGATAGTAATGTTAGCGATTTTTGAAAGAGTTTGTTCTTAATAAATAGCAGCATAATAAAACTAATTTGTTGTTACAATTGTGAGCGAAAGCTAACTTTATTTAAATCTATTTGTAACTTGGACAATGCATTAGTGCTAAAAGGTTTATAATTATTGCTTCTTACAAGTATTATTATCCGATTAGAATTTTTTTTTTTGCCATTTTGAATTTAATTGCCACAATATTTATTTACTTATAAAAGGTATGAAACGAAAGAAAGATGTCCATTTTAAAATGATAACTTAATATTTTTAACAATTTTAAATTTTTGACAAAAGTTTTCAATACTTATCCGTATCGAGATAATTTAAAAAAATCTTAAGGGAGAAACGGAAGAAAAAACCCAAAATTTTTATTATTGATTTTAAAGTAATGAATTTTGGTGTACTATTTAAGAATCCTTCTGTAAGGAATAATCAGCAAAAAAATCTACTTTTCATTAAAAAGTATATCTTTTATGGTGGGTTTTATGATTTGTTTTCGTCGAAATATACAGTTTTTAAAATTACTACTCCTCATTCAATTTTCAATATTTTGGTATTACTAAAATTTCTTAAATATTGTTATGGTATATGGAAAAGACCTAGGGAGAGATATCTTTTATTTTCTTTTTAATGAGCTTGAAAAAAAAACATTTAAATTACACATAGAAATTTCCTTAAAATCGTTATAATTTTCTTTTTTACCAATTTATGTAAAATTTTCAGAAATATTTAAAAAATATATCTCTACTTACTTTTGTTGCAAATGTTTTTAAGATTCTAAAAAACTACTGAGCCTTAGTACTTTGAACTTTGGCAAAATATGAAAAAAGTCATTTTTAGGAAAACACATTTAAAATATAAAATACAAGAGAAAATAGTAAAAAGACTTGTTTCATGTTGAAACTATTTTTTATATTGATTTCTAATATATCAAGACTATTTTTTAAGAAAAACTTTATATATTGAAAATAGAGAAAAAAATGTAGCCAGTTTTGTCTTCGAAGAAAATTCCTCGATTTTCATCGAAGAAAATTACACTTTTTAAAAATACTACTCCTCATTCAATTTTCAATATTTTAGTATAACTAATATTTCTTAAATAGTGTTATGGTATATGGTAAAGACCTAGGGAGATATATTTTTTTAATTATCTTGGGGAAATTTTAATTACGCAAGGTAAATTTCTTTAAAATCGTTATAATTTTGATGTTTACCAATTTATATTCAATTTTTAGAAACATTAAAAAAATATATCTCTCATTACGTTTGTTGCAAATTTTTTCAAGATTCTAAAAATATAAACACTTTGTTTCTAAAATATTTTACCATTGAACCTTAGTACATTAAACTTAGGCAAAAAAAAAATCTGAAAATAAAAAGAATTATAAAATACAAAAGAAATTAGTAAAACAAAACTTACTTCGTGTTGAAACTATTTTTTATATTAATTTCTAATATACCAAGACTATTTTTTATATTGAACACAAAAATTTTTGCTGCCAATCTCGTTTTCGAAGAAAATTTTTCGCTTTTACAAAAAATGTATAAAATTTTATATTATTTGTAATTTTTTTAATATTATGTATTCTTCTTTGATTAATCATACTAAAATTAAAATGTTATTAACTGTACCTAACTTTGTGGTAGTGTAATGTAAAAGTAAACAAAGATGTATGAGCTTTTTAAATGGCCGCTAGCCCTTTAAACTCTGGTGAATAAAATTAAAGAAGCTCATTTACTACCTGTTCCAAGTGTCTCCAAGTTCTGAAATTTTGCATGGACATTCACAAATATATATATTATCGTTTTCTGAGATAAAAAAAAGTTTTGAACTTTTGATGATTTTTTGCTGAAAATGGGGTTCGGGTCTCCCTTAAAATATATAGGAAATTAGAAATATTCTTATCGAAATCATATTTTATATCATAAGTTCTTTGTTAAATATTATTTGTTAGGAATCGGTGAATTCATGTTTTTACTTATGCAGACGACTTTACCTAACGCCGATAAAATTGTTTCTTTTATATTTTATTTTATTTGTTAAAATGCGGCTCGTTGCTATAGCAACGTAGTTGATTTTTCCTTTTGCCTTCTTTTTACATTTTATTATCTCAAGAGGTTAAAAATTTAGGAAAAAGAAATTGGCATCTGTTTTTTTGTTGTGTAGTTAGAAAAAGAATGTTTTGTTAGGAGTAGCTACGAATGTGATTAAAAAGAATACCGTCTAATTTCCCAGAAAAAGAATGACGGGCCTAGAAGATATAATTTAGGATCATCTTTTATTGGGTATAGTACGATGATCAGAATCAAGGTAAAGTTAATCTAGAATTTGTACGTATGTAAATAATTTGTCTATATCAACATCTCGTCGAATGTCCCATAACTGTATTTTATAAGTGTGTAAATAAATTTTGTGATAATTAAAAGGATTGAATATTAAAATATATCGAACCCATCATAGTGTTTGATAAGATGCAAACATTATTGGTTAACAGAAGTTTAAAATAAAAAATTAGTTGCACAATACTTTTGCATTATACTTTTGATCAATGTGTAGGTATTTCGAGATAAGTAGATATTAATTTGCTAAAGAAATTTGGCATATGTTGGGGTCAATATTTGGACTTTATTGCCATCGAACATACTAATAATCAAAATTAAAACAAATCAAAAATACTTTTTAATTGAAGCTTAACATCTTAAAGGTACTTCTGAGAGACCATTTAATTTGTTTTAATACAACAATGTTACTTACATTGCTACAAAGCACAGTGGTAATTTCATAGACAGAATTATTTAGAAAACAGGCAGACCCTAACTTGTTCCTAAAACATCAACAGTCACCTCAAAATTGTTTTTCGAAATATTTAATATGTAAGTAGATAGTTTAAAAACGCACACATTTTAAAAAGGTTTCAACAATACAATGTTTACAGAATCTAGAGAAAGATTAGCAAATGTTACTGAAGCTTAGTCATCAATTTATAAAATTAAAGTATTAATAAAAACTGCAATGAATAAGAATAATGTTTTCGACTTTATTTTAATTTCTTTTCAGGTCAATTTTCATAGACTATTGCTTAAAAAACAATAATAAACACAAAATATTCCTTAATGGCAGATTTTATATATACATCAGAGTGGCTAAGATTTTAGCTAAGCTACTTTTTTATTTAAAATGTACTTTCATACTTTAATATATATATATTATTTTATCTTCATACTTAATGCATTATTTCCATCCTTACATTGAATTTTGCTTACAGCATCTGACACAAATCCATCTCACAACACCTCTTACAACAGGTAACTTATAAATAAATACTCGCATACAACAACTTAGAATACATATGACACTTACATTTAATCTATACTTCTATACTAATATTATAAAGAAGTAAAGATTGTTTGTTTGTTTGTAGGGGGTAATCTCTGGAACTACTGAAACGATTTAAAAAGTGATGGTGGCAAATTGATGGTGACAATCCCTGCTCCAACATAGGCTATATTTTATATCGGTGCCACTACCCCCAGGAGGGTGCAGGAGCGAAAAACGTTCTAAAATTTCGATTTTTTTTATACTAAAGAGCTAGAAACATGAAATTTGGCATGGTAGTTACTTATAAGATGTAAATGCTCTCAAAGAACAAATTCTAAAAAAAATCGAAATTTAAAAGGGTGAGATGAGCAAAAAACGTTCTAAAAACATTCTAAATTACAATTTATATGGAATCTATGGAACTACCGAACCATTTTCAAAAGTGATGGTGGCAAATTGATGGTGACAGTCTCTGCTCCAACTAGGGCTATACAGTCCCTGCTGTAACATAGGCTATATTTTATGTCGGTGCCACTACCACAGGGGGGTGCAAGTGCGAAAAACGTTCTAAAATTTCGATATATATATATATATATATATATATATATATATATATATATATATATATATACTGAAAGAGCCAGAAACTTGAAGTTTGGCATAGTAGTTATTTATAAAATGTAAATGCTCTCCAAAGAATAAATTCTAAAAAAATTCGAAATTTAAAAGGGTGAGATGAGCGAAAAGCGTTCTAAAAACATTCTAAATTGCAATTTATATGGAATCTCTGGAACACAGAACTGTTTTCAAAAGTGATGGTGGAAAATTGATGGTGACAGTCCCTGCTCCAAAATAGGCTATATTTTATGTCGGTGCCACTACCCCCAGGGGATGCAGGAGCGAAAAACTTTCTAAAATTTCGATGTATTTTATACTGAAGATGTTAGAAACATGAAATTTGACATGGTAGTTACTTGTAAGATGTAAATGATCTTTAAGAACAAATTCTAAAAAAATTCGAAATTTAAAACTGTGAGATGAGCGAAAAGAATTCTAAATTACAATTTCTATGGAATCTCTGGAACTACAGGCAAATGATGGTGGCAAATTGATGATAACAGTCCCTGCTGTAACATAGGCTGTATTTCATGTCGGTGTCACTACCACAAGGAGGTGCAAGAGCGAAAGACGTTCTAAAATTTCGATTTTTTTTTTTTTTTTATACTGGAGGAACTAGAAACTTGAAATTTGGCATGGTAGTTATTTATAAAATGTAAATGATCTCTAAGAACATATTCTAAATAAATTCAAAATTTAAAAGGTTGCGATGAGCAAAAAGCGGTCGAAAAACATTCTAAATTACAATATTATGGAATCTCAGGAACTACAGAACCATGTTCAAAAGTGATGGTGGCAAATTGATAGTAACAGTCCCTGCTGTAACATAGGCTATATTTTATATCGGTGACACTACCACAGAGGGGGGGAGAGGTGAAAAAGCGAAAAACGTTCTAAAATTTCGATTTTTTTTTCGACATTAGTGTTGCTTAGTTAGTAATTTCTGAATTATCTGTGGCAGTAAAATTTCCTCTAATGAAAATAGGCCAACGAATACCACTTGGCATTTTTCAAGAATTACGCAAGCAAAGCCGCGGGTTTTGCTGGTATAACATATACAACAACACTTTTTCAAGAAATGAAAATAATAGCGACCACGTTAACCCCTTAGTGATGAGTGTATCGTACAGAATTTGTAATCTTTTTTTTCACCGGTAATACAAAACAGAAAATTTTACCTAATTAAATCGCATAAATGCTCTGATTGAATAATGCAAATTTACAATAAAAATTACTGGTTGGAATGATAATGAACCAGGAGCACATTATGCGTCACGTATATCTGACGCTCGTCACGAAGAGGTTAATGTAGATTTTTCCACAAACCTAATTAAACTAAAACTCATTAAATGTGCATTTCAGCTGAGGAATTTCAATAATCGGATTGCCCACTAATTTTTTATTAGAGAGATTTTACAACAAACGAAAATGACATGTAATATATAGCTATTAAGAGAACTATTGGAACGGAAACGGATTAGCAACTGGCAGAACGACAAATATATCATCGTCTAATCCTGTTTAAATTTACTTTTGACAATCAGGAAAATATATATATATATATACACACTGCAGAAACAAAATTGTTGATTTTACAGTATAATACTAGCATCCCAGCTGTCAGTATTATACCGTAAAATTAACAGTAATAAACAGTAAAATAAGCAGTTGCTTATTTTACTGTTTATTACTGTTAATTTTACGGTATAATACTGGCAGCTGGGGTGCCAGTATTATTCTGTAAAATCAACAATATTTTTTTGTAGTGTGTATATATACTGAGAGAGAGAGAGAGAGAGAGGGAGGCGATTCCTTCATGACAAATTCACTCATTCAGTAACACGGTCTTGGATGAAGAGAATAAAACATTGCTGAAATTTATAAAGAAACTGCGACTTTTCAACCTTGAATCTCCAGACTACCTTGATGATCTTTTCTCAAGGAATTGCATGTGATCTTAATCGCAAGTGATTGTTTCTCATGACTTAACGATATAAATTTATGCATATAACGTTATTAAAATCCAAAATATTATTTATAAAACTAATTCAAAATGTCAGAAAGGTATTTAAAACATGAGCCCTCAGTGATTTTTTTTTAGTACTTTGCAATATTAATTACTTTAAAATTTTTCAAGAATTCAAAATGACTTTGTATTAAAAATTACTTAATTGTCATATTACGTTAGCAAACGCGAATTCCTAGCACATTTCAGACCAGAAACGTCCTTAGATGTCTTTTGATATGCTATGTCATTGACCGAGGACGTTTAAATAAGTTTTATGTTTCAAGAACGTTATTGACCGAGGCCGTTTTCAGACCTTTTAAGAAAGTGATATAATTAAAATGAAATACTTTTCTTGTTATTGTTAGAAGTAGTGAAATGATGGCTAATTGATCTGTATGTGAAGGAAAATCTGTAACGAACTTTTTTAAAGCAATCTTTTTTTGTGTGTTGTTACATAATATTCGGTTTGTCTATGACTTTTTGAATATGCGTAGAAACATCTGTAAAACACATATCTATTTTCAAATAATGTTAACTTATTATTTATTACTATTGTGGTAGAGTAAAGTATAAACTAAAATTAACAAGAACGAAAAATCATGTGTCAAGCATAGATTATGTAACACTTTCCAATGCTTCGAAAATAATTTTACAAATAAGCTGAAAGATAACATCTAAGTAAACAATTTGGAAAACGCATAACATATTTAAAAACGTAATTTCAGGAATTTCCAACCTATATTTCCAACATATACCATATTCGTAAAAATATCGGAATACTTTTATTCAGTCCTATATATGATCTATAGATTTGTATACATACTACATAGGATGCTAAATTTTAGTTTAGTTAGGAAACGCGTAGCACAGTTTAAAATTCTCCTTCTGCAGTTTCTGTCAATAAACGGAAATGTGTTCGCGAACTTTTGTGCTGCCCTGTATAGGATCTACAGAATTTATACACACCAAGTAATAGACCAAAAGTGAGTTAAATTTAAAATCGCGTTCAGCAACTTAAAACGCATACTTCCAGGAATTATTGTTAACAGACAGTAGAGAATTCTTTTGTGTGTCCTTGTAAATGAACGATGACTGCTATACACACAATATTCTGTCGTAAGCCTCTTGTAATGCACCTTAGTGATATATATAAATTTCAATGTATTTAAAATAGTGAAACATTATTTAATTAAACCGCAAACGATTTTTCTCCATAGACGTAATGTAACGAAACTCTTTTGACTGTCCCTGTAAAGTAACTATAAGTGATATGCACACCCTATTCCATATTAAGCCTCTTGTAATGCACCTTAGTAATATATACCAATTACAATGTATTTGAAATTGTGTAACATCATTAAAATAAACCGCAAATGATTTTTCCCCATAGATCGTAATGTAACGGAATTTTTTTGAGCGTCCCTGTAAAAAAACTATAAGTGCTACACACTTCCGTTGAAATAGGAAACATGCTATAGATAACGACAATGGCATATAAAAATTGCAGAGCAATCCGAGCATATTTACGGGAGTTAGAGCACGGACAGATGGGCAGACGGTAGACGGCCATACGGCCAGACAAACCGAAGTCATAAACACTTTTCAACTAGGTTGGAAAGTGTTAAAAACGTGTAGTGTAACAAAAAGAAAAACATAAATAACCAAAATATTTTTACATACAGTTGTTTCGAACCTTGTTGTGCCTTGCTTTAATGTAGTGATTTTCAGCCACTTTTGGCTTGCACAGCACTTTTTAGAATTAATTTCCACAGCAAAACCCTATAAGTGGCTTAAGCCTATCTCTATGTCTTACGAATTACTATTTAGAAATAACGTTACGGAGCAGAGAAGATGATGTAAGCTAGTAAGGGAATGTTAAGTTTAAGCAATATCTAAGCAATACCTAAGTCAATATCTAAAGCAATTTTGCAACGGTCCGTGCAATGAAATCAGATTGCAAACACTTAGAAATTGGTCAGTTTATGCTCAACTATCAGGAATGCATATGGAAAAATATCGCTATGGAAAAATTTCGCATAAAAGTTATTACAAAGTTGAATAAATCAAATTATTTTCGCGACAATAAGTTTTAGTTTGCAGGCAATAATAAGGTTCATAAAATAACGTAAAAATTTTCGTAATCTTTAATTTCATCCAATTTTTATTCATTTTCATGCAGCTGTCCCAGAGCTGAGCAAAGACAATGTGAGCCTGTAGAGCTCTGCGAAGCAGAGATTGGGAATTAATGCTTTAAATTAAATTGAAAAAATATATATTGATACTAAACAGTAACCTGTTTGACCTTGTGTTATATCTACTACACGTTCACTTCTTTTATTATTATTATTATTATTATTATTATTATTATTATTATTATTATTGTTATCAAGTCGTCAAGCTAAATTGTCGGAGCTATGTTATGAAGTGTCATTAAAAAAACTGCGAACAGTCGAAACTTTTTATTGAAAGACACGTTCAGTAAACATAAGTAAAAATTTATCATGTCGTGTATGCTTTTAATTTTACTTTCGAAAATGATTCAATGATGCAAGACGACCATACACACTATCCGATCTAATCTATCTTTAGCAAAGTTAGTTTCAATAATTATATTCTTAAGTTTTTAATGCAATGCTTTTAGTTCCTGATGTACTAATGCGTTCATGTACTAATGCGCTGATCTACTAATGCGAAGAGTGCTAATGCGTTCAGTCTCGAGTAAACGCAACATACGATAACATTTTGCTGAGACCTATGTTGTCGCAGATTCTTTGGAATAGACAACCAAAGTATTTGGAGTAGTCAATTTACTATTTATTTATTTATCTACCTATTTATTTGCTTATTGATTTATCATCGAGGAAGGGTCTTTTTTATTATGTCGTGATACATTTGAGTATTAAATGAAATGTGATTATTTGTTCATTCATTACATTGTTTTTACACTTCATGTATTCGATGTTACTCAATTAATATAATTGAAATTGATGAATCATACCAAGGATAAAGATTTTAAAAAAAATTCTCACTGTTTCAGATAGATATAAATAAAGAGAATTTGGATCTAATTAATATTCCTCTCACCGAGTTAGGAAAAACGTGCAATTACCTTTATAGTACGTTGTAAAATAACGGGATGCAGATGGGTTTTTTTTAAATAGATTTAATCAAATGTACAAAAAAAAAATCCTTTCATTCAAAATACTGATTAACATAAATTATTTATTCGACCTTTGATTTATCGTTTAATACATTAGCGCTTTCTTTGATTATGAAACAGATAGAAGCAATGAGCGCCCGCAGAATAAAGTCCAGGAAGGGGAAATATTTTGGAATTGTCCGCTGTCTACGCCCTGTTTTTTAAAATGGAGCATATAAACACGAAATAAGCAAAACATTAAAAAAAAAAATCCCCAAATAAGATTCTACTGGCCTTTTTAAAAATAAAGAACTGAAATATTTTATTATGTTTTTGGTCAGAGGGGCTCCGTTCCGTGAATCCATCGTTTAAGATAATTTTTAAATACATAGGCATAAGAAGAAAAACATAACTGAAAATTTTCTTCCATGAGGGTTACTCCACCTAACGAGAAATCTTTAGCTCCTTCTTTTCTTAGTGTTCAATTGTTTTAAATCACTTGAGGAATATGTATATATATTCATCTATCCCCCCCCCCCTCTTGTCCATGGATAGATGGTTACTATTTTGTTTTCAAAATTAAAGCATAGGTGAAAAAGATTTCAATCGTGCTTTTGAAGATATTTTTAACTTTGTATAAAGGTGCAGATTTTATCGAATAACAGCAATATTATTTAAATATATGTCTAATGTCTACAAAATTTGCCCAGAGCGTGATAAAATCCAAATTTAAAATTGAAATACAGTTTTCCATAGTTGTAACTGGAGTAAAAAATGTAAAAGTATTATAACATAGGTTACATTTGAACGGAGTCATCA
The DNA here is from genome assembly GCA_963931845.1 of Maratus michaelseni. Lineage (NCBI taxonomy): Eukaryota > Metazoa > Arthropoda > Arachnida > Araneae > Salticidae > Maratus > Maratus michaelseni. The sequence goes on from OZ007587.1 coordinate 81,233,923, forward strand.
GAATTAAAATTTCTAAAACACGATTTTTTTCTTTTCATATTTAATATATATACAGTGAAACTTCTTTTAAAGGCCACCCCTATTCAGGGGCCACCTCTATGAAGGGCCAATATTTTTAGGAACGAAAAATTTTCCCATAGACATAATGTTAATTTTACTCCTATTAGAGGCCGCACCTACCCCTCATAAAGGCCTTTTTTTTCACATGTGCCTTAAATCCTAAACAGGTTCAACTTTCGAAAGCTACTGAAATTAAATATGATCCAGATTCAGATAAATATGAAAATGTGGTTGAATGCTATAATGATTTATCAGAAGATTGGGAAAAAAAGAATTATAGATAAAATAGATACAGGTAAAACATAAAAAATTATTGTTTTAAAGTTTAAAAAGGTTATTTTTTTAACTTAAAAAATTTTTCTTTTAGAAGTTCAATCTGATTCAGATAATGATAATGAGCCTAATGAGTCTGTAGCTGTGAATATATCCTGTCAGAAAACGCTAACAGAAATAAATAAACTAATATCTAATTCTAAGGCATTAATAAATGATGCAAATTTAAGTAATTTGTTCCATAAAGTAAAATAATCATTAGAAACTAAAATAGTCTGTGAAAACATTATGAAAAGTAAACAAACTTCCATTGAAAAGTTTTTCAATCATGTATAGAGTTTAAAAATGTTAATAAACAGTTTTTTCACCTATATAGGTTTTGATTTCCTTATTTGAGTTTTTTTTGTCACCTCTATTCAAGGGCCACCCCTCATAAGAGCCAATTTTCAATGGAACGGCTGGTGGCCCTTACAGAGAGGTTTCAGTGTGTATATATATATATATATATATATATATATATATATATATATATATATATATATATATATATATACAATTTTGAATCAAACAAAACGAACCGCATGAAAATATTCAAATTAAAATCGGTGAATTTTATATCGATAATGTGCACTTTACTACTGACTTTAATTGATTTTTAATGTTGCATACATTTTTCTCAAAACTGTCGTTTTTTTTCAATTGCGCGCAATGCAAAGAAAAAAAATGCAGGCAGATCATTGTCTTTGCACGTGTATGTATAAAATAGTTATCGGTGTATACCCATATTTTTTTCAATACAGCAACATAAAATTTATTTACAATGTGCTCTTGAATGTGATATTTATTATAATTTAAACATATAACCCCCTAACATTAGAATATTTTTCATGTAAATAAAATTAGGTGTAGGTTTATAGTCAATGTAATTACTTCAATTAAAATCAAAAATTGAAACTAAAATATAGTTTTTTCGGTTTTAAGGCTATGGCGCAACAATTGTAATAATATATGTATATTTTCAATACAAGTTGAATATCTTCAGTGTCTTAAATAAAGATTTTATTCATTGATAATTAAATGTAATAATATAATATAATAATCAGCTTGTAAAAATTAATTCTGATGAGTTCATTTTAAGTGCATAAATATGAAGAAAATTGTGATATAAGAGTATAAGAAAGAAAGAGAAATAAGAGAGAGAAAATAAAATATTTTATCTTCAATAATTATATACAAATGAATAAATTATCTGCTTATATAACATTTCTTTACCTATTATAAATAAAAATTATTAGGAAATTTCATCTTTAAAATAGTACTTAAATTTTAAATTTGAGTCAGAAATTACAAGGAGAAAATACGCTTAACATACAAAAGAAAAAATCAATTGTAGACAGAAAAGAACATATTTTTCATATTTCTCTATATTCTTTTTTAAAAATTATTACAAAATCCACATATTTACCAGATGTAGAGGCCAAGTACATCATTCATTTATTTCCATTTGTGCAGTTGTACAGTTTACAAAATGGGTTTTCTTTGCAAAAACTTTCGTAGTTATGAAAATATATAATCCAACTTTTGATAAAAGTTTTTTTTTTTAAATAATGGATATTTCATTTTTTATGTTGTTTTCCTGTTATTATGTTATGCATTATGTTGTTAACCTGCTCCGTTATTTTGGTGTCATTGTTATTATGTGATTAATTTACTTACATTTGTGACCATCTTGGTATACTTCGTAGAATACGAGGGATATATATATATATATATATATATATATATATATATACTTTATTAAGATATATATATATCAGCTATATCATATAATCATATATATATATATATATACTTTATTAAGATATATATATATCAGCTATATCATATAATCATATATATATATATATATATATATATATATATATAACACCTTAATATAATAACAAAGAAACATCATACATAAATGGGGGAATAAAAATCAAACTGAAATATGAACGCACACTTATTTGAATAATATCCAGAAATAGAAGAAGAAAAAATGTAATAAAAAACCAATAAATAAATAAAAAAAGATAATTCAAACCATAAAAAGGGAATTAATTAAATATTGTGGAACTGTAGCAGAATCATTGGGCCCCAAATTACTACAGTTTTCACGAAAATATACGATTTTCTCTTTGTACAAGCCATGATAAGTTAAAATAATACAAGATTTGGGCAATCGCACATTTATAGACCAGAAAATGAAAGAAAATACGAAATGAAAAAAATATAAGTGAGGAAGATTTCCTCATAAAAAAACAGGAAAACTTGCATGGCTTACCAAATCTTCACATGTTGCCAAAAATATTTACAAATTCAGTAGATGAGATTGAGATCAATTCAGATAAGAGAAATGAATGACTCACAAATATTCAAGCTCAATGATTCAAACTAAGCCGTCAATGAAGCTTAAATATCTTGATAAAACTAGAAATTAAGGAAAAGTACTGCCATCTAGTGGCAGTTCAAGATAAAAAAAATTAGAATTATTCATGACAGGTGGGAAAAAATTACAATTTAAATTATGCGCCTAAATTTAAGTTAATAAATTAAGAAATTTAATGCATATAATGAATGAAAAGTTAAGAAGTGGGAGAATACATTAATTAAATTAATTATTAATAAAAATTATGTATAAAATAAAATAAAAAAAACAATTAAATAAATGAATTAATTCAATGACAGTGCATAATAATATTATATATCTATAAAAAATAATAATAATTAAAGGGGTGAAAGAAACATTTAAATAAGACAAATATATCTATATTAAAGTAAGATGATTGAAGACGTTTTTTAGGTATGACATTGTGACACACAAATCATAGAAGTTAATTAAATAGCAATAGATTAAATTAAAATTGCATAAAGTAGGTGATATGAAATCATTTCTGTTAAATAGAAAGGAGGTGTATATATACATATATATGTGTGTGTGTGTGTGTAATGGCTATTAAGTCCTAAGATAAAATCAACACTAAAAAAATTTAACAAGTGTTACAGTGTGTTAGAAAATAACTTTCCTTCCAACAGTGGTAAATGAACTGTATCATAAAAATCCAAAAACAGAAGTAAAGAACAACACAATTCAAAAATGGAACCTTATATTGTGAAATACGTTATCAAGGGCAATTTTTCAGAATATAAGGAAGTCGTAATAATTTCTGTTTGAAATAAACTGTGTATTAAGCAGAAATTTCTTATCGAAATTGCTCATCTACTGCGACAACGCATATTAAAGTGATAGAAATTAAGAAAAAGGATATACAGGGTGTCCATAGTTAAACGACCCTACTTTAAAGTTGTCTACAGGCGAAACTATTGGTCAGAAAGTTGTGAAATTTTAAGAAGGACATAATGAAGGAATGGGAATTTGTTTGAGCGAAAAAAAAAATTAGCTCAAAATTTCGCCACCAGAGGGCGTTTTTTTACGAATTACATATTTAGCATACATTTACGACAGTTTAAATATTTTATTACGACATATCATGTTCCATGTGGCGGCCATCATTTTCAGCTACCATCTGTAATCGTAAATAGCATGTTCCACAGTTGACCACAGTGTGTTTTGGGAAATTCTAAGAACATATCATGAAAATGTTTTGTTGAACATGTTTTGTTGTAATAAAATTTGTAAACTATCGTAAATGAATGCTAAATGTGTAATTCATTAAAAACACCATATAGTGGTGAAATTTTGAACTAATTTTTTTTTTTTCGCTTAAACAAATTCCCATTCCTTCATTATGTCCTCCACAAAATTTCACAACTTTCTGACCAATAGTTTCGTCTGTAGGCAACTTTAAAGTAGGGTCGTTTAATTATGGACACCCTGTATATCCAATGCCAAATAAGAAAAATGTTAATGCAATGCTAAGATGAAAACATTCTTAATAATAAGTATAATCCACTTTACAAATTGAAAAAAAAAAAAAAAAAAGAATCATTTAAAATAATTTAAATATCAGAGAAGAAAAATCAGAAAAATTTCACATACCCACACGTACTCAGAAAAACGAACTAAAAGAATTGGTATTACAATCACATGGAAAATTTCCATGTTAATAATAAATAGGTTATAGTTGTTTCACCATAACTATCAAATAACCATAAATAATCTATTCAACTTAAGATAAATAATTTAACGAAAGATGAAATATTAATAATTATTAAATAATTGAGTAATTGTAAAACTGTTAGAATTATTGTATATTTAAACCCACCCCATCCCACACACACACACACATACACGCATAACACACATACAAAAAAAAAATCATCAGAATAAGAAGAATGATTAATATTTTAAGTTATAATACACCATGAGTGAGTGCTGGCATCTGTTGACTGAAATGATAATTAAACAAATAAACAAAATAAATAAATAAATTTCTATAATTTACCTAAAATTAAAATAATAAGAAGTTTGTAATGTCATAAAAAGAATAATTATTAAATAGTTAAATAATTTTTATAATTAGCAATACTTGTCTGTTTTATAAAAAAAAAAAAAAAAAAAAAAAAAAAAAAAGGCACTTGCCGTGAGAGGAATAAAAATATTCTTTATAATTTACAATTCAAAATAAAAAATGCAAGTGCTGTCCTTTGTAGACAGAAATTATATACTTAAAAAGAAAACAAAAATAAATATAATTGGTAGCTTTATAATTAGGATATGAAAAAATAGAATAAATGAACAATGAATTGTATTTTAAAAAATTAACTATAATTTTAAATAATAGTACAATATAGATTAAATTATTTTTTAAATCATAAACAAAGAATATAATTAACACGATTAAAATAATAATAAAAGGATGAGCGAAAAATTAATAAAATAGATATATTTTCTTTATTGTAGGTGTTGAAACAATCAATAATTATTAAAATGTAAAAAAAGGAAAAAAAATTCAGATGTAATAGAAATCAAAATAATATAATTGAACTTAATGAAAAAAAATTAAATTAAAAATAGACAGTATGAATAACTTAAATTTAAAAAAGAAAAGTTAAATTATTAATATTAAGATTAAAAGTTACATATTAAAATTTATATAATTAAAATATTAATGTATAATTATAGAGAGTGATTGAAACAACTAACTCATATGCAATATGTATATAATATTACATTCCCGTAGTTACCATACAGTGCCGAAACTAGCCATTTTGGCGCCCGGGGCAAACATGGATTTTGGCGCCCCCCCCCCCCTTCTCCGCAAAGAAAATTTCCAAAGCAAATTTTTTCTAAGTTTCTAAAATTTAAAGTATATAATCAGAAAATCTGTAATACTGAACTAAGTAATCAGCTTTGTCAAATACTGACTCATTAAAACCTTGAAAATGGAATCGAAAGGAACCGTAAAATATTCCGCTTTATACAAGTTTTCATCTTAGGAAGTATAGTTATTGATATTCTCAGGGGCGGATTTAAGGGGTCGCGATGGTCTCAAAGGGCCTCGCATTCAAAGGGCCCCCAAAATCCTCTTTTGAGTTCAACGAGAAAAATTATTTTTTGATCAAAGGATTTTCTTAGCACTTTTTTTTAATTAGTATTGCTTCATAATTTTCATGTAATTTAAATAGAATATTTTTTATACCATTTGCAATTCCCAGAAATGTTTTAGTTATGTTGAAATGTTTTTCCTAGTCTTCTTTTCTATTAGCAATTATCAGAATTGTGAACGGTTGTGAAGGGTTGGGGTGAGACTCAAACTTGGATCTGAGCTGAACGGAACCCTGTTACTGTTAGAGACTTTTATGACGATTTAATTACACAGATTCAGAGTCTAATTAAGTCAGATCTGATAAATCTAAATCTGGATCGTGACACTGGGGACCCTGATTTAGTGGTCCCCCACACTTGGTATGCTGTTTACATAAAGCTGATATTCAGAATGCATTTGACTTTGTTACTGATCATAATCGATATTTTGCATTTTTAGAGTATGATAAGATTAAAAACAAAAAGAAATCGAGCTTGATTATTACAGGGGCACACGATGTATTTGTCCCGGAAATTTACATCTGGATCTAAAAAAATATTTACAGCAAAAGAATGGGGCGGCAAAACACGTAAGAATGGCAAAAAGACGAAAACAATTTTTTTTTTTGCAAAGACGACTTTATTAGCCATGGCACCCTGTGCGAGGTTCTTTTCTGCGTCTCTACAAATGCTATATTCTTTAAAAAAAGGGGGGGGGGAGAGGTTACTATTTTATCTTGCATATGTTTCATCTCCTTAGTTTTTAGTGTCGTTAGTAATAGCCAACCTCGCGCCCTTTAAAGCCGGATTTGTATGTAAAAAAGTAATTGTAACAAATGGTATGGCGGCATTTTTCATTTATCTGAAAATGGCCAAATGACGAGAAAATAATTTGGGAGAATAAAGGCTGGGGCGGCTGCGGTTTTATTAGTCATAGCAACTTGGGTATGGTTTTCTCCCTGCACCCCTACAAATGACATTCTTTTTCAAAAAAAAAGTTTTAACAAAGAGTTTTATTTTGCGTATTTTTCAAATTATCCTTTCAAATATTATTTGTTTTTAGTATCCCAAGCAGTCGCCCAACCTCGCTCCCTCTAATAATACTAGATTTGGTCTGGATGAAAAAGTAATTTTAGCAAAAGTAACAGGCCGGCATATTCCAGTTGCCGCCAAGGACGGCAAAACGCTTAGAAAGCTTTCGCAAAAAGACGAGTAAAAAACTTTTTGGAAGATAAAGCCAGGGTGGCGCCCTGTACGAGATTTGATTTTTTACTGTACCTTTACAAATGCTATACTTAAAAGATAAAGATTTTACTGAGAATTTTACTTTGGGCATTCATCCCCCAATTTGTGTTTATTGTCCACGGCAGTCACCCCTCGCCCATGACAAAATTGAAAAAGAAGAAAGCTCCATGCTGTGAGAAAAGGGAAAAAATAGAACAGCCTTCGTGGAATATTTTTATCTAATAGAAAGGTCAAAGTGAGGGAACAGTTTGCTAATTATCCATGCTGGACAGTGCAGTACCGTATCCAGACGACGTTGAACAGTATCATATACAGACATGAGTAGAGACTGACCTTGAAAAATGTTAGTGATTCTCCTAAACCACAGGAAGAGATTTAAATGATAGACGGTATAGATGGGATATATTTGGAATGGGAGAAAGAAAATAGCCTAAGAGAACAGTTCCTTTTTTATTCATTTGCTATCTTGTATTGTAGACGAATCTTTTTATCTATTTGTCTATTTTAATGCATTTGGTTCAGTTTTTCTTTTGGATTTTCCGGCTGCGAGACTTTTTATACAAATTTCATATATATATACATTTCTATATCAAACAACAAACAGAACCTGCATTTGGCGCCCCCTTCGCCTTCTGTTCTGCTGGCGCCCGGGGCTCGTGCCCCCTCTGCCCCCCCTAGTTTCGGCCCTGTTACCATACGTTGCAAATGCGCTGTTAAAATAATACATCCAATAATATGTAATAAAATACACTAAATGTAACGCTGATTAAACCGGTGACCATCAGTTATACAGGATCCCAAATATTATTTTTTTAATATGAGATCCAAATTGTTCTATAAGTATATATATATATATCTACCCTATATCTATAAAATCCTAATGAAACGAATTTGTGAAACGATTTTATGAAACGAATTTATGAAACGATTTTATGAAACGACTGATTAAACGACTGATTATGTTTCAGGGCTATTTTTAATAAAATATTAAACGCTTGATGGTGAAATTAATACCAATTGTCCATAAAAATCCGCGGATGTCAAAACTGGTAATAGAATTTTGAAATTGGAATTAGTTTTCGAGATATTAATTTTTTTCTAATTTTAATGACATTTCTGTAATGATGGCAACTAATTATTCAGTTTTTTTTTTTGTGACAAAAAAGGGAAAAAAATAAAAAAGAATCCCGATAGGGATTATTGATTTATTTTTATTCGTCATTTTCAAATTGAAATTGAATTTATCTTTTATTTCAATCGATAATGAAGACAAGATTGTGATTGAATTATGTTTTTCACGAAAATTTGAAAAAAAAAATCATATTTCTATCGAAGCCCCACCAGTGGCTGAGAGGTTGTGCTCTCGAAGCTGGTAGACGGGAGGTGCTGGGTTCGATCCCAATCGCGCCCGTCGGCCTAACCGTTCGGAGTTTTCGTGGTTTTCTTCGAGCCGTGGATTCATCCAAGCGTAAATACGGGTTAGGTTCCCTTAGAAAGACCCCCACGAAGGGCACTCCCCCCGGGCCTATATCCCAAGTGTAGATAATTGGCCGTCAATAATCAACTCAACCCAACCCATATTTCTATCGTCAGGATTCAATCGCCTGTCAGCATTTAATTTAATTTATAAACTGAAAATATTTTGAATAAATTCGTCCAAATGACGTCATTTATGTAAATACGTCATTTATGTTTATACAATTTATTTAATATAAAGAAGCCATTTATCTATTTTTATGTACAAAAAGAGGTAAATTGAAAGACAATTATAAATAAATTGTATATATACATATAAATACATGTATAAACAAGCATAAAAGTTCGGTGCTTTTCCAGTATATGGGGCCTTGACGAAACAGAGAAAATAGCCTTGGCGGAAAAGGAAATTTGGCAACATACTTTCTGTCAACCTATTTACTTTGTCATTTCGTATACAGAAGCATTTTTTCAATATTTATACAATTTGTTCAGCGTAAAATGTCATTTATCCTATTTTATATATAATCAGAAGTAATTTGTATAGAAAAAACAATAATAATATACGTATAATTAAAATACGCATACAAACAAAAAAAATCGTCGAATTTGTTTCCATGGCTGTTTATGTAATTTGGCACCAAATCTCACTTTCTGATGCCCGAATTGCGCCAAGCTTTTTAAAAAAGCGTCACGACCCCTATTATAGAAAATCACCAAAAGTTCATTGGGTTTGTTTTCATAACTTTTGGCAACAAATATATGTATATTAACGAATCTATTCGTTTTTGAAACTCGAATTACGACAAACCTAAAAGCAAAGGATCCTATAATGGAAAAGTACCCGATTTTCTTATGGACAATATTCAAGTGACATAACATGGTGTAAAATTATCGCGGATAGCGAATTTGTTTAAATATCTCATCAATTGATGCCGAATAAATGCAGGCATGCATGCACAAAATATTTAATTAATTTTGTATGATAAATAATTATTAGAAAATTCGTATATACATATTAATTAAAATAAATAATTTACATATTTAAAATAACATGAAAATATGCATGATGGTGCACTAAAATACAGAGAAAATTAAAACCTGTTACTGAAAATGTCTATAACATAGTACTTTTCAATACCATGGTTCTTAATGTTATTCACAAGCAGATGGAATTTTTCTCCTCCTTAAACGCAAAGGAAGAATATAATACAGATCGTTGTTATAAAAGTGCGAGAGGTAGCCGCAATTTAAACCTAACCATTTTATACAAGCTGGTTTTCAAGGTGCAATTGATTTTACTTACCAATCCCTAAAACAGTCGTCAGTTGTCGCAACAGTTGTGTATGAGGCCATGATAATAAAAAAATGTCCCATTAAAACGTTAAAAGCATGGCAACCCAATTACAGATTTACCAATATTTTTAAAATGAAGCACGCTGTCATGTTTTTAGAGGCCTCGAAGTCTGAGCGGGGGTTGGCAAGCGTAGCTCGCAGGGAGTAGGCCCCCTAGAATATATATATATATATATACCCTATATATATGAAATCCTAATGAAACGAATTTGTGAAACGATTTTATGAAACGAATTTATGAAACGAATTTATGAAACGATTGATTAAACGACTGATTATGTTCCAGGGCTATTTTTAATAAAATATTAAGCGCTTGATGGTGAAATTAATACCAATTGTTCATAAAAATCCACGGATGTCAAAACTGGTAATAGAATTTTGAAATTGGAATTAGTTTTCGAGATATTAATTTTTTTCTAATTTTAATGACATTTCTGTAATGATGGCAACTAATTACTCAGTTTTTTTTTGTGACAAAAAAGGGAAAAAAATTGAAAAGGATCCCGATAGGGATTATTGATTTCTTTTTATTCGTCATTTTCAAATTGAAATTGAATTTATCTTTTATTTCAATCGATAATGAAGACAAGATTGTGATTAAATTATGTTTTTCAGTAAAATCTGAAAAAAAAATCACATTTCTATCGTCAGGATTCAATCGTCTGTCAGCATTTAATTTAATTTATAAACTGAAAATGTTTTGAATAAATTCGTCCAAATGACGTCATTTAGGTAAACGCAAAAGAAAGGGGGGGAAAAGGAATTAATTGTAATGATTAGTTATTGATATCATTTTGTTATTTTTTTTGTAAAATTTAATTAAACGAATTTATAAAATCCCTAATTCGGATATTTGAAACGAATATATTAAATAATAATTACCCAACTGAACGGAAGGAGAATAAAATATCCTGCTTGGTTTTCTATCCTGCTTGGTTTTTTCCGCCAAGCTTTTTAAAAAAGCGTCAAGACCCCTATAATAGAAAAGCACCAAAAGTTTATTGGGTTTGTTTTCATAACTTTTGGCAACAAATCTATGTATATTAACGAATATATCCCTTTTTGAAGCTCGAATTACGCCAAACCTAAAAGCAAAGGATCCTATAATGGAAAAGTACCCGATTTTCTTATGGACAGTATTCAAGTGACATAACACGGTGTAATATTATCGGGGATAGCAAATTTGTTTAAATATCTCATCAATTGATGCCGAATAAATGCAGGCATGCATGCACAAAATATTTAATTAATTTTGTGTCTATAACATAGTACTTTTCAATACCGTGGTTCTTAATGTTATTCACAAGCAGATGTAATTTTTCTCATCCTTAAACGCAAAGGAAGAATAGAATACAGATCGTTGTTATAAAAGTCCGAGAGGTAGCCACAATTTAAACCTAACCATTTTATACAAGTTGGTTTTCACGTTGTAATTGATTTTACTTATCATTCCCGAAAACAGTCGTCAGTTGTCGCAACAGCTGTGTATGAGGCCATGATAATCAAAAAATGCCCCATTAAAACGTTAAAAGCATGGCAACCCAATTACAGATTTACCAATATTTATAAAATAAAGCACGCTGTCATGTTTTTAGAGGCCTCGAAGTCTGAGCGGGGGTTGGCGAGCGTAGCTCGCAGGGGGTAGGCCCCCTAGTATATATATATATATATATATATATATATATATATATATATATATATATATAAATCCAAACAACACAACACAACCTCTGTAGTCTAACATCTGTCATCTCCATCATCCAATCAGAAATCAAACACCACCACCCAACCTCCTTAATGAATTATCTACGCACCCTACCAACCATTTTATGAAATCATACAAAACCAGCGAACTTCCATCCTCAATCATCTACCGGCTTAACCAACCATTTTTCTCTTTTTAAAATACTAAAATTGTTTGTGTAATATGGATTTAATAAAGTGTGTAGGGTACCCATAATATATAGCTTGTTCAGAAACCTATTTTAAATTTTGAACTTGTTATTTATTTGAACAAAGATGTTTAATTGCATGGACAAAAATAGGTAAAATATTAACATAGGCAGATTTATATAAACATGAAGTATATGTGTGATAAAATTTACTGTGAAGGGGAAATCATTACGCTTGTCATAAATATCAAATGTAACATTGTTTTATTCATTGATAATTATATTTAAATCAAGGAACTTAATTTTATTATTGTAATTTAATTTTCTCTTTAGATTTTTGTGATAATGTACAGCAGGCATGTCAAACACGTGGCCTGCGGGCCATACCTGGCCCGCCGACAACTTCTCTGTTGCCCGCCAAGCCTTTGGCATGTTACCTATGTTTAATTCAGTTGTTCAAGCAGGCACGCTGAAAATACACTTTGCACGAACACACTACCAACTATTGTCTTAGAGATGACAACGATCGGAAACATATGTATATCAATGTTGCCAGTTAGGCAAACCTTTCTTTTTTATTCAGAATGCTACCACTATTTTTAAATAGTAATTTTTGTCTTATATATTTCATCATTAAATAAGGGAAATATTTCTCTTCTTAACGTGGTAGCATTCTGAAATTTTAAAAAATATATATCCTGCTTTATTGGCGACACCGATATAAATAGACAGATACAACACAATTTTAAATTTTAGCTACAAGAAATTGCAGATAAAATGATAACTAACCGGGATTTATCAGAGCGCAAGTTCTTGAATCTGAAACTTTAAAGATTCATAAAATTTTTACAGTATTTTACTTATAATATTTACGGGTTTTATGTCGAAACTAAAACTTTATTTTACTATACTCTTTTTGATTTTTCAGATGCTGTATTTATTAAATAAGAAATGTATTGTAAAATTAATAAAATTCTCCGCTAATTTCAGAACAGTCAAATGTTTTAAAAATTAAATAATTTTTAAATATGTTGCTTTAAGTGGCACAAATTATCACTTTTGTGCTTGACACAAAACCTCCGGATTATGTCATCCAGTTTCTTCACTTCTGCTTTAGTAGAACATATGGATTTTGGATTTAAGTTCTTTAATTATTTTGATTACTTATGTTAGTAATTGCGACATTGTTAATGAATCCTGAGTTATCTTTCTTTCTATTCTTTAATTTTTTACACATTTTTTACACATGTTTCCACACATTTTATTGACATACTCACATACATCCTAGAATTTATTTTTTAAAATGTTAAAGCTCTCTATCAGTATGAATAAATATGATTAACTGAAGATGAACATTGCATATTTTTTTTAAGATGATTTACAATACTATTGTATTAAAAAAAAACTGAAATTTTATGTTTGCTACTTAGATACTGTTGGAGTTTGGCAATAATGTAACATTAAGTGGTGCCACTGAAAAAATTCAAAGAAAACTCGTGAAAATCTGGACAAACATCCGAAAAATAAACAGTCAGATTTAAAACTGATACTTCTTAAAGGACAACATGCTTTCTCCAAGATTATTGATGAAAATACATTTGCTTTATAAAACTAATAATTGCCTTTATTGCAATTCCCACGAGTAGAAATTCTTCATTACGAAATGGAAGAAATGATGTCCAGATCAGATAAAGAAATTTAAAAATATTCTAAGCATAAGCAGCATTGTTAGAAAGTATTATATACAGCTGGATAGATTTATAAAATCCAAATATGTGCTTAAAACCTTATGGTGCCTATAAACTTATATTCGTATGCACATGCTTAATCATCGTCAATATAGAAAATATTTTGGAAATATGAATAGCGAAGATAAATAGATCTACCTTCTTATGCAGAAATTTGACGGCTTTCCATCATAAAGTTTTAACTGTCAATTTCGAACTGTTAAACAAGGTTACCATTTTCATTTTAAATTGACAAATTATGAGTGTGGATTATTAAAATATCACCAATAGACAAAGTATTTGAAGTTTTCATTTGAAAATACAAACCACCTGAGTAAACTTCCACCTCGAGGCAAATTTCATAATGTTATCATGTTGTTTGAAACTATTATAAATTTATTTTCAAATAAAATTTATTATTTTAACAAACTTTCAAAAAGAAAATGTATTTCATTTAAAATGTTGTCAGGTACTATTACAAAAATCATTGGAGTAGAAATTTTCAGAATATACTAAAATTAATTAAAAAATTAATTAAAAAGAAGATTTTTGAATTTCAAGAAATATGAAAATCAGTTTATTTACTTTACTTCACTTCTAATGATTGATGTTAAAATTGTTGTTTAGAAATTATTACTGTAGTTAATCAAAATTCAGTGCGATTCCATGTTAAGAGCAAAAATATGTGGATATGAGGTTTCCAAATTTCTTTAATTATTTATCAATCGACTGACTTTTTAAAAGTAGAGCGTGCAATTAGGCATGTTATAGCTATGTTCGATAGCGCACTTTGTACGACTTCTTTGCGTAGCTGCCGACCTTTTGTTATTTTTCAAGTCAAATAAACATAATTTGAACCTAAAAATGTATATAATAAACAAAATCTAGAAAATAGTGCATAGATACAAGACACAATTTATTAAATAGATTTTCTGATTGAAAAAAAAATATATATATTTTTTTTAATTTTTACTTGAAGAAAATCCGGAAGATTGACAGCTATGCCTTTGCTATATAAAGATTAACAGCTACATAAAGATTAACTAGCGTGTATAATCAATTTTGAAAATAAATACAATCTAGAAAATTCCATTAAATTTAGTAGATTTTGTTGATTAAAAGTAATGTCAAGTATTTTTCCAAAAATGAGGTAAAATAAACTATGAATCAAAATTACTTTGGAAGTTTACGTGAACATTTCTTTAAAATGACTGTATTTTGTACGTATAAATTTTATTCTGTGCAATGATAATAAAACTATCTATTTTTTTGTGTGGCCCGCAGCTTTGTATACAATGCTTAATTTGGCCTGCGGCAGTAAACAAGTTTGACATGCCTGATGTACAGGTAATACATAAAACGAAAGACGTTCTATATAAAAGAGAATAATTTCATCGATGTACCCGGAGAAAAAACCACCATTATACACACACGCACACACATATATATACAGTTAAATGAAATGACACGTTTGAACATATGTATAAATATAGTAACCTACATACCAAATTCCGATATTTTTTAGAGAAATAGTGATAAAACGTGACTTTTGGATGTGGTTTTGAAAAAAATTTCACACATTTTACTCATTTAAAATTTAATCTTGTAAAATCTTTTCTTAGTTTTAGAAGTTCCAAAAGTAAACCTTCATGCCAACTATCGAGATTCTAATCATATCAGTTCCGGGAAAGTAGGTGCTAAATTATTTGCAATATTTGGATATGAATTTTGATATTTATGAATTATATGAGAATTATCGCAATGCTTTGAATTCAAAATCTGTTATATGACATAGATTTTATAAGAAGTATAAGTTCGTGTATGTTCGTTAATAAGCTTTAAATAAATACTTTTAAAAAAATATTCAAGAAACATATAGAACACGCATTATACACAATTTTGAGTGAAAATTATTGTTTACATTTTGAATTGACATTCTTTTATTTGATACAGATTTTTATAAAGTGTACCAGTGCATGTAAAAATCGTATTTTGGGGGGAATTGAAAAATATACTATATATTATTATTATTATTATTATTATTATTATTATTATTATTATTATTAATTGAATTATGAAAACATACTTTCTGCTAAGTATATGACAGTACATTGGTATTCTTTAAAATTTTAATAAGAAATTTCAACAGAAACACACAAAAAATCGTATTTTGGTCGATATTTATTCAGTTGAAAGTTCACTGTCCCCTCAAAGTATAATGAAACAACAAATCTATGAATGTGTGATGAATAGAGAAACAACAAATCTTTGTGGTAGGTAGCTACTGCATTTGCAATAGAAATATACCACGAACATAATTGTTTGGAAATACTGGTTTTCAAAATGGAGACCAGTGAGATCCCTATCTATGTTAAGTATGTATTGTAAGTAATATGTTGCATGTTGTATACATTAGAAGTTGTTGAATATAATATGTATGTTATATGTCTTGTATGTAATGATGTATGTATGTAAATATATAAGACGTATATATGTGAAATATATGTAAGTAAGAATGTATATAAATATGGAAGTAATGTATTCCAAGTTGAGCGTTAGCAACAGAGAAAAAAAACATAGGGTGCAATTTAAATATTTAAAAAAATTGTTAATCATAACATATTCTGGCGGATAAATAAAAATTGTTAATAATGCAGTTTTTAATTATTTTTTTTCTTTTATACCTGCAGTCACATTATTGTCACGTTGTCGTTTGATTTATCATCGAATGTATATATTTTATTACATCGTTGCTTCCTAAAAAATCTTAAAAAAAGAAGAAAAAATGCAAAATTGATCTTACACCCTCTCACAGTGAAACCCAAGATATGCATTCGTGCTACCTATGGGAATTCAGTCAGTGTCAAGTGCGCCGCAATCGGAGTCCATCCACATGAACTTGTTAAGCTGATTTTCATGCTAATCAGACACAACCTTGATTCAAGCCGTTCGACGCAACCTCAAGTGTTTCTCATTACGGAAGTCCTTGAATATCAAATTAAATGCTGGATAATTTGATGCTTCCTAACGGTTTCATGAAACATCCACCTGTTACCCAAATGCATTGATACTTTGTAGAAACAGATATAATATTTGTTGGAGACATTTTCTGCTCCAGTGCTTAATGCCATTCTGACTCTGTGTAGAGTATCGTTGCTTTTGTAAAGTATGTTTCAATACGTTAAGACAGCCAAGGGAAAATAAAGAAAAAAAGGAAGGAAAGAAGAAAAATTCATGAACGTGGTTGCATAGGTTGTAGCGCTAAAGCCCGGTTTAAAGGGGGCAGCAGGGACTGAGGCAAGTAAAAAATACATATGCCTTAGTATTTTATTTGAATTATAAAAAATCCTAAAAAGTCTATTCTAGGAAAACCGTAATTTCTCTCTACGTTTCTTGTAGGGGGAGTATTTTATACAACCGGAGTATTATACAACTTTAACTAGAGTACTATAACTTCAAATTTGTAAAGTTCATCTACCAGAATCGAAGCAAAATATCATGGTCTCCCCCAAAATGGACTTTTTTGGACCTTTTATAAAACATTAGAGCGCAAGATTTTTTATTAAGCTTCTCAGTCCCAGGCGCCCTCTCTAAAGGTCGTACCTAGGGGTGAAAAACCTTGCAACCCCTCTCTCTAATTGTACAACTATGGCAAAAAGGCGTGAATTATGTTTCTCAATTATTTTGGAAAAAGGCTTCAAACTGAAAGAAACGATAGACAAATGATATCCCACGTCTTTTTTATGTTATTAACACTGACCATGCACAGGCTTCAAAATCAGGTAGAATATTTCTCCTTTTGTCCCATCAATAACAACTCAATTCCATTTCAAACAAATTTTTAAATTTATTTAAAACACTTTAAGAAACTTAGAGTAAATTCTTGTTTCTCAAATAGCAAGTTTTTTTTTCGCTCTTATCAATTTGTGATAAAATAAATTAAATATTTTTATCTTGAATCCGCCCGAGCCTGTGGACTGGCATAAAATTTACAGATCTAAGTAGTTTCGAGCTCAAACTCTGATTCGAACTGATCCCTTTTCATATCTAATGCATGGTTAATAAAAGAAAAAAAAATTACGCACAAATTTTCAACGTTTTGTAAAATGGTAAATCAATCATTTATTCATGCATGTGTGTGTATGTTTGAAGATTTTGCTATTGATAAACTTTAGTTTAAAAATAAAATTATTAGCATTATTGCCACTTCCAATCCAGAATTAAAATAATCATAAATCAATTTGATTCATAATTGAAGAGGGTTTTAATGAAGAAGAGAACTAAAAAGTTAGTCATGATATTTAGAAATGTTTTACATACATATTATTACTTTTAGAATATTTAATCATTAAATGTATATATTTTTTGATACAATAAAAAAAATTGTAGTTAGTGAGAGTATTACAGAATGCTTTTTTTTTTCAACATAAAATGTTTTATACTGATTGTTATAAAAATGTGACGTCATAACAGAAGGTGGTTATGGTTTGAAAATAAAATTATTTTTTAATAATTACAAGAATTATTGTTTTTTTACCTTCTATTTATTCTGTTAACCGATAATGGCATAAACGTTTATAAAATGTTTTTTTGTTCCCTTAAAAATATTTTTGATAAGCCATTTCAACTTGTAAAATGGCCAACTGCAATTAACTTGATTTCAGTAAATGATACGTTCGTTAAACTTTGGTAAAATTTAATTTTTGTCACTACTTTAAATTTTGTAAACGTAAAAGTTATTTTTCCAAAAATTAGAAAAAAAAAAGGAATTAAGAAAATGTTAAATAAAATAAATGTATTTATTTTGAATTTTTTTTTACATTGACAATATTTGATAAATAATGTACCTAACTTCCATATTTCCGCAAAACATTCTGTTCTGAATTGAAATGTTTGTTATTTGAAGCCCTTGCTAATGACATAAAGATATGTAAAGATTAATAATCAAAGACAAAGCTATTTCAAGATATTAAATTCCTAGGCATAAATTTTCCCTTTTAATAATAGTAAATAGAAATAATAAGCAGTTATGAAATTTTAAAAACACCTTCTTAAGAATAAAGGAAAAAAGCAAAAATTCGCAAAAATGATAATATTAACTTAGTAAAATCTTAAATTTAAAGAAATTATAATTTTAGATTTATGCTAAGTTTATGAATTTAAAAAAAAAGTTAATCGCAAACACATATGGATTTATCAATTGACTGAATGCTAAAAACTTATTTTATGTATATCAAAGTTGGATTTTTGAATAGATTTTAGGCATGCGACATTCCAAAATGCATCGTCATGAGACAAAATCGTTTATGACTCAATATTTAATCCATGCATTTATCAAAAAAGGAAAAATGCTATTCGATTTCAAATGTTTTCAGTAATATTTATATTTAAAACGGACTAATGTGCATGAATGTGTCAGAAAATTTTGTGTCGTTGAGCAAAATCTTCAAACATCTACACATATGTATGAGTAAATGATCGATTTACCATTTTACAGAACGTTGAAAATTTGTACTTTTTTTTTTCCTTTTATAAAGCATGCATTAGATATGAAGTGGGATCAGTTGGAATCCGAGTTTGGGCACAAAACGGGTTAGGTGTATAAATTTTATGCCAGTTTTCGGGCTCGGGTGAGTTCAAGATAAAATATTTTATTTTATTTTATCACAAATTGAAATGAGTGACAAAAAAACTTGCTATTAGAGAGACAAGAATGTACTCTAAGTTTCTTAAGGCGTTTTAAATTCATTTAAAAATGTGTTTGAAATGGAATTGAGTTGTTATTGATGGGACAAAAGGGGAAATATTCTATCTGATTTTGAAGCCTATGCATGGTCAGTGTTAATAACATAAAAAAGATGTGAGATATCCTTTGTCTATCGTCTCTTTCTGTTTGAAATCCTTTTCCAAAATTACTGGGAAACATAATTCACGCCTTTTTGCCATAGTTGTACAATTATATTAAAAAGAATAATATAAGAATTTTGATTTCTGCCAATGGTTGGGTATAAATAACAAATTTGTTATTTTAAACCGATTTTCAGGGACATGAAAAATCACGAAACGTGAAAGCGTATTTAGGATTAATATATATTTCTATGTAACCAGATATATTTAAATAACAAAATAAATCTTTAAACAATTTTAAAATCTTATTAATGATTTTCTGCTGCCTACTGTCGGACTCGGGTTCGCATTTAGAGTCACTGGGTTTGGGCTCCAAAAAAAGAGGTTGAATGCATGAATGCCTAGATTTCTATCATGAATGTAATTGCTAGGAATGCTAAAAGTACTTACGAAACTTAAGAACCCCCCTGCAAAAATTCGTTTTCATAGAGAAGTTGTGTGCAAATGAATATGAACTCTTTTTAAATGATCAAGTGGAAATTTGATGTTTAAAGTTATTTTTTTAAAAACGGTGATTTTACTTATTGCGATATTCGAAAGTGAAGGGGGTGGGGGGAGCTAAATTAACGCTCGGCCACTTCTTGTAACTGAAATATCTCGACATCAGAAGCAAAGCAAATTCTAATATTAGAGAGCAAATTAGAGCTAATTGAGAGCTAAATTTTGGCATATTTGAAATTTCGATATTCGAAAGTGGGGGGGGGGGCGTTAACTTAGCCCCCCCCCACCATTCTAATTGGAATATCGCGGTACCATAACCAGAGCAAATTCTAATATTAGAGAGCAAATTAGAGCTAATTGAGAGCTAATGCCTGGTATCTTTGAAATTTAAATTTTCGAAAGTGGGGGGGGGGGGGGCAAGTTAACGCATCTCTTTTTTACAGGAATTATTTTGATCGACTTCAACATTGCGCTTAAAAGAATTCTTCGATCGACTTCAACATTGCGCTTAAAAGAATTCTTCGATCGACTTCAACATTGCGCTTAAAAGAATTCTTCGATTTAAAAAATACCTGCTTCAACATTTTTATTTCTATAAAACTACCAATTTTCTTTTAGCAAACTACTAAACCTGTATATGCAATAGTTTTCTTAATATAAGCCACCTCCAATCATAAAATATTTAATTAAGGCGGCATCAGCATCAGCTGCTTTTTTTTTTTTTTACTATACAGAGAAAATTATTGAGATATTTTCTGCAAATTTCCACAAATATTAATAAATTTAAGAAGATTACTAATTCGGAAACCTTTTCCTATTTTATTTTCTACAATATTTATATTTACAGTATTTGTTGTAAAATGAGATATCGCCATTGATTGACCACGCACGCACACACAGCTTACTTATTCCAAGCTTTATTAACATCCATTCATATCTTTATTTGAAACAATACATTTCTTTGGATGTTAGGTATATTTTGCGACAAACAAAAGTAAAATAAACACATTTTTGCTCGCTGAAGTTCTTTGTTTCTATACCCATTTTTTGGACAATGGTCAAAAAAGGACTATAACCTTAATTGCTACCAGACCGCTTAAGTAACCTTTTTGACCCCTGAACCCGCGAAGAGGGTTATGCACGCATGAATGGGTGTGACACTCCTTATCTCGGATCCGTATTTTGATTTGTAAAAGATCCCTAAAGTCCCCTCTTTTTTTTCGGGTTGAAATTTTTTGGGGAAAAAGGAAGTCACGCTCTCCGATTTTCAACTGCATTCAAATGCATTGATAGTTTATGGAAAACATATAATATTATATGGAGAAAGTTTTCGATCCAGTGAAATGCCATTCCATGTAGAATATTGCTGCTTTTGAAAAGTATGTTTCAATATGGCAAAACAGGCGACTTGTGGGGAGGGGATAAGAAAGGAAAGTAGGAAGAAAATAATTCTGCTCTTTCCTTTCTTAAAAATAAAATAATCGAAAAGAACATAATGAAATAATGTTTTGCAATAAATGTGAGATTTTTGCTAAAAAATTTCACAATAATGAACAGAGGAAAGTATTTTCAACTATATAAATTATATTCAATGGTTGGAGTGTCATAGTTGAGACTTATTCCAACAGAGCGAAAAATGGCGGGATCCAGGTTCGAGTCCTAGTCCCGGCATTTTTCGCTCTGTTTGAATAAATCTCAACTATGATACTCCAACCATTGAACATAATTTCCCAAAATTTTATTTTTCGTGCTGTTTATGAAGAAATATTTTCAATGTAAAACCTTTTTGTATAGCTGATTATTTTAAAGAATCAAAAGCTTTTATACCCATGATTCTGTCGAATGATTAAAGTATTCTATTAGTCTGGAAGCACCGATAAAAATCTTACTTTGAACTTACATGATTACAGTGCTTCAGAATACAATTTTGGCTGGGGTCCCGATATTGCCTCATGTGCATGATTACTATCCATATATATTACTATTATCAGCTGAAAACTATTTATTAGTATTTACTAAAATTTCTAGAGATATTGGATTATTTTCATTATATGATATTATTGAAAAGAGAACTATTATTTAAAATAAATCAACTTTCATAAATTTAAAAATATTTACTAAAGCCTCTAGAAATAATGATGATTATAATAGTAATGCTAAATACAGTGCATTATTAATCTAATGAGTCTTAGTAAATACTATAGAAACTATCAACCAGGTACAGTCACCGGGATATCTAAAATGGAGATTATGATGATTATTTCGTATAAACTGTGAATGATAGAAACTGATTTCCAATAACCAAATGTATCCAAATGAACTATAGCTTTTTAATATGGCATTTGTTTTGCAAGCGACTGTACATGTATTAAAATACGAAATTATTTGTTTATAGGGTTAATAATTAATCTATCCCTCTAATCCCTCTTTTACTATAACTTATATTTAGAAAAATGCTGCTGTACGTCTAAAAAGGACATTAACAGAAACGAAGTCGTTTATTACAAAAAGTTATGGACTTACGATACACTGAATTTTATAAATTTTCAGTGTTTTCTGGCACTAAAAACAGAAAGACGGAAAGACGTGCATTTAGTACCAGAAAACACTAAAGATTCCAAACCTGAAAGTATTATAACTAAGTAAATTTTGATCTTAAAATAATAAAATTTTCTATGTCCTTCTTATAAGTAAGGTAATATTTTTCTAAATATAAGGAAAACATGACCATATAGAAGGTTTTTTTTAAATATTTAATACATATACAGCTTCTCGTAAAACAAACGCCATACCTAAAGTCTATACTTGATTTGGATACATTTTGTAATTATATTTCTATCATCCAAAGTTTAAGAATTTAATCTTCATAAATTCTATTATGCATCATCTGTTATTATTATTATTAACTAATCACCCAGTCTTACTCTAACGAGATAAAATGATGCTTCGGTATATATTCCAGCTAGTTCGGGTTCAAATTGTAGTCTACAGTGAAAAAAAAATGTATGCTTCTCATACATATTTAGTATTGTTACAGCTACTAAGAGAGGAGTAGGAAGATTTTTAAAAAATTCGTATTATTCACTGCTTATATCCAGAGATTCATCATTGTGAAAATTTTCACTTCTATGGCCTTGATGATTCTGAGATATAGTTTTATACCTCCCTTCCAATGTGTGGGGCGGGGGGGGGGGGGGGAATGCGATGCGAATTTAAAATGTAACTCCGATTGTTAATTCGATTTCAATCTTTATAGCCAACTTAATACGTTTGCCTCCCACCTTTTTTTTTTTTTTTTTTTTTTTTTTTTCTAGATAAACTTTAATTTTTCCAGTTTTTTATCATTTTTTCCAGCCCCTTTTCTGTGCCAAAAGAAAACCATAGTCGATTAATCCGTAATACTAAGCTATTTAAGTCTGATATTATTCTCATCTAGAATTAAATGGGGATCATATAGATATGCAGAAGGCTTCTTTCGCCAACTCAAGAAAAGAATTAAAAAAAATATTAATAAGTTTATTATTATTTTTTAATTATCACAAAGAAAAGCCCCATTTCCATGACGGCATCAGGAAAATTTCGTATTTTCATTTCGTCAAGGAAATCGGGAAATCGTTTCTTCTTTTTACAGACGCCGTAAAAATGTTTTGTGATAGATATTTAAAAATGCATGTAAGTTACCTCATGAATTATATATATATATATACATATGGGTTGTTTAATAGCCTCTGCTTGTTAACCAGGAGAAGACCCTTTAAATGCCTTTTTGGAGGACTTAAAGGAATCGACTAGGAGCAGAAACTCAATGTTCAATCCGCACCTTCCACCGGTGCAGCCTGTTTGTACTCTAGCCTAGTGCATGGGGATCGAACGCAGATGGGTTTCCTCCAACCCGCTTGGCCAGCGTGGAGGAATTTGGCCACCTCCCCACTTATTTTACCTTGAATTCACAAAATAAATCACGGCCCTCAATTCCTGACAGTCTGCATTAGAGGTACTATAATATATATAGTAGCCTTACTCTGCATGCTTACGGCAACGACCAGAAAGACATGAGGACAGAGACAAGAAAGGTGAGTTCTCAGTAGAAAATCACAGATATGGGATGCGTAAAGAAAGAGGAAACAGACTGATTGACTTTACAGAATGTGAACAGATGTACTTCATGAATTCATTTTTTCAAGAAAAAGCCACACAGAACATAGACATGGCGTAGTGCAAATTGCTCTACAAATGAAATCGACTGCATCTTGACAAACAAAAAGCATCTTATTTAGGATTGCAACGTTCTCAATAACTTAAGTACAGAATATATCGGAAAATTTAACTGTGGTCTTCTTAAGAAAGTTCTAGATGATAACAAAAGTTTAAAAACGGCTAAGCGTAAACTGTGTGCTGGGAGAAAAGGCATTTTTGCAGTGAAGAAAGCAGATGACACAATCACCAAAATCAATAATGAAATAGTACGCATTGTCGAAAAATTCTATAACGATCTATATAAGTGTGAAGATCAAAGGGAAATTAACCTACGTGATCCACGAGTAAATATAATAGAAACTGAAGAGATAATCCCAGTGATGACAGATGAAGTTGTACAAGCCATTAGATACATGAAAAAAGGTAAATGCCCTGGCGAAGATGTAACTACAATTGACCTTATCAAAGAAGCAGGAGAAAAATTTGCAAAAATGCTAGCCTTACTTTTTTCCAAATGTCTCGAGAGATCAGATGTACCAGAAATTTGGAATAATGATGTGATGGTGCTCTTTACAAGAAAGGGGAGAAGGAAAACATTAAAAACTACCGTCCAATCAGCTTACTGTCAGTGATTTATAAAATTTTCAACAAAGTTTTAACGACAAGACTTGAGTCAGCTCTGGACTCAGCTCAACCTAGAGAACAAGCAGGATTCCGAAGTAGATTTAGCACAATGGATCATATTCAAATAGTAAGGGAACTTACAGAAAAACATGAAGAATATAATTTACCTCTCTGCCTTGCCTTTATTGATTATGAAAAAGCATTTGATTCAATCTACACCTCAGCAGAAGTTGAATCTCTGGAGGACATTGGTATAGACAAACCTTACATCATTATCATAAAGAAGATTTTCAAGAAAGCAACAGTCACTATCTGTTTGGACAGAGGAAAAGCGAAGATAAAGATTGGAAGAGGAGTAAGACAAGGAGACACCATTTCACCTAAGCTTTTTACTGCTGTCTTAGAAAATATTTTCAAGAAGCTGGATTTGGAAAACAAAGGGGTTAGAAAAAATTGGGAACATTTAAGCCATCTCCGGTTTGCTGATAACATTTTAATTTTCAGTAATACCCCTGAAGAATTGGAAAATATACTAAAAGATTTGGCAGAAGCTAACATTAATGTGGGATTAAAAATAAATTTGGAAAAGACTAAGGTGATGTTCAATTCATTTGCATCAAAAAAGAAAATCGTCTACAACAACACTGAGATTGAAGAAGTGCAAAGTTATGTGCACCTTAGACAGGAAGTATCATGGGACAACAGTATCATGAACAAAATCTATAGAAGAATAAGAAATGGATTGATTGCTTTTGGGAAGAACATTATTATTCTGAAGAGTAACATGCTTCTTTGTTTGAAAAGAAAGGTGTTTAACCAATGTGTTTTGCCTGCAGTAACTTATGAAGCAGAAACATGTATGCTAACAAAACGAATGGTACAAAGATTACAAACAACACAGCTAAGTATGGAAAGATGTATAGGGTGATTATAAAAAAACTATCCCGACATTTGGGCCCCTAACTATCATACCATTCACAGAAACTGAATGAAATTTTGGCAAAAGGTATTTTGAGGTATGCGCTCAAGAATGATATGGAAAACAACAGTGTCACTCAAACAGTTACGGTTACAGTGAGAAAATTTCGAAAAAATCAAAAGGCAACACCCAGTTTTTTGTATTGGAATGTGATCTCCATTGTGAAAAACCCTAAATAGCGTTGGAACGGCAACTGTAGCATGAAAATCACCGGAACTAGGCAAGGGAAAAGTAAAAAGTATTTTGCCGTGCACCAGAGCATTAATTTTCGTTTCATTTACATCACACGTCACATCATTTCTTTGGCTGATATCCCAGCCTGATTAGTTCTCCACAAAACGAGAAGAAGAAACCAAGAAACGCAAATTTCGGGTTCTACGTAAGACAAAGTTATGACTGACGTCGTCACGCTAGGTGAAAGAATAGGCACTGCGAAATGCGAGCAGCGTATGTTCCTTTCTGCCTTTCCGAACAAGATGCCGCTTTCAGGGAAAGAACGTGGGGAAATCGTAAAGATTTATTACCTGAATGGACAAAATGCTGCAGAGACATTGCGTGTTTACCGCAGAAAACCATGGATTACGGCGAGGCCCGTGCACCGTCAAAGCTGTACGGGACTTGATTCATAAATTTAAAGAAACTGGTTGCACATGCGATCGACCTCGGTCTGGACGACCTTCCGTTCCTGTGGATGCTGTTGCAGAAGTTCATCAGACGATAAGCACAATTCGTCCCGCAACTGCAAGCGGTATTTCACGTGTTCTGGATCTGCCAAATTCAACTGTACGCAAGATTATGCGCTCTGTTCTAAATATGTTTCCGTATCGATTCCAACGTGTCCAGATGTTGGAAGCGGGAGACAATCAATTACGGCTGGATTTTGCAAATCAATTCCTTATCCGGTACGATGAAGATAGCAGCTGGCCTTTACGCATTCTGTGGACAGATGAGGCGCATTTCTCGTTAACTGGTAACGTGAATTCGAAAAATTGTGTGCACTGGGCAGAGAATAATCCACATGATGTGCATGCACGTCCATTACACGAGGAAAAAGTGACTATGTGGTGTGGTATAACGAGTACGTTCATCCTCGACCCTTACTTTTTTGAAGAGGTTACTGCCGGTGATCTGCAAACGTGTACAGTAACGAGTGCTCGCTATCTGGACATGTTAACTCATTACGCGATTCCCGCATTGCAACGGCAAAATGCTCTATCTGAAGTTGAGTGGATGCAAGATGGCGCTCCTCCACATGTAGGGTCTTCAGTCAAACGTATCTTAACTCAACAGCTCGGTGAAAGAGTTATCTCCCGTCATTTCGCGTTTCCGTAGCCACCAAGGTCTCCTGATCTGACACCAATGGATTTCTGGCTGTAGGGATATCTGAAATCCAAAGTGTATCAGTTTCGTCCTCAAACTGCATCTGATTTGAAAGATGCCATCAGAACTGCGATTCAAGAGATTCTTATTGCCATGATACGTGCTGTAGTGCTATCCACCATCAGCCGCATGCAAAGTGTCATCGTGTGTGAAGTAGATCATGTGAAAATTTGTGAAACACAATAAAATTCTTTATTTTATGCTACTTCTCTGTCCTCATTGGTTGTCCTCACTTTTAGCCTATCTACCGCCGGTGATTTTCATGCTACAGTTGCCATTCCAACGCTATTTGGGGTTTTTCACAATGGAGATCACATTCCAATACAAAAAACTGGGTGTTGCTATTTGATTGTTTCGAAATTTTCTCACTGTAATCGTAACTGTTTGAGTGACACTGTTGTTTTCCATATCATTCTTGAGCGCATACCTCAAAATACCTTTTGCCAAAATTTCATTCAGTTTCTGTGAATGGTATGATAGTTAGGGGCCCAAATGTCGGGATAGTTTTTTTATAATCACCCTGTATATTAGGCATAATTAGAAGATACAGAAAGAGAATAACCTGAATAAGAAGTCAGACGAAAGTTTTTGACATCATTGAGAGAAGCGGTTAAAATGGAAATGGGTTGGGCACATTTCAAGAAGACAAGACAATAGATGGAGCACAAACGCCCTGCAATGGTATCCCAGAGATGTAAAACGACCAAGTAGACGGCCTCAAGTAAGATAGAATGACGAAATCAGAAAAGTGCTGGTGTTAATTGGATGACTAAAGCACTAGATAGGAAACAATAGAAAAATCTGGGGGAGACCTACATCCAGTAGTGGATTGAAAACGGTTAATGATGATGATGTTATATATACCTTATTACCACTGTATTATTATTATTTATTTATTTATTAAGTTTGAGAAATGATCATTCCATGTGTGATAAGCCTGAATGAGGATGATTTTGGATTGAAATCAGATAATATAATAGAACTGACTTATGTTTTCACAGTGAAGTGATTAAAAAAAAATTATAAGAAATCGAAAAATTGCATTACCACTTCTAACTTTGCTGAACGATCAATTTATATAGTTTAGCTACTGCCAAAAGATTTTTTTTTAAGTTTTGAAATCGTGAAAAAAGTGCATCAATATCAGTTGTTTTACATGTGATTTTCTTTTGTTTGCAAATTCATGTAACTGTTCTTTTTTTTTTTTTTTTTTTTTTTTGAACAGTCAATTTATAATTCTGCTACTGCCAAAACCATTAAAAAAATATTAAAATTGCTTAAGTAGTTTTCAAGAAAAAGGTACATCAATGCCAACTTTTTTACATTTGATTGTGCAACTGTTGGCAGTACCTTAAGAAAACCCCACTCATTTTTTTTAAACAAGACTTCTGAAAATTTAATTTCATGCTCTGTTTACGCTTCAGTGAAAAACTTCGCATGCAAAAATAATTTTGTTTCTTGCCATCCAATATATTCATACAAAGTACTTTCTCAAGTGAAAACAAAATTTATGAAATGTAAGAGCTTCCAAATTTCCAAATGTTTAATCCCAAAAGAAAAGAAAACACGCAGACGAAAACAACAATATTAATTAGTTTTTTTGTTGCAAAGTTAAAGTTACAACCATTTATCTCACAATCATAACTTTATTTTGAGAAGTCTACAGATGAAATTCAAAGAGAAAGACATTCTAGAACCGAGCGCTGCATTTTAAAATCTGGATTTTTGCCAGAAATTACAGAAATTTTGACGCTTGAAACTTTGAGTGTTCTAAGTGAGAAGTTTCAAGGAGTTCTACACTTAATAGCTTTTAGTGAAATGTAATTTAGAATTATTGTTCCACTTGGAAGCGTAGCTTAAAAGGGACTCTTGTTTAAATAATATATAGAAATCAGTTTCATGACAGATACTTGTAAAGGAGCTGGGAATGGAAATATTTTTGAAATTCGGCTTTTTTCCGTGTTTTAAATGTATAGAAGCACGTCGAAGAATCTTCTATATATTTTAAAGCACAGAAATTTCTGCACATTAAAAGTATATAGAGTGCTTCTAAACTGATCGAACAAACTTCCAGGGGGGTTAATACACGTCGAGACAAACAATTTTTACATAGGAAACCTCAATCGTAATCAATTTATTAAGTCAAAAAAACAAGGTTTTGAACTGGAAACTGAATCTTAATTTTCGTTCGTAACTTCAGAAATAATGAAGCTACTTTAGAGAGATTTTCATCATATTGACTTTGCTTTGTATAAAATGTGATGACACTTTGGGAACTGCTAGAAGTGCACTGTAATTTTGGTAGTATCACCGTATGTTACGCTCTATTCCGAATTATGGAACGTCCATATCAGTATTGTTTGGAGACAAACGATTTTCCATTTGTAGCATTTATCGTGATATCATCATATTTCACAGAAAAAAAGTAAGTCTGTTAAAGATATCGTTATCTTCATTATTGTTAAAGTCGGAAAGGAAAATCCGAATTCGGATTGTAGTGAGATATCCTGTATTTTTGAGTCAATAATTGGGTTGCAACCATGATTTTCTATACAAAAATTGTTTGTCTCGACACACATTATTACACTAAAAATTTGCATCATTAGATACACCCTGTATAATACTGGGTGTATAATGTTGTGTGTCTTTTAACCCACTGACTTTTAATCCTGAGATAATTCGTTCACTAAGGTCTGCCAATTTTCACTCCAATATATGCATTATTTAATTTCACGTAATTTTATAAATTTAGCGCTGTTTTAAAACATTGAGTAATGGTTAACACTGGTGATGTCACTAGGCTTTTGAAATCTTCTTGGTACTTCTTGGTACTTGGGACCCAGACACTTCCAAAAAACTGAGTACCCTTGTGCAAAAGTGGGTCCCCATTTTAGAATAAAACAGATGTATTTAGCATAAAATTTGCCTCTTTTTCAATCTTTCAAAGGAAAAATTATGCATCCTGAAGGACCCAAGCAATTTTTTTTTATGCATCCCTCCTCCAATTTTTTTGTTTAAATGATGCGTTAAAATGCATCTCCGGCATCACTGAGCTCTTAAGCTTTATCTTTATGTACACAATTAAGTTTTCTATATCATGCTAAAATAATAATTATTTTTTAGCATTAAAAAAAAAATTTAAGTGAAAATAACATTATAATTTTTCCTTTTTGCTGGACAATCAGGGGTTTTTAACATTCGTTTTGGGGTATTTAATCTCGATTTTTAATCTCGATTTTTCGTATGAAGGATCGTCTATGACACATCTGATATATGTCCTTACATGCCTTACGACGCTCACTATTTATTTATTTATTTATTTACAATATTCAAATTTTAAAAGCGTAAAACGAGTGAAAAAACTTCGAAAAACACATCTAAAATATCACGCTTCATCGCTATTTCTCTAAAATTATTTGAATTAAACTCTTGAAATTTGGAATGCAGGTTACTTCTAACATGTAATTTTTGACTTAATTACTGGCTAAAGAAAAATAATTTTAAATAGGTGAAATAATGGGAAAACGTTCCGAAATCATTTGTATTTACGTGGACGTATTCGGACAAGAAACTTAAAATAGGAAGCTGAAAATACTTTTAGAACTCATAAGCTCAGTAAGAACGCTTTTTAAATAATTCGAATTTTAAAATGGTGAAGTGACATGTAAATCTTCTAATATTTATTTTTCAAATGATAACAGTTCCATCACAATATCACTAAAAAATTAAAAATTGATTTGGAAGTAATATTAACATTTAGCTGCTCGCAAAAAAGGTTTTCTTCAAACAAAATCCTAATTTTAGAGGTGTTAAATGAGCGAAATGTTTTTGAAAATCCTTATTACTTTGAAATTATTGAAGTTAGAAATTCTAAATTTCACGCGGAAGTTAATTTCAGTACATATGTGTTCAGTTTAGTTATTAGAAAATTCGAATTCTGAAAGAGTAAAATAACAAAAAAAAATCTTTCTAAAACCCATTTCACTATCACATAATCGCTTTTTTAATAATTTTCTTTGTTAATTTTGTACACTGCAAAAAAAAAAAGAAAAAAAATGTTGATTTTGCTGTATAATACTGGCAGCTGGGATGCCAGTATTAAACCGTAAAATCATTTTTTTTTTCAGTGTATAGATAAAAATACTACCGGAACAATTTTTCCATGCGTCGTCGTTTAAGCAAAATAAGTTATAACGAGACATCCAAAGATATTTTCAAAATTAATTTTCATTTAATATAAATTTGTTGAGATTTTAAACATTAAATTACTTATTTATTTGAACTTTACCATACAAATATAAGTAATTCCAGTTTCTTTTTTTTTTTTTATCTTTAATCAGAAAAGAAAAATATAAACCATTTTTCGTTTCATTTACAGGACGGAACTATGATGTACGATGTGATCAAAAACATGGGCACTAGCAAGGTAGTGGAGAAGTGGGGGATGCCCATCCCTATATAATATTAAATCACACACACACACACACACACACACACACACACACATATATATATATATATCACTTTCTTTTCTTTTAAACTTTTAATATTCTATATTTTACTTAAAAAGGAAATTAAAAAGTCCTTCCGGCCTGTACCAGGAGGAAAAGGTAGCTTTCATAGCCCATGTTTTTAAAAATTCAACTCACTTTACTCAAACATCTGAATCTGAATTGCTTGGAACTCGATTATAGAAAATTCAATCCCGGTTTTCGTTAATATTTAATTTGAATGGGAATTTCAGCATGAGAATTACAGTATAACAAAAATCAGATTGTTTCAAAATGTCAGCCACCTCAGAATTTCAAACTGCCATATCTCTGCCATTTTTTAAGATAAAGCCAAAACAAAAAATGTTCTGGAATCCTTGTATCACGATCTAACACTTAACGGAAAAACTTTTTCAATATATAATTTTTTATACATCTTTTTTAATTTAAAAAATAAAATAAAAAAATTAACTTGCCACCATTTTGAAACAAGATGGCGCATGAAACTGGCCAAGGGACTCGGTCGAGACCTTGGTATGCTCTGTACACATGATCAGTCACATTCATATCGGTTCATAAATACGAGAGTTACAGTATAAAAAATATAAGATTGTTTCAAAATTTCAGCCACACTAGAATTTCAAACTGCCATATCTCAGCCATTAAGTTATAGCAAATACAAAAAATGTTCCAGAATTCTTGTATCACGTTCTAACACTTAACAGAAACATTTTTTTCAATATATATATATATATATATATATATATATTGAAAGTGTTAACTGGCCGCCATTTTGAAACAAAATGGCGGATGAAGCTGGCCAACGAACTCGGGCGAGATCTTGGTATACACATACTCAGTCACATCCAAATCGGTTCATAAATAAGAGAGTTACTGCATGACATACGTCATATATATATATATATGGATATATTTATATATATAAATCAACATTTGAACGGAGCGTGGTTTGGGGGTCTGGGGGTCATGATCGTTGAAAATATACCAAAAGTTTTTGGAATCGCTTTCCTCCGAACGGCTGCAATAGGTAGTTTTTTGTAGTGAAAGCTACCTAAAAAAAATACAAATAATTTCTCTTTTACTTTATTATTCGCATAAAATTAATTTTGTACATGCAGTTTCACGAAAAACAATTTATCTCGGTGCAATCGAATACTCATTTTTCTCTTCATATGAAACAAGAACTAAAAACATGCATCAAGCACAGATTATGACATTTTACAACAATAACAGAATATTATTAATAAATTTAATTTTTTCAAAATATGAAATCTAAATAATCAATTTAAAAAACACATTACTCAGTAAAAATCCATTTTCAGCAATTGCTGTCCATATCCGGTAATGTGTGTGAATTCTTTTGCGCAGCCCTGTATATTATCTATAGAATTTATACACACCTGGCGGCAACGTATTACTGCTTATTTTACTGTTTATTACTGTTAATTTTACGGTATGATACTGGCAGCTGGGGTGCCAGTATTATACTGTAAAATCAGCATTTTTTTTTTGCAGTGTAGTTTTGCAATTAATTAATTTGAGAATTAGTTGAAGTTAAATTGAATCTAAATTGGAACGGCATAGTTAAGCTCACCCGCTCCACAGCCAGCCCAAACTATTTCTTGCTTTAATAAACTTTGTTTGTAAAGCAAGAAATAGTCACATCTATCGGTGACAAATTCTGTGTCATGCCGATGGGAACGTTACAAATTGGCCATAACGCACTAGTACAGGAAATAATGTATGTTTGATGCCTATTGACTGTGGATTGCACCTGGAAAGCAAAGATTTTGTTTCCCTTTTTAACCGACTTCAAAAAAAGAAGGAGGTTCTCAATTCGATGCGTATGTAGTACTTTTTTGTTCGTTGTAGTACTTTTTTGTTTTGTTGTAACGATTACTCTGAAATTACGCGACCGATTCATTTAATTTTTTTTTAATTGAAAGAGGAGATACTCTCGAATTGGTCCCATTTAAATTTCATCAAAATTGGTCCAGTGATTTTTTTATTTTAGAAATTCAACAAAAACCAATAAATAAATAAATAAACATCTTTAAAATATTTCATTTTCAACATTTTCATCAAGTCACGTAGTGCTATCTGTTTGGCAAGAAAATCACTACACAGTGATCCCCTTTCCCTCTCTTTATACTGTTTTCGTTTTGTTTTTAGGATTGTTGTGGGGAAAACCAAACAGTAATGCTTCAATCGTTAAAAACTTTTATGACGTAAACAATCAGTAAAAAATAAAAAATAAAATTGTATAGTGTGTTTAAATTCACCCAAGATTTCTGCGGTACACTCACTTCATTTGAAGAACTATGTTTTTACGGTGGAGGGTACGCTAATACAGGGTACGTTAATACAGGATGGACCAAAAGTCCCTGGAAATTTTTTTAATTTAATATAAAATCAAGTGAGTGCGGTTGACAAAACTGCCAATTTAATAAATAATTTCTAACTGCCCATGTAAATTGGATCAGATTCGGAAAAAGCCGCACGCAACTGCTGCAATAGCAGTGCATTCCTTGTCAGAAGAGTCAATTCGTAGAAATTTTATTTTCTAGTAGATTTTAAAGTCGATTTCTTTTTTGTTAAAAAGTTTATTTTATATGAAGACAAAGATGAATAACCGATTGCACCCATAGCAATTGAAACTGTACTTATGTGGTTAATAAAATAAAGGAACAATTATTCATATTTTATGTCCTTTCCTTTTAAATAAAACATAGAATATTAAAGAGTTGAATTTGGAAAGTATTATATAGCTCTTTAAAAGACGGGAAAATGAGACATATATGTGATTCAACATCACTCCCAGGATTTTTAAATCTTATTATCTACATTTTCTTTTTCTCGGATGATCTTGAAAAAATAAAATTTGTTCTTCTCAAGTGATTTGAAATAATTAAACAGTTAGAGAAAAAAGAACTAAGGATTTTTCGTCAAGAAGGCAGAACTCTTTTACGTTTCCCCCTGATGTTAAAAAAAAAAAAAAAAAAAAAAAAAAAAAAAACTATATTGGTTACATTTCTGTATTGTTTTTTACGTTGAAATGTTTAAATATTATCTTGTACGTGGATTCTGGTAAAAAAAAAAAAAAAGTGTCCTTTTGACAATTGATACACTTGTTAAAAAATCTTACTCCTCCCTGGATTTTGTTATACGGGCTCTAGGATCGAAATTTTTTGCCGTATTTTAAGGAAGAGATACAAAAGACAAGAAAACTGGCGACTAGACGGTTGGGAAAAAAAATGAAGCAAGAAAACTGGCGACTAGTTGAAATCTAACGTCAAGAAAGGGTTAAATCTTTAAACGCTTTGAAATGCGCAAACGCACATTCCAATTAAAGACAACTTAAACAGTGCTAATTTTTAACAGACTAAGCGAGGAAACAGCAGAATTTATTCATTAACTCGTGGATTTACAATCATTTCTCAATTTATTTTTTTATGCCATATTTACTTTTATTCTAGAAAAATATTCACAGGCGAGTCAACACCCTCTAGCAACACCCACAAGGAAGCAACTCTTGCCTCATTATTTCGTCTGAACTTAACTGGCTTTTCAAAATTTCTGAGTTTTACAATGACGGGCACCCGTTTTGTAACGTTCTCTTTCATTTCACACTTCAGGTGTTGCGAAGCGCCTTTAATGTGATTTGCAAACGGGAGCAAATCAACATTGCGCCACTGGACAAATCAGAAATAATTACATTCCTGCACTTGAAGAGGCACTTTCATCAGTTCTGGAAGCAAACACTTCAATTTCTTCCCCAATTCCAAATAAAATCATTTAGTTATGACTCATTTTTAAAACAACCTTTATAATAAAAGCACATTCTTTCTTTTCTTTTTTTTCCTTCTCCCCCCCCCCCCTTTTTTTTTCTTCTAGCGACAAAGCTCTGTTTCTTTCACGGCTTTTTTTTTTTTTTTTTTTCGTTTCCATAAAATCTTTGCTCACAACACGGTTGCTATGGTTAAAAATGTATAACGATGGTGGCAACAAGCAGCACTTTCGCTTATGCTTTTGTTGTTCCTATTTAACTTTAAATAACGCATAATTTTAATTTTGTACATCATCGAATAGGGGAAAAAAATGTATTTTTGAATAAAATTTGTTGGAAAACGATAGGTCGAATTAGTGAATTTTTGTAACTTTAAAAATATTTTTCAAACATAATTTTAAAAATAAACAAATCACAACAATGAACGTATCTGGAAAAGTTACCAAATTTGCCAAGTGACCGTCCAGACGAAATTGAAAACAAAGAAGAAGAAGAAAAAAAATGTTAATCATAAGATCAGATTAAACATGAAGCACTACACGTTGGCACTAAGTTGAAACCTGTCAACAAAAAGACGGATTTTAATTTTATGTTGAACATAAAATTAATATCAAGTTAAATTATATTAGTTAAAAGATACGTTGAATCAGAATATGCTCGAAATTGTATTTTAATTTCTTTATAATAAACACTGAGTTTCTAGATGAATATTCAATAAATTGTGGTTTGTGCCAAAATGGCGTATATTTATTGCCTTGTATTAATTTTATTTATTTATTTTATTTTATTTTATTTTATTTTTTGTCCCATGAGATTGACATTTGAGATTTTAAAGAAATGCGGCTAAGGCATCAGAGTCAAGTTCTCTTTATTACTCTAAAACAAGAATTTTCTGAACGTGCTACAATGATTTTCTGTGAGATAATCTATCTTTGTGTATTATCTACAGCCAAATTTAGTAAAACTATCACATACCAATATCCCTGTGTATAGATTGATAAGCCTGGATACCCTCCATGTACTTAACTCAAATTTTCAAAATTAGTGACTTACACCAGTTTGACTTTAAACGCCTCAAACGTCATTTCGCACTGATGAAAATTATTATTAACTACCACCTTAAGAACTAGTCGATGTGATATCACAGTGCTAGTCACAGTAGCTATATAACACGCTAGTCGATGTGATATCACAGTGGTAACAAATGATCCTAGTGACAACGCTGAACAAAGGTGACTCCATGTTTTATCACATTATAACTGTTAGGTGCCTGTCACTTTGTGACTTTGGGGTTCAGGGTGAAGTCACCGTGACCGATTTTTTAGTCAAGTGTAACTCGTCACAAAATGGAGCACATCTATTTCACAAATACTTGGATATGACTGATCGTCCACGTCACATGACATCAATGCAGACAATAAAAGTTGCAATTGGGTTACGATGCTTTCACACTTTGATCATATTTGGGACACGGTGCTATTAGGACGATACTGTTACACATTATAACTGTTAGGTGCCTGTCACTTTGTGACTTCAGAGTTTAGGATGAAGTCGACGCGGCCGATTTTTTTTACATCAAAGCAGACAATAAAATTTGCAATTGGGTTACGATGCTTTCACACTTTGGTCATATTTGGGATACGGTGCTATTAGGTCGATGCTGTTACACATTATAACTGTTAGGACATCACGTTATAACTGTTAGGTGCATGTCACTTTGTTGCTTCAGGGTTCCAGGTAAAGTCGTCGTGGCCGATTTTTCTAGGACGTCACTGCCCTCCGCTCCACACACAGCAATTACTGTGGCATCACATTGCTCCTCTGGGACGTATCCTTAAAATATCCTTTGAAAATGTCCATAAAATATAAATTTTTTTATTCACATAAAAAACCTCTCCAATTTTTACAATTAAATTATTTAGAATAGTGGTTTCCAATGGTGCTTCTCGAAGCTCTAAAGACTGCGTGCGCTTACTAGGGGAGGGGTGGGGACGTTCCAGAAAAATAAATAAAAAATGGATGTAATGAAACTTTAAGAAACAAAAAATTGAATCAAAATAAGAGTAGAAATTACATTCTGAATGTTCTATCTAGATATCTCTTTACTTTACACTCCCTTACTGAATTTAAAATGTAAGAAACAAAAAGTAGAACAAAAGAAAAAGAAAACTGGAAATTACATTCAGAGCGTTCCGAATATTTCTGTTTACATATGTCTTTGCTTTACATTCTCTTACTATCTATTTTCTTAATACCTCGCTCCGTAACATTGCTTCTAAATATCATTAACTTGCACAGGATGCAGTAGACATAAAAGGCTCCGCCGTAAAAATTGATTCTAAAAAGGGCTCTACTTCTGGGAACCGCTGACTTAGAATAAGCTGATTTTCTTTTTTTTTCGAAATAACATACAGACATCTTTTCTCTCCTTGCACCTAATCGTTTTATTTCATGCTAGACGTATCAAATTTTAAGAAAATTTCTGATGGATTTTATTTCTTTTGATACTTTTCATGCTAAAGCAACTTTAGTACTTTCAATCTATAACAATAAAAATAAATAAGTAAATAAGAAATAAGAATTTTTTTTAATTAAAAAATTGTATGTACGTGGTGCAGTAGTTATTTTATGCGCTAAATCCATATCTTTTAAAATAATTTGTTTAAAATACTACTATAACATAACTGCAAGAAATGTATGATAAATCTTAAATCTTAAAAATCTGAAAACACATTTTATTCAAAATTTTATTCATAGCTTGTGAATTAATTTATATTAAAAAAAATCTCAATTCCAATGAAACTTAATAAATACACATTTAAATTGCTCCATGACGAACTGTTCCATGATCTACTGTGCGCGGAGAATTTCCGCAACGTCAAGTAAATTCAATTTAACATAAGTTATTTTCAAGCATTTCAAATTCTCGTGCGATATTAAACCAATTTTTTACCTATGGAAGGTTCTCTAATCATAATTATTTATCTTCTGTAAAGATAAATTTATAAAAATTAGTATTGAATTAATAATAAATAAGTAAATAAGATGTAAGAAAACTGCCTTATTAAAAAATTATATGTACGAGCTGCAGCGGATATTTTTACGCACTAAATGATATCTTTTAAAATGCTTTGTTTAAAATATTACCATAACATAGCTACAAGAATTTAGGAAGGGGGGGGGGTTGTTGTTGTTAAAACTTTGTGACTCAACACCTCCGATTTGAAAAATATTTACACACTTGTTAGAATACACCATTTTAAGCATGTAAAAAATAATTTAAAAAGTGTAGAACATAATAAAAAATATTTACTATTAAGGTACTTTTTTTTACATCTGCGATAAACAGAAAATTACGTACTTTTCATAAATATTGTCGATTTTCCCATACAAAATTTTAAACTATACGAACTTACCTTTGTAAAATATCTATTTTTGGATGTCTCCCGTCTTTTTAATTTTACATAATTTGCGAAGTTCATTTTAGCAATAACGATGCAAAACTGCTCAAATGATAAATAAAACTTTGGCATAAAAAAACAACCCAGTATCACCGTCTGTTGAGAATTCTATGAACAATGTATATTAACTGTTGTGTTGGGTGATAACAACAATAAATAAAACCGTTTTTTAAAGCCTACTGTAAAAATAACATTAACTTTTGGGTATGTTGCAGATATGCAACGCGGTGGTATAAAGGGTTAATAGCTAATTTAAACTATTCTTCATAAATTTTTAAACATTGATGTATGATTTATAATTTTTAAGAGTATTGCTTAAAAAAGTGCAAATGGCTTTATAAAATGTATTTGACTACAAAAGAAATTAACAATGATTGCATTAGTAATTCTACGACACTGTATTGAAATGTCAAAGTTTAAAATTTAAAATTATTTCACCCACATTTTTTTCCCTCTAATTTAGATTTTTGTTCGTTTATCCTCTCACATACCATATCACCATATTTATTCGACATTTATCTATTTTCGAATTATCTCTAATATCTGTGTTCTTAAAGTTATTGAATAAAAAGATTGCTGATATAATAATCGATTTGCTGCTTGTTTATCGGAAAGTATTAGCATAAATTTGACATTTTCTTTTCTAGCGAAATATCTGTTGTGGTTGATACAAAGAAGGAAATTATTATACTGAAAACTGTTTTATAAATATTTTCATATGTCGATACAGATCAGACATAAATCTAGAAATGTAATGACGGTTAATATTTCTGAAAGAACTCTATTGATCGAAGTTATTTAAAAAATAATTTTACTTTAAAATATTAAGTATCTTTAAACCAACCAAAAGATCGAAAATACTAGGTTTTAGTAGAAATCCTGGATAAAAGAGAAATTGGACATTGACGAAATGTTTAAAATTTCTTTAAAAAAAAAAAAAAAAAAAAAACAGATGGATCGCCGTAGAACGCAATATATTTCCATCAGCGTCTAACAATTATTATTCAATTAAAATTATGAAAATTTCACTTTATATTCCTCCAAAGAGCCATGCAAGCAAATAGTTAAATGTACGAAATTAAAAAAAAAAAATGTATCTAAACATTTGAAAATTCTAGTAATTTTTGTGAAGTATTTGACAAACTCAAAATTTTGCAACACCAGCGTGAGCTCTATCAAATGGGCCAACAATTAAAAAAATATATTTATATTTCTATGATGATTCTACATTATTTTTTTAAGAATTTGTATTTAAAAACTGCCGCTTCCGTATGTTTGATTAGTTTAGCTTTCTTTTGCATCAATGAGTTTACCTAAATTGTATACAAACTACACCGGAATTTTAAATAATGTTTAGAACCATGTAATTGGTTTATAAATAAATATACAAGTTAATTTCTTTCTTCACTTAAAATAAATATATTTTAGTTTATGTATAACATAATAAATACTTGCAACATACATAATATTATTTAGTGTGGGTGTTTAATTTTTACTTTCTTCTGTCTAAATGTTCATGAATTTTTTAATATTCACAAAAAGAAATTAAAAAAAAAACAATTACTGAAAACTATGAAATTCAGAAAACTATGAAATTAAAAAAATATATTCATGTATATCGTCTGTATTATAATAGTTACATTCACAATTTTAGATAATTTTAAAGACACTAATTGGTTGCACAAAAATGAAAAGTTTCAGTTCCCTAGCTGTAATACATTTTCTAAGCTATATAAAATATTATAAGTGTGACTAAATATGTGCAAAAATGCGTTATGAGAAAAACTGAAAAAAATATTTGCACACATATTATGCTTAGTAATGTTTATTTTTAAACTGGAGGCACTGCTTTAGAGGTTTATAGAGTTAGATCACTTATGTACACTTTTCTAAAAATAAATAAATAAGTAAAATGTATTGGAGGTAACTTTTTAAAATTTTATATGGATGTTAAAAATATATCATTTAATACCAATAATAAGCATTTTTCAATATTCCCAAAAAGAAATTTTAAATACAATTACTGAAATATTCAGAAAACTATGAAACTAAAAAAATATATTCATGTATATCGTCTGTATTATTACAGTTACATTCTTAATTTTATATAGTTTTAAAGAAACTATTTGGTTGTACGAAAATGAAAAGTTTCAATTCTCTAGCTGTAATACATTTTATAATAAGTGTGCCTAAATATGTACAAAAATGCATTATGGGAAAAACTGAAAAAAGGTTTGCACACATATGATTAGTAATGTATATTTATAAACGATGTGGCACTGCTTTAGATGTTTATATGGTGTTACACTGTATCGTTTATATATTTTTTATAATTGTCCGAGTCTGCGTTATTTTTTAAACGTAAATTTTAAATTTTAAAATGTTTTATGTCTTCTGTGCAGTTAAATTCAACATTTTTTAAAAAGAAAACAATACTAAAAATGAATAATTTAGGAATTATAATTTATAAACTTTTCCTATTTTAAACAGTGCAATATATGTAAATTTATTGCATGTTATGTTGTTCAAAAGAATATTCAAAACGTAAGCAAAAATCCAACGCCAACAACTAATGCTGATTACCGCCAATTGTCAAAATTCGGAACTCGAAACTGACTACATGTTTTGCTTACTTACTACACAGATTTCAAATTAAAATCGCTTTTTAAATGCAAAACTATAGCAACAGAAATAAAATTACTCTATAATTATTTTTAACCCAATTATTTTTAACCCTATTTTTAACCCAATCAACTGATTGGTTTCTATATTCATAGAGTAGTAATTTTCCCATCTGATTGAAAATGTGTCCAGGCTGGTACTCGATCCCAGAATCTTTGGCTTCAATTGCCAATGCTCGTCCAACTGAGCTATCTGGACGATATCCCGGCCAACACAATATTCGCTCAGAACAACCATTTGGTCATGACATCTGGACTGTTTTTTGAAACAGCGCAACAGAATAAACCGCAGGTAAAGAGAGGATTGTGTTGGCTGGAATGTCGTCCATCCAGACATCTCAGTTGGAAGAGCATTGGCAATTGAAGCCAAAGATTTTGGGTTCGAGTCCCAGCCTGAACACATTTTCGTTCAGATGGGAAAATTACTACTCGTATGATTTATTTACCAATCACTTGATTGTGTTAAAAGTAATTATAGTGTAGTTACTCATCCATAGTTTGTTGGAGTTCCTTTACCTGCGTAGTATTTTGTTGTGCTGTTTCAATTAATAGTCCATATGTCACGAGCAAATAGTTGTTCAGAGCGAATATTGCGTTGGCTGG
This sequence comes from Maratus michaelseni, assembly GCA_963931845.1. NCBI lineage: Eukaryota > Metazoa > Arthropoda > Arachnida > Araneae > Salticidae > Maratus > Maratus michaelseni. Next base: position 81,276,050 of record OZ007587.1, read on the forward strand.
GATGTCGTCCAGATAGCTCAATTGGAAGAGCATTGGCAATTGAAGCCATATGTTCTGGGTTCGAGTCCAGCGTAGACACATTTTCGCTCGGATGGGAAAATTACCACTCTTATGGAAATTAAATTTCTTTGTTTATGTTACTCATTTCGATCGTTGTTAATTAAAAAAAAAAGAAAAAAACCTATTTAAAGCTGAATACGTTTTAAACATTATTACGTACAGTGTTATACAACAATATAAGCATGAGCAAAATATTATAAGTTGAGTAACTGTTACATACAGATTTATTCCATAGCATAACTGCGAAGTTAAGCCAAATCAATCACATATGAGAACTGCATATTTTAGATGGTTATACAATATAAACTACAAAAAGAAAATTATTGCATTCAGTAAAATTGAATAATTTAATGAATGTTACAAAATAATTAAACATTCCTAAATATATGAAGTACCTCTAAACAAAAATAACGTACCTGTTAACAGTTTACCAGATTTCGATGCAATATTTGAAACGTTGTATGAGGAATTATCCTAAGATCCTTCAGAGAGTAACGGTAGCGTATATTGATTGCACTTTGAACAAAAATGGTGGATATGTTAAATCTGCCAGTACATCAATGTCCAATTTCTCTCTTATCCAACATAACTAGTTTTTACAAGCTCCAAAACAACTTGAGAGTTTTAATTTTTTTAAATATTTCAGTATATATAAGGCATAATAACTAAAAATAACAACGTTTCAAAGACAACTATTTGTTCATGTTCGGTAATTCCTTTATATTGTCTGTAAAATAAAGAAAAATAAGCTTATTTGCATAAACCTCTCGCTATGCACCAGATTTTGTCCGGGATTTAGTCAATCCAAGAACCAAATCTCATGAACACTATTTTATATCAAAATAAATATGTAATGGTGAAAATTAATGTGCAATAATGAAATTATCTGTTATGTAGTAAAAAAGCACCCAGTACTGGCCGCAGCTAAATAAAGTTGAAAATTTTGTTAATATCGCTATAAAACAATAAAACAAACGACACTACAACGCTGTTGTATCTTTTGTTTTATTTTTTATGGTGATATTAACAAAGTTTTCAACTTTATTTTCCGTTATGGTTGGAAATATGCTCCTTTACATATTATTATTAAAGAAATATTTACTGAATATGGGAGGAGATACTTAGAGCAATGTATATTTTTTTCATTTGAACTTAATATGTCTTTAATTTTCATCCAGAACTGAAGTTTTAAATCTAGTGTGTTTTATCATATGCTATATTTTACGGTTAAGTTATCTTAGTGTTATCTTATGAACAGTTGAAAAATATGCATCTATTTGTGACTTAAAATTTATAAAAATAAATATATATTCAATTTATCGGAAAACAATTCAAAGAGTAAGGTTAGGTTAAATATTCCTTTAAAATTTTGTACAAGTAAGATTTAATAATTTGTAAGATTTAATAATTTGTAAGATTTTGTTGTACAAGCTTTAAAACCTTGATAAATTTTGACATTTCGAATACAACTGAATCCTTTAAGATATCATTGTTGTATTTAAACATATGTTTTATCTGTTTTTATTTAACTACGAGAAAATTTTCTGTTTAATATTATTGTGTTCTTTTCTTGCATTATTTAAACGTAAGCAAATATATTTACTCAAGATCATCTACTACAAAGCTTGCTATTATCATAAGTATGTAAATGAAATCTCAAGAGGGAAAAAAGACTACTTAGTTAGAATTTCTAAAGCTTTAAATTTTCTTAAAGCTTTTTCTCTTGAGAAAGCAGCAAATGCAACAGACAAGACTCTTTTAGAAAATTAAGACATTTCTTGGAAAAAAAGAAGATCGAATTTTGTAAAAGAAAGAAAACAGAAAAAGAAAAAAAAATGGCAAGAACAAACCGACCATCGAAAGAAAAATACTTTTTGAAAAATGATAGAAAAGGATAAAGATATTTTCACGAAAGTGCATGAAAGACAATGAAAAAGAGCAATAATTCCCGAAGACCGAGAAAGTAATTCCACGATTACCAAAAGTAGTTTTGAGAATAAAATTTTCCTTTGAAATGTATCTTTAACAGAAAATTTTGCTTTATACGATTATAATTCATCATTTACTGTGTTTAGTATATTTAAAGTATTCCGCATCTATTATATTTTATGTTCATAGTGTATTTATTGTATTTATACCTATTAAATTAAGTCAATATAAAGTAAAAAACAAAATTATTGACACAGTTGATGTTTTTGGGGAGAAATATTTTAAAAGGATAAGTAAAAGACAATTATTATAAAAATAAATTTTTAAGTTGATGAATGATTAGTCAACGAAATTTTATCAAATCAAATAAGAAATCAGTGTAAGCTAATCTAAATGTATTACTTGATACCTTTAAATGCAGTACATTTCAAAATGATAGGTCTACCCCCAAAATTTAAAATTTCTACTGAATTATTAAATTAAAATTTTAAATATTTTATATAAACTTTAAATCTCTTATGAAAGCGAATTATCGTGAGCAAAAAGTTACAGAAAATATATTTTCAAAAGTTACAATATATGAAAAATGGGTGATGCAAGATGATAGATCAACCTAATGAAATAGATTTATAAAATTTGTTTTAGTAGGACCTTTTTCTTCCAGAATTACTTCATGAATTCTTTTTGGCTCTGAGTTAAGGATTTTTTGCAAACGATGCAAGCGGATAATAAATTTTTCCACAAGCAAAAAATGGTTGTGGTCAGTGTTTCTCATAGGTTTTTTTAATAAATTACCATAGGTTTAGTCAATAATATGCGCAATTTTGGATAGAAACTAGTCAAGCATAGAATTTGTAGAGTGAATCGAAGCATTGTCTTGTTGAAACATAAAACGTGGTCCTCCAATTTCTTCAGAAACTGGTAACAAATGGTTGTTAAGTACCCTTTGATAATCTCTAGCGTTCATGTGATTATCCAGAAGTATATGATATATGTTTTTACTGGCATTCCAAACTTTTATGAAAGCACCTGTTCCTTGATATTTGAAAAAAAAATGCCAGTAAAATTTAAAACCATCTCACCTATGAAAATTGATCTTTTTTCATCAATAAATATTTATATTTTCCAGTTTGTTTCCAAGATAATAAGATAATACTTCTTGTGTAAATTTGAATCTCTTTTCATCGCGTTTTTCAGTTAATTGTAAAACTACTTTCCTCTTTTTGTGCTAAAAAATAAAACAATTTTTTCAAGTTTCTAGGGAATGCAGATGGGAAACTATAATATATTTTCTTTTTTCAAAAGATACTAAAGAAATTTCGCCATAATTAATATCCTTAGCATTGTCTTCGTTTGATAAGTAGGTAATTTTCTTGGCCTTCTAGGTGATTTGCTAGTCCCAAAAGAATTTTTTGATCGAAAAAAATTGTTCACAATATTATTTTGTCCATTTAAAATCCGTGCTATTTTTCTGTTAAATTTACCAAATCCCGTTAAAAGACAGTTATTTCACCTTTTTAGGGTTTCGTTCATCTCACGAAACCCTATTACTCCCGCTCCGTTGTCTGTCTGTCACAGAGCCATTCTCAAAATCTATGTAACTTACAGAGTTGAAACTTTGTGTATAAATCTGAATACCAGCTATAAAGAGCTCAAAATATTAAAATTTGAAAAATTCGTATTATTTTAATAAATAGAGATAAAAAACCAAAATTCTAACAGCATTTTCCCATTAAATTAAAAAATTTTTCGCTATAGCAGATGCCAAAAATTAAAAATCCACGATGAAATTCTTTCTACAATAATTAATTTTCTATCAGACGATTTCCACGTGAAAAATTAAAATGAAATAAAAAGTTTCACCAATTGAAAAAAAGATTAGTATGAAATAAAATTGATTGACGTCATAGTGGTAATAAAACGGAAAGATTTCTCAATAATACAAGGAGTATGAGTATGTGTATGTACACAAAGCAGATTAATATCACGTCATTAGAGAATTAAAAAGAAAATCTGACGTCATATCGGAAGTTTGACGGATTTTTCAAATGTTTCAGAATAATACAAAGCGAGCAGTGTTGAATTCAGACACTTTTCTCCGGGAGGGATTTCTGTGGCTCCGGGGGGGGACATTATAGAGTTCCGGGGGGGGGGGAAATTCCACTTTTTGACCATTGAAAGCATAAAATTTCAAATCTTCCGGGGGGGACATTTCAATGCTCCGGGGGGGACATTCCCCCCCGGGCCACCCCCTGGATTCAACACTGAAAGCGAGTATCAATATGAGTAATAGAGAATAGTAAATATATGATATAAATGCTGGACGATTACACCATGAAACATTACTACATTAAAGACATGAGCATAAAACATCACAAATTTACTGAATGGTGTATATAAAACGTTTGTATGCACCATTCAGTAAATTTGTGATGTTTTATACTCACGTCTTTAATGTAGTAAATATATGAGTTTGAGAAACGCATTGAATCATGATAAAAACCCGATTACGGAAATATTCGCATATTTTAACATTTTGAAGGTGTACAACATGTTAATTTTGAAATTATTTTTTTTTAATATCGCGTTTAGTGTACATGTCAGATATTATAATGACAGAATATAATAGCGGGCTTAGACCGCTATCGGAATGGCTTAGATATTCGAAAAAACGAGAAAAATAGACCGGTAAATTTTTACTTTATAAAAAACGATTTTTTTTTTTTTTGGTTGCTAAATGAAATTTATTTGGATTTATTAAAGAAAGGATAAAGTGTCTTGAAAGGATTATTAAACGAAACCCTTTGAGCGATCTTCGATCACTCTTACCCACTTGTTATTTTCTTTTCCGGACATTTTTTAGTCCAATTATAACCGCAGTTTAAAATTTGATACTGGGTAATGAAAACTATGTATAGAATTGCATTTTAAAGTCGAGGTCATCGAAGAGCCACGAACTACTTTGATTTTATTAAAAATTTGTATGAATCAATCAAGAAAATTCACGCTAAAAATTTAAAAAAAGTCAAAAGTGAACCTTTCTTTATGTTTCTTTATGTACCTAAAGAGTGAAAAAAAAGCAGCTTTTTTATAATGTTTAAATGAGTATTAAATGATCCTTTCTTTCTTATACTGATAATTTTAGTTAAAAAACATCTAAAATTTGTTTACAAAAAATATTTGCATGTTTTCAAAAATTAAATGGATTTTTAAGGGTGGGCATGTCATTATGCAACGTGTTGGAGATTCTGTTTGAATTCACAGTTGGCACTCTTTTCAGCTCAGTCACTTTATTGTGGTGTTAATGCAGATCGTCGATTTAACAATGATATATGTTCACATAGAATCATATTAATATCTGCAGATGTAGATGCTCCGTAATTATAAGAATTATTCTAAAGAATAATTCAAAATTTCCAAATTTTTTGCTCTGTAATGCATTTTTAAATCCAAAATTTTGTATTAAACGATCATAATTGAAAATTCGCCGTATTTATAACATTTAAAGTATTCTTAATTTATTACACTGATAAATTAATTGATCAGATTTAAAATAAAAAACAAAATTATTAGCACCTTTTTTTTTTCTTTTTTTTTTTTCGAGAAGTGGATGTAAAACATTTTTAGTAAAAGAGCAATATTATAAAAAAAAGTATATGCTGAGGAATTAAAAGCATTATCAAATGAAATAGATAATCGATATAAGCTCATTTAAATGTATTACCTGAATACTTTAAATTGATTAGAAATTGTACTTAAATTCATTGTTGGCACTAGCTTCAGTTCCGTAAAGATACTTACTGCCTATCAAAGATCTAACAATTATATAAGCTTACACAGACTCATTTTAATATACACTTACGCAGACGCTAGAGGCTACATATCCTCCTGAATTCCTACTCTAAAACCACATTGGAAATCTAATTAACTCGAATGAAATGTAAAGCTAATCTGCATCAAGAATTATCCAGGCTAGGTAGATATTCTTTCTCTCTCTCTCTTTTGGAGGATTTGCTATAATTAACTGACTAATTTTTTTTTTCTTAAGGGTCACCCTTCATTTTTCAAAAATCACGAAAATATCAAATTTCGTACTTTTCGTTTAAAATTAAAAAAAGACATTCGTAGTATATTCGCACGAACTGCCGTAATGATCTGATACTTAAAAATATACGAAAAAGGCTTTTTACTGCTCCATTTTTCTTTGGATGATTTGGAGTTTCAATATTTAAATGTATTTTTTCTCAGTTTCTTTTTCTTCAGTGCATCAATATGTTCAAACTGCTATAACTTCAACATATGCTTTTTAATTAATTGGCTATTCTTTATGGCTGATCCGGTGTATTTCAAAATATTAAGAATACGATTTTCAATAATATAAAGAATTTATTTCTTAAAAATAAAAATATTAAGTAAATAGTTATGTTTTACTGTATTTTTACATATGTTATGACATTTTATCTACGGTTTTTTTTTGTTTTGTTTTTTTAAACTAATTAACTTTTGTGAAATATTTTTCCTACAGTTATGGAGCACACTTGTCGGAAAAATGTGCAAAAAATGTTTTAAAAATTCAAAATTGGGCCCAGCCTAGACCTTTAACAATTTAATCCACAATTTAATCTATTTAAAAGGATGTCAAAAGCGCAATTCGTTAATTTCTTCTATGTCTTCTTTACACTATATGTTTTACCCATGTTGCACTGAAAAAAAAATATAAATAACAGCAAATTTTTTGACAATTTGGGATCCAGTTTTTTAACTCTTTCCAATGGTTTCGGTTCATCTGCTTGTCTGTTCGTCCGCGCTTCTATTTACTTCTATTTTACTTCTATTACCTCTATTTACGTGTAATTGACATATGTTATTGAGGTTTAACAGGGCATGCTCCCTATTAAAAACGAAGTGTACGGCATTTATAGTTCGTTTACAGAGACATCCAAAAATTCCTATATACGTATTATGGTCTATGGACAGAAATTGTTTGAATTGAATTTTAATGATGTTACACTACTTCAAACATTACGAAATTGGTATAATTGTTGATATACACTACAACATATTTCCAGTTGAAAATGGCATGCCTAGGGTTTAGCGTTACAAGGACACACCAAAAAATTCTATTGCGTTACTCTCAGTAGACAGTGATCGTTAGAAGTGCGTTTTATGAAATTGATGTAAGTTATTGAAGTGCATGATAACATCCTTCATCGGTAAAAAATACGACATGTAACGTTTAATGTCTCTTACAGAGCCACAAAAAGAAAAAGAAAATAGATATGTAACCATATCTACTCAACTATGAGCAATAATTGAATCTGTCATTTCAAAAACCACATAGTCAAGTTTTTTCCAAATATACTTTTCTTTTCTCAAATACTTCCTTAAAGGCAGAGTCACTATCTGGGTAATAACCATACATAGTCAGTGTATTCCTTCCTCTTCAAACAATACCTTCTAATTTTCGTTCATTACTTAAACGACATAAAGTCAGCGACTTAAGTGATTTTTGCATGCAGTACCAGATTACATGCACTGTAAAAAATTGCTGCAGTAAAATTACTGCAGCAGAGATTCGAGGCAATGTCCATAAGAAAACGGGTTTTGTCCCTAGATAAACGAGCTTTGTTCTTACATAAACGGTTTTTGTTCGTAAAAACACGAAATTTAAGGAAATTGACCGTTTACCTTAAAAAGGGGGCATTTCCCGTAAAATTACAGCAGCAATTCACGGAGAATGCACATGAATTTACAATAATTTTTTTACAGTGTGCGGATACCATATTACATTATTATATTACCACTTGCATGAAATACCATACTAAAACATAAAAATTTTCCTGTATGAGTGTTACATTCATTAATTTTGATTAAACTAGGGGGCTCCGCCCCCTGCTCGCTACGCTCACCAACCCCCGTTCTGAGTTCACAGCCTCTTAAAACCTGGTAATGTATCCTGTTTTAAAAAGATGATGGTGATGATATCACGAACGGCGACTATCTTCTGTAATCAGGTTATAATGCTTTTTCATTTAACTGGTTACAATGCTTTTTCATTTAATTCATCTTTTTTATTTTTAATATTCATGTGTAAACACAATTTTTATGACGTAATTTTCTTTATTTGCTGCTTTCAACACGTGATCATTTAATTATTATTTTAAACTTTCATTATTGTTTTTAATAGTCTCGCGCAAATACATTTTTTGAGATAAAACATAATCCCTTGCGCTTATTTAGATTTTGGCAACAATATAAAAAAAAAATCACTTTTTCAATAAAAGATTTTTTACTCGATTTTTAAGGATTTTTTGAGTTTTTATTGTCCGACCGTGATAATTTTTTGAATTTCTGAAAGCTTGTTATATTTCGCGTCTGGTGGTATGATTTTAGAATCCGTAGGATGGCTAGAAAAAAAGTAATAGCTCCTCAAAAAAGTCCCTAGTAAAAATGCGATGAGAATAACCGGGAATATCTACGCAGAATTTGATTGGTCCATTTCTAAATCGTTTTTGGCTCAGTTCCAGATTACTTTTTTTTAATATAGAAGGAAATATGTTTGACTGTTTTGTTCAAATTAAATACCACCTAACATTGTTTCTTGCTAAAACAACATAAGTCAGGAACAGTTTTTCTGTTCTTCTTTCTATTATGCATAAATTATAAACATTATTCGATGTTTACAAACTTTGAAGTCCAAACTAGTAGTGAAGTCTAAACTTAGCAGCCCCCCCCCCCCCTATAAAAATTCGTTTACTTATGAATAATATTATGATTTTTTTTTTTTTTTTCTGAAAAGTTCTGATTCTGTGAGTTATATTATTTTTGAAATAACTAACTCATTTACAAAAAAAAAAAAAAAAAAAAAAAAAAGATATGTATTTGTTTATGAGCAATAATTACATAAAAGAAAAAGAAAAGAAAATAAACGTTTTTGTTGTGTTATGCATTTTTCTTCTTAATGCAATTTTAGTATGTTATATGGTGTGTATAAATTCTAAAGAACATATACAATGATACCAGAAATCTTTTCATTCATAATTAGCTTTTATGAAAGGGATTTGCTGAAAATGCGTTTTAAAATATGTTACTCGTTTCAAACTAAACTAAATTCTACTATACTTGCGTGTTGTGAGTTATAAAATAAATTTATACAAGTGGTTGCACAAAAGCATATGGATACATCGCCATCTATTAATTATAATTGCCAGAAAAAAAAAAAAAACATTTTTAGTAGTTTTATACATTTTCCAGCTAAATAAAATTTTAGTTAAAATTCTTATACATTATATACAGGGCTGCACAAGAAATTCGTATATATTACTACCTACGGAGAGTAGTTGCTGAAAAGGGTTTTTGGCTAAGTTGTGTGTTTTTTATTTGCATATTTCTATTCAATGTAGGAAAAAAATGAAGTTGTGTTGGAATAGTCTGAGAGAGTTAAAAAGTGTTTCAAAATTTATGGCGGATGCATGATTTTACGTTCTTGCTTTTTAAAAAATGTAAATTAAGAGTAAAGCCCGGCTTTAAAATATATTTACAGAGTAAATTTCTATAATCAGACGAAGCTTTACAACACATAAAGAAAATCTGAAATACTTATTTTGATTTTTAACCTAACAATATGTGCAGAAAATTAGATGATTGCATCTTTCAGACTCTCTTTTCGATTTTCTTTAACCGATTTAAAATGTTCTCCAACATATCAGTTATAGATCACTATAAATATTCTCTAACATTTTTATTTTCAACTGTTCTGAATATAACATAGCTTAGTGGACCAAAGGGAGGATTTCGCACTGCAATTTCATAATTTTTAGCGATATCTAATATTTTTTTAGATGCAGGTTTAAACTTCTAAAGACAAATTAAGGATAAAATATCTGTAAACAACATTAGTCAATCCAGAATTGCATCTTATTTATGCAATCGAAGTTACAGTAAAAACTGATTGAAAATAGCAAAAGAAAATAACATTCACATTTTAACTGCAGTAAATGATAACGTCATCCGCTTCGGGAAAAACACGGGACAAAGAAAAATAAATTGAATACATATAAGATGCAATTGAATTTTATATTACAAAGACTATATTTTAGGGTACACGTGAAATACCATTGCTTCGATTGATAGATGGTGTATTTTTCTTCTAAACATTTGAATTTGAATTTTGCTTTTTAATTATACATATAAAGTAAACCTGTGCTACCTTTATCATTTTTACACTATTTTTTTTTATAATCATTGTTGAGCCCAATATAATGCGGTTATTTATTTTTGTGGCAACATTGATTTGAGAAAAATCTTTCATTTCATTTATGAAAACTAATTTTTAATTAACTGCAATTTTTAATTTAAAAAATATATATGTTTTAATGAAATGTGAGTGTAGTATGTCAGAAGGCAATTCAAAAACCTTTCGAAAGATGCGTCATTCATTGTTGTGCGTTTTGTAAATGCATAGAAAAAGGGATGGTGACAACAGAAATAATATATATGATACTGGTTCGACCGACGAAGATAATTCATTCCAGTGTTAGCCGAAACAGATTGCCCGTCTTATTAAAGTGCATTACTGCGGCATTAGTTAATGCATGCGCCCAATAAAACACTCGTTATATGAATCCTTATTCGTTAACCAAGGTAGAAAAAGGTGAAACAAATCTTCGTTAGCCGAGATATCACTGTGTAGTAAAACTTGCTAAAACGGAATCGCAAAGGACCAGGGAAAAATATCATTTTAGACATGCTTTCGTCTTCCACGTTTTTACTCTTGCCGAGATCCTGGTGTTTTTCTAAATAAAACTGGATTTCATTATAGACAAGTTCCGTATTTGCAAGTTTTACTGTATTCATAGTCTTTTATTTTTTCCTAACAGGATTTTATAAGTACGACTTTTAAAAAGATCTATCAAAATAAATTTGAAGACAATAAAACTTTATTAATTTTTTTTTATTATTTGTTTGGCCAGTTTTTCAGTCTTTTGATATTAAAAAATATTTAGATTTAAAATTTAGAAATATTCACCCAATCAATATATTAAAATACTGCATATCTATTTAAATAAACAGCATCATAAAAAAGATCTAAGAGGGGAAAATTCTACACGTTCTTTTATTAATGTTCTTTCATTTTTCAAGTAAAAACATTAGAAGTATTCAATGAGAAAATTGCTAATTATTTTACAATAGAAAAAAATATCAAAGTTACGCTAATTTTATAATCTATGAAAGCAAATTTTCATACAATTTCAAAAAAGATAATATTTAATTTAAAAAAAAATGAATCGAAGATAAAAGACGAGTTTTCAATAATAAGTGAATAAAAAATTCTTCAGAATAAATTAAATATTATTTTGGCATAATCAACTGTGAAAAGGTTTTTTTTTTTGTCTATTTAAAATTTAATAAGAGTTAAAAAATTGTTTTGTTAGAAATTGTTATAAAAATGGTAAAAATGGCTTTTCTAATTAGGAGAATGCGAAGCAATTATCTGGGGAATTTAAATCGAGATGTTAGAGGTTACGGAAAAGTAATTGTAGAACTTTTATAATGAAGATATTTGTAGTAACGAGTAATGAACAAATTTTAAAACTCCTGTTAATGTAGAAAATATTTTTTGTAACTGTACTATAGGTATAAAAGTAAAAAAAAAAAATATTTTTAAATTATTCTTTTATAAACATTCAATGTTTATCTTAAAAATCACAAATAATTTGATGACTGGAATTAATCGCTAGAATACGTTAATTTAGAGTGGTCCCCAGTTATGGAAAATTAACCAGTTTGATTTACGCTGGGTAAAAAGCGTCAGCTAGTAAATTTATTTTTAAAAATTTATAATCTTTGATCGGTTTCTTTTACGTCTAGAATTAGATTTAGACCGCCTCTATATTTTCTAATTTACAAGATTTAAATTTTAATAGCAATTTCCGAATTTTTGTTAAATTTATAGAACCGAAAATAAAAGCCAACAAACTCACCTAAATCGTTTGGACAAAGCGGTTAGTAATTAAATTGTGCAGTTTTAATAGAAAATGTTTCTCCAACCTTTTTTCTTTCAGATGTACTTTTTAATCACGGAAATATCTCAAACAATATAATTTCCCATCTAATTAAAAATTTCATATTAGATTTATGAGATTATCCTGGCAACTTTTCTTTAGTTCCTTCAGGCTAAGACAATTTCTTTAAAAAATATATAAAAAAATTAATAATTTTGAAAATTTCTGGATCACATTTTTATTTTATAAGACCTGGAAGTTAAAAAGTAAGCATGCAACTTTATAATAAACAAGTCGGTAAGTGTGATCGAAGATCGTACAAAGTGTTTCGTTTAATATTCCTTTCAAAACACTTTATCATTCAATTAATAAATCCAAATCATTAATTTATAATTATCCATATCATTTATCAATACACTTTATCAATAAGAACATAGATGGCAGCACCATTAAATTTAATAATAAAATGATAACAAGAGGAAGCTATTTTTGAAATCAAATTAAAAATATTCAAGAGCTGCTTTACAGACAATTGTGACAGCATATGTTTCTAAGCACATTTAATTACATGATTTAATTTTATCTGGAAAAAAAAGAGAGATAAACCCTTAAAATGGCAAAAAAGTACGAAAGTTCTTTTAATTAAATTTATCAGACAATGATATGTAAAAATCGATAATTTCAACTTCCGTCGTCGAGAATGGAAGCGGAAATCTTTGGGTTAGGGGGAAACCTTGCTACAATTGGACCATCTAGCCTACGAGGACATTAAGGTTCTGTTTTAAGATCTAAGAAAATCACAGAAATGGCCGGATGTCATTAAATTAATTAATTTAATTAAAATAATACTTTTTCAAGATTTTGTTGTTTGTCGTGTGAGATGAGAAATTCAGCTATAAGTATGCAAAATTTTCTAACTTATACAGTTTCGAACTCTGTACTCTGTACAGTTTTGAACAGAGTACGAACTCTGTGACAGGCAGACAGACAGAGGAGTGAGACGAACAGAGTTTCGTCAGATGAACGAAACCCTAAAAATGAATTAGAGATATGGGTATGTTCTATGATACAATAGATTTATGATAAATTAGTATTACACGCAAAGAAATCAAGATTTTATTATTTGACGTGAATAAAAACCTTAAACTTCCTAATATTAGTCATTCTTGACTCAAATTGTAAAGTCTCCTTCGGAGCCGTCGTTTCATGATGAAAAGTGAACTGAAAAAATAGCTATGATAGAATGAAGTTATGACAAATTATCAATACTCACAAGAATTTTTTATGTCCCTTTCATTATGCAAGAACTATCTTCATTATTGCATAATAAAATGCACTAAATCCTTGATTTACCTTACTGAAGTGACGGGAGTAAAATCTTTTGACTTTCTATTAGTATTAGAAATTTTGACCCACCTCATAACTTCCCTTTTGAGATCATTGTTTTCCCTTATGAGATCATTGTTTTCCCTTTTGAGATCATTGTTTTCCCTTATGAGATCATTGTTTTCCCTTTTGAGATCATTGTTTTCCCTTATGAGATCATTGTTTTCCCTTTTGAGATCATTGTTTCGCTGTCATTAGATCAGATGATTACTATATCAAATGATTATTAACAATCAACATAAGCATTTCCAATCTTTATTTAATATTTTACCTTCCAGAAAATACATGCTTCGAAAACTTTTTAATTATCTTATTTATTTTGATTGCTTAAAAAAATTATAATTAGAATAATTTTGAAATAGCTATTAGAGTCTTGAAAGAAATGTAGAATTCAATCTGCATTAAAGTGCAACCAGTATCATTTAAATTTTAAAAATTTGCTATTCTATGATGCATCAAGGAATATTTAAAACAGATTTCTCTAAGGAATTTACTCTATTAAAATGACGATTCCCATTCTTCTGAATTTAGACACCCAATGTTCCGAAATACTTTTATTGTATCAGCAACATCTTTCGTAACGGGAAAACATTGACCATAAATGTTAGTTTTGGTTGAAAAAGACAAAGATTCTTTGTCAAAAGAAAGGTCTGCACGAATAGCAGTGTTTTCTTGTGATATATATTGTAAACAAAATATTGCAAAACTCAATCACTCTCAAAGAGACAACATTTCTGAATTGTTTCACACTATGTAATATGAGTATACAGATACATGGGTTGTAATAATAAAGAGGCTTTGTTACTACACTGGTGTGCAAAACTTAAGCCAATAAACACAAAATGCTAATTTCTGAACACGTGAGTACTCAAAAGGAAATTCTATAAAGGACAAGTATAGAAAAGAGGTACTATCCTAACAGCACAGCCAGTCGATGTGAAGTCCCCTTGTCGTCACACATGGTTAGAAGTGTCACAATCGCTACGGTGAATCAAAATATGGAATATTTCACTGTCTCATTATTACTCTCAAATGATTGTTAACACTGAACAGTCACTGTGACTGTCGCTTTGTGATGGGTCACCAGGTGACATTACAATGAAGTCACCTTGTGATTCTCAAGTCACTGTCAGTTGAAGACTGAACTTCGAAGTCATTGTGAGCATTGCATTTTGATGAGTCGCCAAATAATGTCACAATAAAGTCGCATGGTGACTTTCCGGTGATCGACACTCTATTGTGAAGTCATCATTGCACTCCTTTGTGAAAAGTCAGCAGAGGATTTCATTTTTTGTCACTTGGGAACTTGTCACAGAACAGCTATCATGATGACTTTACAATGGAGTGTCATTGGAGAGTCATGAGAGTCACAAGATGACTTCATTGTAAAGTCCCCTGGTGACTCGTCAAAAAGCAGCAGTCATGGTGACTGTTCAGTGGAGTGACCAAATGAGAGTAAAAATGAGACGAATGAAAGATATCACATTTCTGTTCATTGTAGTGACTGTGACAATTGTGACCATTTGTGATGTCAAGAAGACTTCACATCGACTGTCTGTGCTGTTAGGATAGTACCTATTTTCTACACTTGCTGTTTATAGAATTTCATTTTGAGTATACTCACGTGTTCAGAAATTAGCATTTTGTGTTTGTTGCTTAAGTTTTGCACATTAGTGTATTTGCACTAGAAATATTTTGCAAATATACCTTTTATATCATTCTATGTATGGAATTGTGTATGTTTAACCAATATACATACGACACAGGCACATATAAATAAATAAGTTAGTTGTGGAAAAGGAGAGGGGGAGGCTGCGCCCACAAAAATGTGTAAATATAATTTAAATGCGCCCGTCAAAGACTGACGACCTCTGTTCTACATCATCGTATGTCGTAACAAAAGCATTGCTTGTGTCAGACGAGATCTCTGATGCAATAGCTGACAAATTAAGCAGTGAAGAAAAAAAGCAGTTCAGATTGTATGAAAACGTCGTTATATCGAGATTTTTATTTTTTTAGGCGGTTCTTATATCGCATATGAAATGATATTGTTTCAAATAATAATAAATTGGTGTACTTTTAAATGATCGTTATATTGTAGTTGCCACTATAATGAAGGATCACTATAATGCTAGTAAAGTGTAGAAAATAAATACGATAAAATTATAGTACAACATAGAAAATCTTGTGCCTGTTTCGGGGCGAAATTTCTCTCATGAGATTAGACTCGGGTAGGGGTGCAACTGGGCCTAGGCTTAGATTTTGTCGTCAGACTTGCACCAGGCCGGACCTGAACCACGTGGGACGGGTGTGCTAGTAATAGGTAAATAATTAGAGGAAACAATTACATTTTAACAGTATTTTCTGGTTTTCAGAAAATTGTCAAATGCGAGTAATTAGTAATGTTTCAAATTTCTTTTTATTATGTAAATGAATAGGGAAGACACAAAACATAAGTAATTACTTCGATGATTCTAGATGAACCACAATCATTAAAACTTCAAAGTTAATGAAATATAATGGGTCTTAAAAAAATTTGTAGATGGCGAAAAGTTTGAAAAATTGAAACTGTTTGGTTTCATATTTAATTTCAGTGCAAATTTACAAGGGCTACATATCTTATGCAAAATCCTGTGCAGGGAAACTAACTGTGTTCGCATTTTCACATTTATTTATTTATCTTGTTTTTTTTTCTTCACTTAAAAAGAAAAAAAAACTGCTGCTGACGTTTTCGAAATTAATTTTACCACTTTTGTAATTTTTTTTTTTTTTTTTTTAGAAACTCGTGTCCGCAACGAAAGGTTTTTACTCTTCTTTCATTTCAGCTTCAGGGCTGAAGATGAGCAACGACGTGTATGACTATCCAAATGTGATCACTATATTCCCACTGATAAAGCGATTTCTATAGTCAGGTAGTATTTCGGCTATTTAATAGGAATTTTTTTCGTATGACCTCACATGTGTATCAAACAATTCATCAAATTCAACAAAAAATAATGGGTGGGACAACTAATAAAAAAGCAATTTAAAGATTGTAAGTCATGATAAAAGTGAATTGTGAAACTTTTGATGAAGTTTTCTTTTCGACCTGAAAACAAAATCTACAATCGCTAAAAAGAAATGTTGATCAGTGAACTAATCCGAGATGTCTGGCAATATAAAAGTAAAATGTAAAATAAAAACGTTTTAGGGCTGAGAACATAAAAAAAATACAAATTTATGATTTTATGCATAATTTTCTGACGAAATTGTGCAATCCGTCAATAGATTGGAGGATATTACCAGCACCAGCAGCGATCATCTGTAATCGATTAGCCATTCATTTTCCTTCGATAGGGAATGTTGCGGTGCTCTATGCCACATCCACTGTTATCGCGATGACTGACGGCTGTTTTGGTGATTGGTTATGTGAAATCAATTACATGTTTGTAGATCAGATTGTATAAAATGGTCAGGTAAAAAATATCGCCCTCCCCCACCCCACAGACTATAGTGAAAAGACGAATTTTCTTGAACTTCAGAGATGTAAAGAACATGTTGACAATCATATTCTTCAGCGAAGATTTAGTTACGAAACAACAAATTGAGTTTTTAAAAAATCACACTTAAGATCACCCTATATCACAAAGCTCGAAATAATCTGTAGTTGTAAGAAATATTTCATAGACAATGTACAAGCGCAAAGTAAAAATTTTATCTTTTAACAAATTGAAATAAATGAAAAAAAAAAGAACTTGTCTGTTTCTATTGAGAAATAATAATGTGGTCTAAGTTTTTTAAAGTGTTTTATAATCCTTTATAAGTTAGTTTGAAAGAGAATTGAACTGTTATTGATGGGACATACAGAAAATATTCTATCTAATTCTAAAGCTATGGTACCGTCAGTGTTAATAACATAAAGACGCCGTGGGCTATCCTTTGTCTCTCTCTCTTTTTATTTGAATTCCCTTTTCAGAAATACTGGAAAACACAACTCATGTTTTTCGGTCATAGCTGTACAATGAAATTTTCAAAGAATGAGAATCGTGACTTCTGCAGATTTCTGCCAGCGGTTGGGTATAAATATTAAATTTGGTATTTTAAACAGATTTTCAGCGACACGAAAATCACGAAACGCGGTCATAGGCAAGTATCTAGGATTAATAGTAATTTCTGTGTAAGAAAAGTTTTTTTAAAGAGAAAATTTATTTTGAAGCAATTTTAAAATGGTATTAACAATTTTTTACTGCATTATTTCGGTATCTGGTTCAGTCTCTGATGACAGAAAATTTGTGGTCTCAGGCTCTTGAAAAAAGAACCCGAACTCTATTCTAAGGCATACATGAAAATATACAAATAAAGGTTAATGGCAAAGGCATTATTGAAGATGCAAAATTTAAAACTTTTGGCCCCAATGCTTCCTACTCCTGAGGTTCTGGTAACAAATATCTTTCTTATAAACTTTTCTTTTAAAATTTAAAAAAAGTTCCTATGTTTTTTTCTTATTGCTTGCAGATTTTTCAACCAAATTTAACGTCATTTCCAAAAAACTTGAGAAAGTGCACTAAAATCATTATACTGCAATTAGAAAATGCACGACAAAAATGACACTTTCAAACCTGAGTAAATACATGTTTTCATTTTGTTGTGGAACTTTTTGTTTCAAATATGACGGCCCAATGCTTTCAATTCAGAAATACCAGAAATACTCAGAATATTGAAACATGGACATACTGAAAACGGAGCTCATAGAGGTCACTTCATACTCATTTTTGAAACATGGACACACTCAAAAATGATTAGAATCAGTTCAAACTCATTTTTGAAACATGAACATACTCAAAAATGAGCACATAGAATTCAGTCTTTACTCATTTTTCAAACATGGACATACTTTTCTTAAGTAATATGCATATTTTCAGAAATGAGTATATACATGTTTCGAACTTGAGTAATTTTGATTCAGAGTCATTTTGACTATGCGACATACTCAAATTTGAGTCTTTTTTGCTCAGTTTTGAAAATGTCGCTTAAAGAGTGTGAGTATGTTGAATATTTGATAAAATATTAGCCTTTGTATAAATTTTTTTTTTTCCTGTGCACGTGCAAATGACTGCACATTATTTCTTTCATAATTTAGTAGTCAGCTATATAGGACAACTTATACAAGAGCCAATCAAATATTGTGAAAATTCAGGAAAATATTGGCAATGTAGCGAGTTACGGAACAGATGCTTTACACTCACGCAAACATATAAACATAAGTTTGGCGACTTTTTGGTTGGCGCGATTTTCAAGACCGCGCCAAACGAATAACTTAATACAAGGGCTAGGTTGCCATTAAAGGAAAAAATCCCCTCAATTTGGCGACTTTTTTCCTTTTTATAACCGATTAAAAAAAAAAATCTGTGCGTGAGTGTATGACATCATAGCCCGAGTTACATTTCAATTACTTTCTGCAAATAACTCGACTATAGTCTCCAAATTTCAGTTTCATCATAAACCCCAGGATAATTACGCTGAATTACATAAATGTTATTAATATCTACATACACGTACATACATAAAAATGAAAAACAATAATAATATGTAATATTTAACATACACTCTGAAAACGATATTTTTAAAACTGAGCAAAAAATACTCAAATCTGAGTATGTTGCATAGTCAAAATGGCTCCGAATCAAAATGACTCAAGTTTGAAACATGTATATACTCATTTCTGAAAACATGCCACACACTCAAGAATAAAACATCGTGTGCTCATGTTTGAGTATGTCCATGTTTCAAAAATGATTATGAACTGACCTCTATGTGCTCAGTTTTGAGTATGTCCATGTTTCAATATTCTGAGTATTTCTGGTATTTCAGAATTGAAAGGATTGGGTCGTCATATTTGAAACAAAAAGTTTCATAACAAAATGAAAACATCGATTTACTCAGATTTGAAAGTGTCATTTTTCTCAGTGTATTATATAATTGCATAACCGCATTAAGTTGCACTTATTAAATACAATAGTTTCTATTACATCAGTTGCAGCTTATGAACAATACCTTATCATCAAGTTAGTTTCAGAAAGTAACTAAAATTCAGCTCACTACATCGCCAATATCTTTCTGAATTTTAATGATATTTGATTGGCTTTTTTATATAAATTGCCGTATAAGTTGAATACCCAATTATAAAGAAAAAATATGCTATCACTCTCGTATGCGCATTAAAAATTATTTCATGTAGTTGCTCTTATGTCATCAAATATTCAATGTATTTATTTTTGAATTATAGTAAATGTTTCTATTGCACTTTCCAAAGTTTTCTGAAAGTAGTGTTAAATTTAATTGAAAACCCTGCATGTTAGAAACAAAACATATATATATATATATATATATATACATACATACATATATATATATATATATATATATATATATATAAACGTGTATATTTTCAGGACTATACGTGCTATTCTTACATAAATACATAAAAACGTTGTACAGGGCCTATAAAAGTATCTGTAACAGCTACATATCATTTCCAGCTTTGTATGATACACGATGATCACAAATATAATTTTCTTATTCAGTTTGTTGATGGTCATATAATTGCTCTCGTGACTAAATCTTCACTGAAAAATTTGAGGTCAAACATGTTCTTTACATCCCCGAAGTTCAAGAACAATTCATCAAGCATCTCGATATATCTATATTCGACATTTCTTCTACAAACGAAAGTGTCTTAAGATTTATGGCCATACAGTGCAAGTTTAATCTGAGAGAAAGATTGTTCCCATTGCAATATTGTCATCACATAAGCAGTTTTTTCCTGTTTCAAGTTATTTATTCAATAAACATTAGCCTGATAAGTCGCAAAAAACCGCATATTTGTTAGACATATTTGTTTTCTATAAGAGGGGCAGGTGCGGAGAATCGTTGAATGTCTATCCGGTTTCAGTCGTCATCAAACTTATCTTCAAATTATGAATATATTGCAAGTTTTTAACACTTCCCAACTTAGTTGAAAAGTGTTTATGAAATCGGTTTGTCTATGGCCGTCTATCCACGTCCAGCTCCCGTAAATATACTTGGATTCCTATGTATTTGATGTTATTCTGGATAACCACGGCATGTTCAGCGTTGAAAATTAAGTTTGTAGCATTTATAGTTCGTTTACAGGGATACTCAAAAGAATTTTGTTACATTATGGTCTGCGGGGGGGAATTGTTTTTGCAGTGTATTTTAATGAAGTTACACTTTTTGAAACATATTGAAATTAATAAACATCACTGAGGTGTACTTCAAGATGCGTATTGCAGAATATGGAAGTGCATAGCATTTATCATTCATTTACAGGCACACAAAAAAAGAATTCGGTTACAGTACTGACTATAAGCGATAATTGCTAGAAGTGCGTTTTCAATTGTGGTATGCGTTTATAAATGTAACTTTTTTTTGCACATTATTAGATGTATGTAAATTCTGTAGATTTTCAACTGTGTTATGCGTTTCTAAATAACACTTTGATATTTTCTTTTATTATTATTTTTTTCTGTTTTCCATTACATGTCATAATTGTTTTCTTTCTAAAAATATTCTATATATTTTATAGATATTTCGATGCACTCAATAATAAAAAAACAAATTCTTTTATGCATGTAAAATGTAGAGCATATGGAAGTGACACTAGTAAGATATTGAATTTGGAATAAAAACTTACGTAAGGTTTTTGTAGTGAATTTTGTCTTAAAATTAAAAATAACTGCAAAACCTTATCAATAATAATAACTTATCAAATAACCCAACTTCACGTTATTTTGTCAGGTAATTCGTCGTCATCTTATTTATTATTATTATTTCCTTTATTTATTAAGAGCCTTTTTTCCTTTAAGTTTTTGCCGTTTTTGTCTCGTCATTTATCGAAATAACAGTGGAACTTCTATTTAACGAAGTCCCTATTTAACGAAGTTTTCTACTTAACGAAATTTTCTGCAGAACTTTGATTTTGAAAACCATTAGCATGTAAATTAATCTCCACATTACGAAAAATATATTCTATATAACGAAGTTTATTCCACTTTTGTACGTGTACAGAATTCAAATTAAGCGATTGCTGTTCGAAGGATATGCAAATTTATTTCAGCGTATTCGATTGTATGAAAATGAACACATTTAAATCATTTCCATTCTGCTTGGTGCTAAATAAAACAATTTTTTTCACACTAAGAAAAACCCTTGTTATCGCTATTCTCCCACTCCGAGACTCCAGCGCTGACAGTTGGGGGAAGTCAAAATCCCCCTTTTACATTCAATGATATAGAAGATGAGGTGTCGCAATGGCGTCATATGCATTGAAACAAAAAATATCTATTAGAGTCAGACAGGTACCATTCTGACCTTCCATTACTGATAGACAATTGCTTTGTACATCCAAAAGAACGTGCTTCAAAATACAAATCGAAGAACATCAAAGTTATTTTTGTTCCTGCCAATACAGTTAAACTTCAATCATTAGTCTAAGGAATAATAAAAAATCTTGAAGTACATTATCGAAAAAGACAGAAAAAAGCCGATGTAGTGAAAACATTAGTTTGAGATTCTGTGTATCAGAGCTGATGAAAGCTTGGGAATGTGACGTGATTTCATCGACCGTACACAACTGTTTTGTAAAAGACGTTTTATAATTAAAACGGAATCAACTGCTTCTGAATCCAATACCTGTTTGTCATATCTCAAGAAAAAATTTCATGAATTTAAGTTAATTTTTATTTAACGAATTTTCTTCATAACGAAATTTTTAAGTGTAACGATGAAACTTCGTTAAATGGAAGTTCCACTGTATTGTATTTTCTCCTCCCCACTTAGTATTTGTCTTTTGTTTTTCCATTTTTCTTTTTCTTTAAGTTCTTGAGAAATTAATGTTTTTTTATTTATTTTTTTTCGGGTTTTGACATCGCTATCTTCTGTTTTGAATTTTATTTATGAAAGACCAAGCTACTACTACAACACATTTCTTTGCCTAATAGGTAATTTAGATTGTTTAAGATGTTCTCAAAGTAACTTAATTGGTAAAGTAACTTTTAAAAATGTTTCATACTGAGTTTGAAGATAACTTACATTAAGCATACTAAAAAAATTAAAAATTAAAACATATTAAATGTTTGTAGATTTGTTTCAATACTGAGTAATGGTATAATTATTTAAGTATTTAAAATTTTTAAACTATTAGCAGTGAGCTTAAAAAATGTTTTTCACAGTGAGTTTGGAAATAATTATAAAAAGAGAAGAAAAAACCCATTAATATATACGCACGCTTGTTGATTTATTTTATTACTGTGTTAATATTTTGAATTATAATACGATTTTTTGAAGCTGTTTTTTACATTTAGAAGCATCTCAAAGAAAAAATCCCTGACGACCTACAGGCACAGTAGATTTCGAAGACGCAAACCGTGAGGCGCCTGTTTGTTGGGAATTGCAGAAGAAATGACGCTTTTGCCATGATGTAGCAGTTGGGACCGCCCACTTTGAAATCTACCTGTATCTGTAGGCGGAACTGGCAGGATTTTTTTTTCTTTGCTATAAGAGTTGGTCCTATAAAAAACTTGTCAGTATAAAAGTTTTAGATAATATTAAGAGTATTTATAATAAATCCAAGCGGATTTGATATCTTGTGAATTGACGAAGTTATGAATTTTTTTCTTCTAACCTTCCCCCTCCCCCTCCCCCCTTTGGGGCCATTTTTAATGATGTCAAAAATCTGTCATACATAAATTTTCAGCCCATTTCCTAGAAATAATAATAACATTAAACGGATTCGATACGTATCCTAATTAAGACATTATGTTTTTTTTTTCTGTTTTCACAAAAAGCCCCTCCCCCCCATTTTACCCCCTTGGTTCGATTTTGCCCATTAACGAACTTGACCGAGATTTTATGTCCCTTGATTTTATGTATCAGTTTGGAAGAGATTTGTGCAGAATTATTCAAGTTATCGTGTCCATAAAAAAGTGACACAGATAGATAGATAGATAGATAGATAGATAAAGTTTTGAACTGGTGGTAGTTTTGGGTTCTGGGAGTCATGATCGGCGTAGATCTGCAAAAAATTTTCAAAAATTCCAACTTAGGGGAGAATGTAATTGGTAGTATTTCTTACGAAATCTACCTAATAGTATTTCTTACGAAACCTACCTAAAACGCCGTTAACATCCATTCGCAAGTTTCCCAATTCAATAGAGTGAAATTTTTATCTTCAAAAGTGAAACAAAAAATAGTTTAATGGAGAGCCTATCATCTTAATTGACAAAAACATTTGATCTTTTTCAAATGCATTAATATGATACTGGAATTTGATTGTGATATGTAAATCCTTTTTTTTTCTTATGCATCACATCGGGCTATATAGTACTATATGTAACAGAAAAAAAAATCATACCATACTGTTCCAAAACCGTACTAGCCCATACATATTTTCTGATTTCATTCATAACCGACAATGCTCGTGTTAAAAAAAGTTTTTTTTTTTTTTTTTTTTTTTTTTTTTTTTTTTTTTTTTATAAATCATTTTTACGTAAATTTGCACTGCAACTACTGAAACATAAAGTGTGTGAAAGTGGGCCATATCCCAAGGTTCAATTCTTCTACCTACTGTTTAATTAAAAAAAAGTTTCAAACTCTGTCGCAAATCATCATATAAAAATATGATTAAAATTTGGCAAGATGTGATTAAAATGTGACAAGATGTGATTAAAATGTGATAAAAATTTGATCACCAATTGATAATAATAAGGTTCTATGCTACTTAAATTATGGGTAGGGGTTTGTCTACATATGTAAATTATATCAAACTTTAAAATTTTCAATAATAACACCTATTTTTGACACCAAATTTGGAGACTTCAGTATATTTTACCTTCCAATACCAAACGAGAAGTCATTCGGTCAAGTAATTTAGGAATTATACAGATTAAATATTTAGAACTCCCAATGTTAAATTCATTTTAAATCGTTGCAAAACACGTTGCAATGCGGCTAGTTTTTGAAACATAACTTTAAAAATCCTGGCAGAATGAGCTATAATTTTGGATTTGCATATTTGAAGCTTTTAGAAATCGATTTCTGTTGTTGTTGTTGTCGTGTCAGAGAAAGTGCCATGGCACTTCTCTGAAAGAAGGGGTGCCAGAGCCTCAAGAGAGGTTGGACTTCTAGAGCTGGTCTCCTAATTTTTTAACCAATTCCAGATGAGAGACCTGCACCTGGATTGGCACCCCCAAAGGGATCGTTTTCAAACTTGGAGGACATTGGAGCCACGAACAGATTTTACGTGCACCAGATCCCAATAACGTACCCGGTCCCACAGGAGCGGCAGTAGAGAGAGGTTGTCACCCTCCCAAACACTATGACCATGGTCGAAGCTGCTTCACTTTCGGTGATCTTGACGGGAACCGAGCTTAATCGTCTGCGTCACTGAGGTACATCGATTTTCGTTAAAAAATACATATTTTTCCAGATGTGTGAAAAGTGTCCAGGCTGGGAATCGAGCCCGAGACCTCTGTCTTAAATCGCTAACGCTCTGCCTATTGACCTACCGGGACGACAACCAGCCGACACAATAGGCAGCAAAATTGGCAGATTGCTGGCAATTTAAGCCAGGGGTCTTGGTTTCGATTCTCGGCCTGGACATTTTCTATTCAGTTGGGAAAATATCAATCCGTGTGATATCTTAACAATCAGTATGATTGTTTTAAAACGTATAACGTGTACCTACGTGTCCATCGTTTAATTAGAGTTCCAATAACTGTGGTATATTCTGTTGAGCTGTTTCAGATAACAGATCAGATACTATTGCGAAAGGGTTGTCTGGGTGAATTGTGTAGGCCTTTGTGTCGGTTCAGGAAGCCCAATAGCATAGCGTTGACTATTTAAGCCAGAGGTTTTGTATGCCACTCACGCCGGAACACTTTTCACTCAGTTGAAAAAAAATGTTAATTCGTATATCTTTACCAATCAGTATGATTCGGTTAAAAATAATTGTGTACCTACATATATTGTATCTACATATCCATCCTTAAATGGAGTTCCATTACCTACGGTTTATCCTGTTGAGCTGTTTCAGAATACGGTCCAGATGCTATTTCCAAAAGGTTTTCTAAGTAAATTGTTTTGGTCTGTTATCAATCTAGGAAGCTCAATAGCAGAACGTTCACAATTTAAGACAGAGGTTGTGGATTCGACTCCCAGCCTGTACACTTTTCATTCAGTTGGCAAAATGTTAATTCGTATGTACCTAACCAATTCAATGTTCACTATCTGATCAAAACTATCCAGACACTTTCAATTTTAGTCGTTTTGTCGAATATTTAAAGGAATAACCTATATATTATAATTATATCTTGAACTTTGTTGATATAAAAGACATGTTTGCAATAATTTTTTCTGTGAAAATTTAGTCACGAGACAATTAGGGGACAAATAACAAACTGAATAAAAAATAATAATAATAATATTTGCGATCACCTAGTATAAAAAAAAGCTCGAAATAATCTATATCTATAAGAAATGATTTCATAAGCCTTGTACAACGGTAATAGTTTTTAAGTTTTTAAAAACTATTTTATAATGTAATAACATCTTTTATATTTGTGACATTAAATGCACCTTTCTGGCAAGTCTTCTGTAAATTTTTTCGATATTTTCAACGTGAATGTGACATTCCACAGTATATGTTTTTTCATATATATATTTGTGGTTACATGTATGTATTTGTATGCAAATACGTTTGTGCATGGAAATATCAAGGTTTATTTAAAAAAAAAAAAAAAAAAAAAAAAAAAAAAAAAAAAAAAAAAACATGCAGGGCTTTGAACCAAATTTAACGCCATTTTCAGGAAATTGGAAAAAGTGCCGTAAAAACAATATACGCAATTAAAATATAAATATACTAGGGGGGGGGGTACCCCCTGCCCGCTAACGCTCCCCAACCCACGTCAATTTGCGACGCAATACACATTGGGAACGCTACGCGGTCCCAGGTCGCTTCGCTCGCTCGTCATGTTTTTCAGCAATTCTAGCCAGAATGAATGCTATCATACATCATTTTAACATATGAAATTGATATATTTTTTTTAATATAAAAAAGGTAAATGGAAACCTCGCTGAAAACACGATTAAAAATGCATTTAGTTGGTGCTACCAGTGGGAATAAATCATTTAAATACTATGAAAAAATGATCTTGGAAACACAATTAGTTTAAAACTTATTGCACCTATAATATTGTATCGCACGGCTTAAATTCATTTAAAAAAAAAAAAAAATGCAGGGCTTTAAACCAAATTTAACGCAATTTTCAGGAAATTGGACAAAATGCCGTAAAAACAATATACCGCAATTAAAATATAAATATACTAGGGGGGGGGGGTTACCCCCGTGAATTGCGACGCAATTCACATTGGGAACGCTACGCGGTCCAGCTCGCTTTGCTCGTTCGTCACGTTTTTCAGCAATTCTAGCCAGAATGAATGCTATCATACATCATTTTAACATATGAAATTGATATATATATTTTTTAATATAAAAAAGATAAATGGAAACCTCGCTGAAAACACGATTAAAAATGCATTTAGTTGGTGCTACCAGTGGGAATAAATCATTTAAATACTATGAAAAAATGATCTTGGAAACACAATTAGTTTAAAACTTATTGCACCTATTGTATCGCACGGCTTACATTCATTAAAAAAAAAAAAAAAAAAAATAAAAAATAAACATGCAGGACTTTAAACCAAATTTAACGCAATTTTCAGGAAATTGGACAAAATGCCGTAAAAACAATATACCGCAATTAAAATATAAATATACTAGGGGGGGGGGTTTACCCCCGTGAATTGCGACGCAATTCACATTCGGAACGCTACGCGGTCCAGCTCGCTTTGCTCGTTCGTCACGTTTTTCAGCAATTCTAGCCAGAATGAATGCTATCATACATCATTTTAACATATGAAATTGATATATATTTTTTTTAATATAAAAAAGATAAATGGAAACCTCGCTGAAAACACGATTAAAAATGCATTTAGTTGGTGCTACCAGTGGGAATAAATCATTTAAATACTATGAAAAAATGATCTTGGAAACACAATTAGTTTAAAACTTATTGCACCTATTGTATCGCACGGCTTACATTCATTAAAAAAAAAAATAAATAAAAAAATAAACATGCAGGACTTTAAACCAAATTTAACGCAATTTTCAGGAAATTGGACAAAATGCCGTAAAAACAATATACCGCAATTAAAATATAAATATACTAGGGGGGGGGGGGTTACCCCCGTGAATTGCGACGCAATTCACATTGGGAACGCTACGCGGTCCAGCTCGCTTCGCTCGTTCGTCACGTTTTTTCAGCAATTCTAACCAGAATGAATGCTATCATACATCGTTTTAACATATGAAATTGATATATATTTTTTTTAATATAAAAAAGATAAATGGAAACCTCGCTGAAAACACGATTAAAAATGCATTTAGTTGGTGCTACCAGTGGGAATAAATCATTTAAATACTATGAAAAAATGATCTTGGAAACACAATTAGTTTAAAACTTATTGCACCTATTGTATCGCACGGCTTACATCCATTAAAAAAAATAATAATAAAATAAAATAAAATAAAATAAAATAAACATGCAGGACTTTAAACCAAATTTAACGCAATTTTCAGGAAATTGGACAAAATGCCGTAAAAACAATATACCGCAATTAAAATATAAATATACTAGGGGGGGGGGGGGGTTTACTCCCGTGAATTGCGACGCAATTCACATTGGGAACGCTACGCGGTCCAGCTCGCTTTGCTCGTTCGTCACGTTTTTCAGCAATTCTAGCCAGAATGAATGCTATCATACATCATTTTAACATATGAAATTGATATATATTTTTTTTAATGTAAAAAAGATAAATGGAAACCTCGCTGAAAACACGATTAAAAATGCATTTAGTTGGTGCTACCAGTGGGAATAAATCATTTAAATAGTAAGCAAAAATGATCTTGGAAACACAATTAGTTTAAAACTTATTGCACCTATAATATTGTATCGCACGGTTTAAATTCATTAAAACAAAAAAAAAAAAAACATGCAGGACTTTAAACCAAATTTAACGCAATTTTCAGGAAATTGGACAAAATGCCGTAAAAACAATATACCGCAATTAAAATATAAATATACTAGGGGGGGGGGTTACCCCCGTGAATTGCGACGCAATTCACATTGGGAACGCTACGCGGTCCAGCTCGCTTTGCTCGTTCGTCACGTTTTTCAGCAATTCTAGCCAGAATGAATGCTATCATACATCATTTTAACATATGAAATTGATATATATTGTTTTTAATATAAAAAAGATAAATGGAAACCTCGCTGAAAACACGATTAAAAATGCATTTAGTTGGTGCTACCAGTTGGAATAAATCATTTAAATACTATGAAAAAATGATCTTGGAAACACAATTAGTTTAAAACTTATTGCACCTATTGTATCGCACGGCTTACATTCATTAAGAAAAAAAAAACAAAAAAAAAAACAAAAAAAAAACATGCAGGACTTTAAACCAAATTTAACGCAATTTTTAGGAAATTGGACAAAATGCCGTAAAAACAATATACCGCAATTAAAATATAAATATACTAGGGGGGGGGGGGGGGTTACCACCGTGAATTGCGACGCAATTCACATTGGGAACGCTACGCGGTCCAGCTCGCTTCGCTCGTTCGTCACGTTTTTCAGCAGTTCTAGCCAGAATGAATGCTATCATACATTATCTTAACATATGAAATTGATATATTTTTTTTAATATAAAAAAGATAAATGGAAACCTCGATTAAAAATGCATTTAGTTGGTGCTACCAGTGGGAATAAATCATTTAAATACTATGAAAAAATGATCTTGGAAACACAATTAGTTTAAAACTTATTGCACCTATTGTATCGCACGGCTTACATTCATTTAAAAAAAAAAAAAAAAAAAAAAAAAAAAACATGCAGGGCTTTAAACCAAATTTAACGCAATTTTCAGGAAATTGGACAAAATGCCGTAAAAACAATATACCGCAATTAAAATATAAATATACTAGGGGGGGGGGGGGTTTACCCCCGTGAATTGCGACGCAATTCACATTGGGAACGCTACGCGGTCCAGCTCGCTTCGCTCGTTCGTCACGTTTTTTCAGCAATTCTAGCCAGAATGAATGCTATCATACATCGTTTTAACATATGAAATTGATATATATTTTTTTAATATAAAAAAGATAAATGGAAACCTCGCTGAAAACACGATTAAAAATGCATTTAGTTGGTGCTACCAGTGGGAATAAATCATTTAAATACTATGAAAAAATGATCTTGGAAACACAATTAGTTTAAAACTTATTGCACCTATTGTATCGCACGGCTTACATTCATTAAAAAAAAAAAAAAAAAAAACATGCAGGACTTTAAACCAAATTTAACGCAATTTTCAGGAAATTGGACAAAATGCCGTAAAAACAATATACCGCAATTAAAATATAAATATACTAGGGGGGGGGGGGGTTACCACCGTGAATTGCGACGCAATTCACATTGGGAACGCTACGCGGTCCAGCTCGCTTCGCTCGTTCGTCACGTTTTTCAGCAATTCTAGCCAGAATGAATGCTATCATACATTATCTTAACATATGAAATTGATATATTTTTTTTAATATAAAAAAGATAAATGGAAACCTCGCTGAAAACACGATTAAAAATGCATTTAGTTGGTGCTACCAGTGGGAATAAATCATTTAAATACTATGAAAAAATGATCTTGGAAACACAATTAGTTTAAAACTTATTGCACCTATTGTATCGCACGGCTTACATTCATTAAAAAAAAAAAATAAATAAAAAAATAAACATGCAGGACTTTAAACCAAATTTAACGCAATTTTCAGGAAATTGGACAAAATGCCGTAAAAACAATATACCGCAATTAAAATATAAATATACTAGGGGGGGGGGTTACCCCCGTGAATTGCGACGCAATTCACATTGGGAACGCTACGCGGTCCAGCTCGCTTCGCTCGTTCGTCACGTTTTTTCAGCAATTCTAACCAGAATGAATGCTATCATACATCGTTTTAACATATGAAATTGATATATATTTTTTTTAATATAAAAAAGATAAATGGAAACCTCGCTGAAAACACGATTAAAAATGCATTTAGTTGGTGCTACCAGTGGGAATAAATCATTTAAATACTATGAAAAAATGATCTTGGAAACACAATTAGTTTAAAACTTATTGCACCTATTGTATCGCACGGCTTACATCCATTAAAAAAAATAATAATAAAATAAAATAAACATGCAGGACTTTAAACCAAATTTAACGCAATTTTCAGGAAATTGGACAAAATGCCGTAAAAACAATATACCGCAATTAAAATATAAATATACTAGGGGGGGGGGGGGGGTTTACTCCCGTGAATTGCGACGCAATTCACATTGGGAACGCTACGCGGTCCAGCTCGCTTTGCTCGTTCGTCACGTTTTTCAGCAATTCTAGCCAGAATGAATGCTATCATACATCATTTTAACATATGAAATTGATATATATTTTTTTTAATGTAAAAAAGATAAATGGAAACCTCGCTGAAAACACGATTAAAAATGCATTTAGTTGGTGCTACCAGTGGGAATAAATCATTTAAATAGTATGCAAAAATGATCTTGGAAACACAATTAGTTTAAAACTTATTGCACCTATAATATTGTATCGCACGGTTTAAAATTCATTAAAAAAAAAAAAAAAAAAACATGCAGGACTTTAAACCAAATTTAACGCAATTTTCAGGAAATTGGACAAAATGCCGTAAAAACAATATACCGCAATTAAAATATAAATATACTAGGGGGGGGGGTTACCCCCGTGAATTGCGACGCAATTCACATTGGGAACGCTACGCGGTCCAGCTCGCTTTGCTCGTTCGTCACGTTTTTCAGCAATTCTAGCCAGAATGAATGCTATCATACATCATTTTAACATATGAAATTGATATATATTGTTTTTAATATAAAAAAGATAAATGGAAACCTCGCTGAAAACACGATTAAAAATGCATTTAGTTGGTGCTACCAGTTGGAATAAATCATTTAAATACTATGAAAAAATGATCTTGGAAACACAATTAGTTTAAAACTTATTGCACCTATAATATTGTATCGCACGGCTTAAATTCATTTAAAAAAAAAAAAAAATGCAGGGCTTTAAACCAAATTTAACGCAATTTTCAGGAAATTGGACAAAATGCCGTAAAAACAATATACCGCAATTAAAATATAAATATACTAGGGGGGGGGGGGGTTACCCCCGTGAATTGCGACGCAATTCACATTGGGAACGCTACGCGGTCCAGCTCGCTTTGCTCGTTCGTCACGTTTTTCAGCAATTCTAGCCAGAATGAATGCTATCATACATCATTTTTAACATATGAAATTGATATATATATTTTTTAATATAAAAAAGATAAATGGAAACCTCGCTGAAAACACGATTAAAAATGCATTTAGTTGGTGCTACCAGTGGGAATAAATCATTTAAATACTATGAAAAAATGATCTTGGAAACACAATTAGTTTAAAACTTATTGCACCTATTGTATCGCACGGCTTACATTCATTAAAAAAAAAAAAAAAATAAATAAAAAATAAACATGCAGGACTTTAAACCAAATTTAACGCAATTTTCAGGAAATTGGACAAAATGCCGTAAAAACAATATACCGCAATTAAAATATAAATATACTAGGGGGGGGGGTTTACCCCCGTGAATTGCGACGCAATTCACATTCGGAACGCTACGCGGTCCAGCTCGCTTTGCTCGTTCGTCACGTTTTTCAGCAATTCTAGCCAGAATGAATGCTATCATACATCATTTTAACATATGAAATTGATATATATTTTTTTTAATATAAAAAAGATAAATGGAAACCTCGCTGAAAACACGATTAAAAATGCATTTAGTTGGTGCTACCAGTGGGAATAAATCATTTAAATACTATGAAAAAATGATCTTGGAAACACAATTAGTTTAAAACTTATTGCACCTATTGTATCGCACGGCTTACATTCATTAAAAAAAAAAATAAATAAAAAAATAAACATGCAGGACTTTAAACCAAATTTAACGCAATTTTCAGGAAATTGGACAAAATGCCGTAAAAACAATATACCGCAATTAAAATATAAATATACTAGGGGGGGGGGGGGTTACCCCCGTGAATTGCGACGCAATTCACATTGGGAACGCTACGCGGTCCAGCTCGCTTCGCTCGTTCGTCACGTTTTTTCAGCAATTCTAACCAGAATGAATGCTATCATACATCGTTTTAACATATGAAATTGATATATATTTTTTTTAATATAAAAAAGATAAATGGAAACCTCGCTGAAAACACGATTAAAAATGCATTTAGTTGGTGCTACCAGTGGGAATAAATCATTTAAATACTATGAAAAAATGATCTTGGAAACACAATTAGTTTAAAACTTATTGCACCTATTGTATCGCACGGCTTACATCCATTAAAAAAAATAATAATAAAATAAAATAAAATAAAATAAAATAAACATGCAGGACTTTAAACCAAATTTAACGCAATTTTCAGGAAATTGGACAAAATGCCGTAAAAACAATATACCGCAATTAAAATATAAATATACTAGGGGGGGGGGGGGGTTTACTCCCGTGAATTGCGACGCAATTCACATTGGGAACGCTACGCGGTCCAGCTCGCTTTGCTCGTTCGTCACGTTTTTCAGCAATTCTAGCCAGAATGAATGCTATCATACATCATTTTAACATATGAAATTGATATATATTTTTTTTAATGTAAAAAAGATAAATGGAAACCTCGCTGAAAACACGATTAAAAATGCATTTAGTTGGTGCTACCAGTGGGAATAAATCATTTAAATAGTAAGCAAAAATGATCTTGGAAACACAATTAGTTTAAAACTTATTGCACCTATAATATTGTATCGCACGGTTTAAATTCATTAAAACAAAAAAAAAAAAAAACATGCAGGACTTTAAACCAAATTTAACGCAATTTTCAGGAAATTGGACAAAATGCCGTAAAAACAATATACCGCAATTAAAATATAAATATACTAGGGGGGGGGGTTACCCCCGTGAATTGCGACGCAATTCACATTGGGAACGCTACGCGGTCCAGCTCGCTTTGCTCGTTCGTCACGTTTTTCAGCAATTCTAGCCAGAATGAATGCTATCATACATCATTTTAACATATGAAATTGATATATATTGTTTTTAATATAAAAAAGATAAATGGAAACCTCGCTGAAAACACGATTAAAAATGCATTTAGTTGGTGCTACCAGTTGGAATAAATCATTTAAATACTATGAAAAAATGATCTTGGAAACACAATTAGTTTAAAACTTATTGCACCTATTGTATCGCACGGCTTACATTCATTAAGAAAAAAAAAACAAAAAAAAAAACAAAAAAAAAACATGCAGGACTTTAAACCAAATTTAACGCAATTTTTAGGAAATTGGACAAAATGCCGTAAAAACAATATACCGCAATTAAAATATAAATATACTAGGGGGGGGGGGGGTTACCACCGTGAATTGCGACGCAATTCACATTGGGAACGCTACGCGGTCCAGCTCGCTTCGCTCGTTCGTCACGTTTTTCAGCAGTTCTAGCCAGAATGAATGCTATCATACATTATCTTAACATATGAAATTGATATATTTTTTTTAATATAAAAAAGATAAATGGAAACCTCGATTAAAAATGCATTTAGTTGGTGCTACCAGTGGGAATAAATCATTTAAATACTATGAAAAAATGATCTTGGAAACACAATTAGTTTAAAACTTATTGCACCTATTGTATCGCACGGCTTACATTCATTTAAAAAAAAAAAAAAAAAAAAAAAAAAAAAAACATGCAGGGCTTTAAACCAAATTTAACGCAATTTTCAGGAAATTGGACAAAATGCCGTAAAAACAATATACCGCAATTAAAATATAAATATACTAGGGGGGGGGGGGGTTTACCCCCGTGAATTGCGACGCAATTCACATTGGGAACGCTACGCGGTCCAGCTCGCTTCGCTCGTTCGTCACGTTTTTTCAGCAATTCTAGCCAGAATGAATGCTATCATACATCGTTTTAACATATGAAATTGATATATATTTTTTTAATATAAAAAAGATAAATGGAAACCTCGCTGAAAACACGATTAAAAATGCATTTAGTTGGTGCTACCAGTGGGAATAAATCATTTAAATACTATGAAAAAATGATCTTGGAAACACAATTAGTTTAAAACTTATTGCACCTATTGTATCGCACGGCTTACATTCATTAAAAAAAAAAAAAAAAAAAAAAAACATGCAGGACTTTAAACCAAATTTAACGCAATTTTCAGGAAATTGGACAAAATGCCGTAAAAACAATATACCGCAATTAAAATATAAATATACTAGGGGGGGGGGGGGTTACCACCGTGAATTGCGACGCAATTCACATTGGGAACGCTACGCGGTCCAGCTCGCTTCGCTCGTTCGTCACGTTTTTCAGCAATTCTAGCCAGAATGAATGCTATCATACATTATCTTAACATATGAAATTGATATATTTTTTTTAATATAAAAAAGATAAATGGAAACCTCGCTGAAAACACGATTAAAAATGCATTTAGTTGGTGCTACCAGTGGGAATAAATCATTTAAATACTATGAAAAAATGATCTTGGAAACACAATTAGTTTAAAACTTATTGCACCTATTGTATCGCACGGCTTACATTCATTAAAAAAAAAAATAAATAAAAAAATAAACATGCAGGACTTTAAACCAAATTTAACGCAATTTTCAGGAAATTGGACAAAATGCCGTAAAAACAATATACCGCAATTAAAATATAAATATACTAGGGGGGGGGGGGTTACCCCCGTGAATTGCGACGCAATTCACATTGGGAACGCTACGCGGTCCAGCTCGCTTCGCTCGTTCGTCACGTTTTTTCAGCAATTCTAACCAGAATGAATGCTATCATACATCGTTTTAACATATGAAATTGATATATATTTTTTTTAATATAAAAAAGATAAATGGAAACCTCGCTGAAAACACGATTAAAAATGCATTTAGTTGGTGCTACCAGTGGGAATAAATCATTTAAATACTATGAAAAAATGATCTTGGAAACACAATTAGTTTAAAACTTATTGCACCTATTGTATCGCACGGCTTACATCCATTAAAAAAAATAATAATAAAATAAAATAAACATGCAGGACTTTAAACCAAATTTAACGCAATTTTCAGGAAATTGGACAAAATGCCGTAAAAACAATATACCGCAATTAAAATATAAATATACTAGGGGGGGGGGGGGTTTACTCCCGTGAATTGCGACGCAATTCACATTGGGAACGCTACGCGGTCCAGCTCGCTTTGCTCGTTCGTCACGTTTTTCAGCAATTCTAGCCAGAATGAATGCTATCATACATCATTTTAACATATGAAATTGATATATATTTTTTTTAATGTAAAAAAGATAAATGGAAACCTCGCTGAAAACACGATTAAAAATGCATTTAGTTGGTGCTACCAGTGGGAATAAATCATTTAAATAGTATGCAAAAATGATCTTGGAAACACAATTAGTTTAAAACTTATTGCACCTATAATATTGTATCGCACGGTTTAAATTCATTAAAAAAAAAAAAAAAAAAACATGCAGGACTTTAAACCAAATTTAACGCAATTTTCAGGAAATTGGACAAAATGCCGTAAAAACAATATACCGCAATTAAAATATAAATATACTAGGGGGGGGGGGTTACCCCCGTGAATTGCGACGCAATTCACATTGGGAACGCTACGCGGTCCAGCTCGCTTTGCTCGTTCGTCACGTTTTTCAGCAATTCTAGCCAGAATGAATGCTATCATACATCATTTTAACATATGAAATTGATATATATTGTTTTTAATATAAAAAAGATAAATGGAAACCTCGCTGAAAACACGATTAAAAATGCATTTAGTTGGTGCTACCAGTTGGAATAAATCATTTAAATACTATGAAAAAATGATCTTGGAAACACAATTAGTTTAAAACTTATTGCACCTATTGTATCGCACGGCTTACATTCATTAAGAAAAAAAAAAAAAAAAAAAAAAAAAAAAAAAAAAAAAAAAAAAAAAACATGCAGGATTTTAAACCAAATTTAACGCAATTTTTAGGAAATTGGACAAAATGCCGTAAAAACAATATACCGCAATTAAAATATAAATATACTAGGGGGGGGGGGTTACCACCGTGAATTGCGACGCAATTCACATTGGGAACGCTACGCGGTCCAGCTCGCTTCGCTCGTTCGTCACGTTTTTCAGCAGTTCTAGCCAGAATGAATGCTATCATACATTATCTTAACATATGAAATTGATATATTTTTTTTAATATAAAAAAGATAAATGGAAACCTCGATTAAAAATGCATTTAGTTGGTGCTACCAGTGGGAATAAATCATTTAAATACTATGAAAAAATGATCTTGGAAACACAATTAGTTTAAAACTTATTGCACCTATAATATTGTATCGCACGGTTTAAATTCATTAAAAAAAAAAAAAAAAAAAACATGCAGGACTTTAAACCAAATTTAACGCAATTTTCAGGAAATTGGACAAAATGCCGTAAAAACAATATACCGCAATTAAAATATAAATATACTAGGGGGGGGGGGGGTTTACTCCCGTGAATTGCGACGCAATTCACATTGGGAACGCTACGCGGTCCAGCTCGCTTCGCTCGTTCGTCACGTTTTTTCAGCAATTCTAGCCAGAATGAATGCTATCATACATCGTTTTAACATATGAAATTGATATATATTTTTTTAATATAAAAAAGATAAATGGAAACCTCGCTGAAAACACGATTAAAAATGCATTTAGTTGGTGCTACCAGTGGGAATAAATCATTTAAATACTATGAAAAAATGATCTTGGAAACACAATTAGTTTAAAACTTATTGCACCTATTGTATCGCACGGCTTACATTCATTAAAAAAAAAAAAAAAAAAAAAAAAAAAACATGCAAGACTTTAAACCAAATTTAACGCAATTTTCAGGAAATTGGACAAAATGCCGTAAAAACAATATACCGCAATTAAAATATAAATATACTAGGGGGGGGGGGGGTTACCACCGTGAATTGCGACGCAATTCACATTGGGAACGCTACGCGGTCCAGCTCGCTTCGCTCGTTCGTCACGTTTTTCAGCAATTCTAGCCAGAATGAATGCTATCATACATTATCTTAACATATGAAATTGATATATTTTTTTTAATATAAAAAAGATAAATGGAAACCTCGCTGAAAACACGATTAAAAATGCATTTAGTTGGTGCTACCAGTGGGAATAAATCATTTAAATACTATGAAAAAATGATCTTGGAAACACAATTAGTTTAAAACTTATTGCACCTATTGTATCGCACGGCTTACATTCATTAAAAAAAAAAAAAAAAAAAAACAAAAAAAAAAAAAAAAAAAAAAAAAAAAAAACATGCAGGACTTTAAACCAAATTTAACGCAATTTTCAGGAAATTGGACAAAATGCCGTAAAAACAATATACCGCAATTAAAATATAAATATACTAGGGGGGGGGGGGTTACCACCGTGAATTGCGACGCAATTCACATTGGGAACGCTACGCGGTCCAGCTCGCTTCGCTCGTTCGTCACGTTTTTCAGCAATTCTAGCCAGAATGAATGCTATCATACATCATTTTAACATATGAAATTGATATATATTTTTTTTAATATAAAAAAGATAAATGGAAACCTCGCTGAAAACAGGATTAAAAATGCATTTAGTTGGTGCTACCAGTGGGAATAAATCATTTAAATACTATGAAAAAATGATCTTGGAAACACAATTAGTTTAAAACATTTTGCACCTATAATATTGTATCGCACGGCTTAAATTCATTAAAAAAAAAAAAAAAAAAAAAAAAAAAAAAAAAAAACATGCAGGGCTTTAAACCAAATTTAAAGCAATTTTCAGGAAATTGGACAAAGTGCCGTAAAAACAATATACCGCAATTAAAATATAAATATACTAGGGGGGGGGGGTTACCCCCGTGAATTGCGACGCAATTCACATTCGGAACGCTACGCGGTCCAGCTCGCTTCGCTCGTTCGTCACGTTTTTTCAGCAATTCTAGCCAGAATGAATGCTATCATACATCGTTTTAACATATGAAATTGATATATATTTTTTTTAATATAAAAAAGATAAATGGAAACCTCGCTGAAAACAGGATTAAAAATGCATTTAGTTGGTGCTACCAGTGGGAATAAATCATTTAAATACTATGAAAAAATGATCTTGGAAAAACAATTAGTTTAAAACTTATTTCACCTATTGTATCGCACGGCTTACATTCATTAAAAAAAAAAAAAAAAAAAAAAAAAAACATGCAGGACTTTAAACCAAATTTAACGCAATTTTCAGGAAATTGGACAAAATGCCGTAAAAACAATATACCGCAATTAAAATATAAATATACTAGGGGGGGGGGGGGTTTACTCCCGTGAATTGCGACGCAATTCACATTGGGAACGCTACGCGGTCCAGCTCTCTTCGCTCATTCGTCACGTTTTTTCAGCAATTCTAGCCAGAATGAATGCTATCATACATCGTTTTAACATATGAAATTGATATATATTTTTTTTAATATAAAAAAGATAAATGGAAACCTCGCTGAAAACACGATTAAAAATGCATTTAGTTGGTGCTACCAGTGGGAATAAATCATTTAAATACTATGAAAAAATGATCTTGGAAACACAATTAGTTTAAAACTTATTGCACCTATTGCATCGCACGGCTTACATTCATTTTAAAAAAAAAAAAAAAAAAAAAAAAAAACATGCAGGACTTTAAACCAAATTTAACGCAATTTTCAGGAAATTGGACAAAATGCCGTAAAAACAATATACCGCAATTAAAATATAAATATACTAGGGGGGGGGGGTTACCCCCGTGAATTGCGACGCAATTCACATTGGGAACGCAACGCGGTCCAGCTCGCTTCGCTCGTTCGTCACGTTTTTCAGCAATTCTAGCCAGAATGAATGCTATCATACATTATCTTAACATATGAAATTGATATATTTTTTTTAATATAAAAAAGATAAATGGAAACCTCGCTGAAAACACGATTAAAAATGCATTTAGTTGGTGCTACCAGTGGGAATAAATCATTTAAATACTATGAAAAAATGATCTTGGAAACACAATTAGTTTAAAACTTATTGCACCTATTGTATCGCACGGCTTACATTCATTAAAAAAAAAAAAAAAAAAAAAAAAAAAAAAAAAAAAAAAAAAAAAAAACATGCAGGATTTTAAACCAAATTTAACGCAATTTTCAGGAAATTGGACAAAATGCCGTAAAAACAATATACCGCAATTAAAATATAAATATACTAGGGGGGGGGGGTTACCACCGTGAATTGCGACGCAATTCACACTGGGAACGCTACGCGGTCCAGCTCGCTTCGCTCGTTCGTCACGTTTTTCAGCAATTCTAGCCAGAATGAATGCTATCATACATCATTTTAACATATGAAATTGATATATATTTTTTTTAATATAAAAAAGATAAATGGAAACCTCGCTGAAAACACGATTAAAAATGCATTTAGTTGGTGCTACCAGTGGGAATAAATCATTTAAATACTATGAAAAAATGATCTTGGAAACACAATTAGTTTAAAACTTATTGCACCTATTGTATCGCACGGCTTACATTCATTAAAAAAAAAAAAAAAAAAAAAAAAAAAAAAAAAAAAAAAAAAAAAACATGCAGGACTTTAAACCAAATTTAACGCAATTTTCAGGAAATTGGACAAAATGCCGTAAAAACAATATACCGCAATTAAAATATAAATATACTAGGGGGGGGGGGTTACCCCCGTGAATTGCGACGCAATTCACATTGGGAACGCTACGCGGTCCAGCTCGCTTTGCTCGTTCGTCACGTTTTTCAGCAATTCTAGCCAGAATGAATGCTATCATACATCATTTTAACATATGAAATTGATATATATTTTTTTTTAATATAAAAAAGATAAATGGAAACCTCGCTGAAAACAGGATTAAAAATGCATTTAGTTGGTGCTACCAGTGGGAATAAATCATTTAAATACTATGAAAAAATGATCTTGGAAACACAATTAGTTTAAAACATTTTGCACCTATAATATTGTATCGCACGGCTTAAATTCATTAAAAAAAAAAAAAAAAAAAAAAAAAAAAAAAAAAAAAAAAAAAAAAAAAAACATGCAGGGCTTTAAACCAAATTTAAAGCAATTTTCAGGAAATTGGACAAAGTGCCGTAAAAACAATATACCGCAATTAAAATATAAATATACTAGGGGGGGGGGTTACCCCCGTGAATTGCGACGCAATTCACATTGGGAACGCTACGCGGTCCAGCTCGCTTCGCTCGTTCGTCACGTTTTTTCAGCAATTCTAGCCAGAATGAATGCTATCATACATCGTTTTAACATATGAAATTGATATATATTTTTTTTAATATAAAAAAGATAAATGGAAACCTCGCTGAAAACACGATTAAAAATGCATTTAGTTGGTGCTACCAGTGGGAATAAATCATTTAAATACTATGAAAAAATGATCTTGGAAACACAATTAGTTTAAAACTTATTGCACCTATTGTATCGCACGGCTTACATTCATTAAAAAAAAAAAAAAAAAAAAAAAAAAAAAAAAAAAAAAAAAAAAAACATGCAGGACTTTAAACCAAATTTAACGCAATTTTCAGGAAATTGGACAAAATGCCGTAAAAACAATATACCGCAATTAAAATATAAATATACTAGGGGGGGGGGTTACCCCCGTGAATTGCGACGCAATTCACATTGGGAACGCTACGCGGTCCAGCTCGCTTTGCTCGTTCGTCACGTTTTTCAGCAATTCTAGCCAGAATGAATGCTATCATACATCATTTTAACATATGAAATTGATATATATTTTTTTTTAATATAAAAAAGATAAATGGAAACCTCGCTGAAAACAGGATTAAAAATGCATTTAGTTGGTGCTACCAGTGGGAATAAATCATTTAAATACTATGAAAAAATGATCTTGGAAACACAATTAGTTTAAAACATTTTGCACCTATAATATTGTATCGCACGGCTTAAATTCATTAAAAAAAAAAAAAAAAAAAAAAAAAAAAAAAAAAAAAAAAAAAAAAAAACATGCAGGGCTTTAAACCAAATTTAAAGCAATTTTCAGGAAATTGGACAAAGTGCCGTAAAAACAATATACCGCAATTAAAATATAAATATACTAGGGGGGGGGGTTACCCCCGTGAATTGCGACGCAATTCACATTGGGAACGCTACGCGGTCCAGCTCGCTTCGCTCGTTCGTCACGTTTTTTCAGCAATTCTAGCCAGAATGAATGCTATCATACATCGTTTTAACATATGAAATTGATATATATTTTTTTTAATATAAAAAAGATAAATGGAAACCTCGCTGAAAACAGGATTAAAAATGCATTTAGTTGGTGCTACCAGTGGGAATAAATCATTTAAATACTATGAAAAAATGATCTTGGAAACACAATTAGTTTAAAACTTATTTCACCTATTGTATCGCACGGCTTACATTCATTAAAAAAAAAAAAAAAAAAAAAAAAAAAAAAAAAAAACCATGCAGGACTTTAAACCAAATTTAACGCAATTTTCAGGAAATTGGACAAAATGCCGTAAAAACAATATACCGCAATTAAAATATAAATATACTAGGGGGGGGGGGGGTTACCCCCGTGAATTGCGACGCAATTCACATTGGGAACGCTACGCGGTCCAGCTCTCGTTCGTCACGTTTTTCAGCAATTCTAGCCAGAATGAATGCTATCATACATCATTTTAACATATGAAATTGATATATTTTTTTTAATATAAAAAAGGTAAATGGAAACCTCGCTGAAAACACGATTAAAAATGCATTTAGTTGGTGCTACCAGTGG